>WFMF01000164.1:0-369082 GCA_011033025.1 Beroe forskalii | reverse complement strand
CCCCTTCTTTTTTATAAGGGTTTTTTTTCCTAATTTGGCCCCTTATTTCCCTTAGGGTAATTACTTTTTTCCTCTTAGGAAGAAATGGGAACGGAATTTGACTCAATTCATCTTTTTTTTTCCGGAATTTGAGTTTTCTTCAATTACAATTAAATGATTAAATGTGGCTGAAATATTATGTACAAAAAGCACACGTTAATAGATTGTTAGATTTTCTTTATAGTATTAATCCATCATCACTCATCAGTCATGATTTTAACTTCAACTTAACTTACATGGAAGCAAGGAAATATAAATTATGACGAGGCTTTCTCTGAATGACTGAGCTCGCAAAGAATATGTCTTGTATTCTTCTTCCTCCTGAACTTCAGATCAGATATTTCATCGCAAAGATTTCGAACAATTGTAAACTTCTAACTTAGGTTCACTTTAAAATTAAGGGTTTTTGTTTGGATAAAATGAGCTAAGACTTTGTTCGAAACTTTTTAGTAAGAGAATGTGGAGACTTGAAATTCGTGTTGCAAAATCGTAATGTCAAAATCTAGAAATCTGGTACAGTAAAATCAGTCTAACTAACTTGGTAACTTGGTGAAGTTTATCCGTTAGTCAGAAGGGCCATCAGATGTCCGACCACCTCGAGGTCGATGGCGTGTAGTCTACCAATGAGTTCGACCAGCTGCAGCTGTAACCAGAGACCGGAGGGTGGTCTGGTATCAAAGCAACGAATTTCGACAGTGCGATTTTGAACGATTCAAACGATTTTGTAGCTTTAACATCAACCGGCACCTTGTTCCACAGTTTCGGTCCTTGAACTGAGAAGAACCTGTCATACAGCGTCTGATTTCCTGACGAGCTGGACTTTGACAGTGGAGGAATAATAGCCACAGAACCATGTCTTGGTGTCGTTTTGAAAGTGATGTCAACAGTTTGGGACAACTTTGTGGAGGATCTTCCACATCATCAAGATGACATAGCGTTCCCGCCTGCGCTGCAGTGACATGAGCTTCAGTTCAGCAAGCCTTTCCCCAATAGTTGAGATGCTGTAGACCACCAATTCGACTTAGTGAATGTTCTTTGTACCCCCCTCTAAGAGCTGGATTTCAGTAACTTTGCATGGGTTCCACAGTGGGCAACAGTACTCCAGAGTGCTTCTAACTAGCGACTTGTAGAGAGTCAACATGACAGTTCTGTCACGAGTTTTGAAAACACTGAACACCCAAGACAAAGAGCTTCGGCTTTTGACACTATATTCCCAATGTGCCTAGACCAGCTGAGATCATGATACACGAACTCCGAGATCTCTGACGTGTTCAACTGGACTGAGTAGTACCTCATCGGAAACTTTGTAGCACAAGGTTTCGGCAACAAAAAAGGAGTTCGAAGTTTGAGCTTTTACTGCAGTGAAGGTGATTCAAGAGCTCAAACTTTTGTTCATGGAGATTCATGTTTCCTGTGACCATTGAAGAATTCTGTACAGATCATCTTGAAGCAGCAAGCAGTCTTCAAGGCAGCCAATCTGTTTAGAAACTCTAGTATCGTCGGCAAAGAAGCTGACCTTAGATGAAGCCACCACTTGTTCTAAGTCATTCATGAACAATATGAACAGGAGTGGCCCTAGCACGCCTCCCTTGAGGTACACCGCTCAAAACCTTAGCGAGGTCTGAGTGAACACCATTCAGAACCACCACTTGATCTCGATCAGTGAGGAACGACTGGATCCATTCTATAAGTTTGTTGTGAAACCCATATCTCCTAAGCTTAGAGATGAGAAGTTCCAAGTCAACCTTTATCAAACGCTTTTGCATAGTCCAGGTAGATGGAATCTGTGTCTTTACCATTTGTTAGCCCTTCCGAATATACCATCGAAATGGTCAAGCATTTGAGTGAGACAGCTTCTGTTTGATCTAAAACCGTGTTGGTTCTCAGTTAACAGGTTGTTAGATTCAAGATGGTGTACCATGTGTTTTTCTGGACCACTCTCTCCATACACCACCACATGTGACGTCAGAGTTACAGGCTCAGTAGTTGGCAGCTTCATCTACTACCTTTCTTAAAGAGTGGTGTAACCAGCCCTTTCTTGTAGAAGCTCGGTACTTTACCAGTGGACATGGATTCTGACCATAGAAGGTGGATAGGGACACTCAAACTAGAAGCACACTTCTCATAGAACAGTAGAAGTGCCCTTCCTCCCAATTGCGCAGTCTAACCCTAACTTTTGAATGGTATCATATTTCTATAATGTGTTTCAAATCAAATGATAGACTGTAGCGCACTTCAAGAAACCTGTGAGCAGCCTACCAGGCGCCAATACTACATAAACACGTATCCATCACAATGACATAGTACTCTCATTTGTGTAGCAGAGTGGTGATAAGGGTTCCTCAGCGAATGGATATCCTAACTCATATCCACCGTCTTACTTTGACCTTTTGACTTTTTCTTTATTTACAATTAAATGTGACTGGATCTGTGTACAATAATGCATTTCTAATTTCTTTATCAGATATAATGAACTACTTAATTGTAAAACGTGTGCGATAGGTACATATCGCTATGCGATAATGGGCTGGAAGTGGTGTGTTGTCCATTTTCCTTATTTTCTTTATACCAGACGAGAGCTTTGCAATCTACAGATGTAACTGCATCTTTTTATAGAACATATCAGTAGGTATTCTGCGGAAACATTCCTCCTCTCTTTTATTCTTTCTTTTATTCTTTTATTTTCCAAAGACCTATTTTTGTTGGAAAATGCGATCCTTGCTTACTTACTTATCTTTGGCAGTTCTTATTGAAGTAGCAGAGAAGACTATTTCCTACGAGTAATTGCAAAATAAAACATCTTTAAATTTAAATATTTCTTGTCATACTGTCATGTACGTCGTACGAGTTACCATACGAGTTATGAGTTTGTGAGAAAATAATCAAACTACATTTCTTCTAACCAATTACATTACATTCTTTTATCAATCTTTTACTGCAGTGGTAATCTCGCTCTGTAGAAGATTTGACGTTTGCCTGATTTCCGGAAGGGGTCTTTGCCTTTCGTTTCCTTCTCCCTGAAGGTGTATGAATATCTATCTATATTTTAACTTTTCATCAGCAACCGGAATTTGACCCATATTCATCTTCTTCCTTCGACCCTCTACATCTTTATTCTATTGCAATTCAATGTGGCTGAAATAAGGTATTGCATTATATTCTTTATCATATATCAATTCTTTATCAAATATAATGCATGCGATGCGTGTTCTCATCGATTGATCACGATAATACAGTAAGTCTTCCTCTAGTAATATGTATTTGCATTCTAGATGATTTTTACACGGATTTCTGGAAGGTTTGTTCCTTCTCCTGCAGAGCAGGTTAAGGATGAATCTATTCTCAGCTAAGGTTTGGTACGAAGTTTTGATAAGGGTTCCTTGACCCAGACTTTTTTCGACTAGAATTTATCAAAAATAATGAATCACCTACTTATAAAATTATAGGGGTTCCTAAGCGAACGAAATTTCATTCAGATTCATCTTTATTTCTTCGATCTTTTTTAGGAGACAAATTTATTATGAGGTTAATAAGTAGACATATCTAAGTCCATGGCAGTATTATATTCTCTTCTTGGTGATTTGAGTTCATTTCCAAGGTGTTCCTGAAGGAACTAGCTAATGCTGCTGGGAGGTCAAGGAGTAGTTGTGTCTCTTCCTCCTCGTTCAGCTCGTTTAAGTCAAGCTTGGTGCTTGCGCTTGAGTCCCCTTTGGTAGTAATCAATGCTGAGTTCAGTGATTGATGTAGTCCTGGTTAATGTGAATTTCAAGGAATTGGGAGTCGTGAAACAAGAAATATCGTAGGCAATATTTAGTATATTATGATGTCATAAAATTCTGAAAAACAACCCGAATCATCGGTCTTATATAATCTTGTGATTAGCACGTTACTGACGTATCTCAACGTTAAAACTTGTTAAAAACATAATTAGTCTCTTTGGTGATCATGTGATTCATGGAAGCCTCCCGTGGACCCAGATGCTTCGTAACGCAGCGTGCACGTGTTGTTCCGCACATCGTCTCGCCGTCTCTGACGTCTCGCCGTGGAACTGGTAGTTCCTGAAGTCTCCTTGTTAGCTGTCACTGGGATGCCACGGGTTAGCGTGCCGGTCATGCACAAGCTCCCAAACTGAAATTATGGCTGGTTAATGAGATTAGAGATGAGAGTGTTATTCGCAGTGTTAAAACCCATTATCTGGAACTCAGGTGCTGTCGGGGGAACGTACTCCGTTTTTGGATTCCAATACTCATTACTCAATTATTTCAAGCAGATGAGTTAATGGAAGTTAAAATATGAAGTGTTGTACGCACGGCGAGAATTGTAACTCACCGTCCTGCTGTAGTGATCGTGGATGGGATGACTTATTGCATCCCGATCCCCGATCCCATTATCTGGTTTACAACAGTTGGGATTCTGCTGCGACAGTTGGTTCATTCCGTCTTCTTCTCTTTGAAATAAATCTTTTGCCATGTGCCGCTGGGGTGTTGATTTCCAGTGAGGAGTTGACGGGCTCATCCAGGGCGGGACGCTTTCTACCACCTGAGGGGGCTTTCATTAAGATATATTTCATGAGCATAGGGGCGTGCCCTTTGTGAAAGCGTATAAGCTTATGAATATTATTATGTTTCGTACGTCTTCGGTTTGCGATTTTGGGAGGTTTTTACGAGTTATCGGTTGCCTTCGGGGGGCCACGCCCCTTTTCTCAATTTGAACATTCTATCCTAACTCCTGTATAAACTAAGTTATTTTGCAGATTATGGTGGACAGGGATCCTAAGGTACCATAGGATTGTCTTTCACTCACCAAAATTTGGCAATGGATTTATGATATTTTTAGGCCTAAAATGACATATTTGAGTATGGAATCGATTCCAAAGGGTGAAGGGGCCTCCAGAGAGGCAGTAGACAAAAGTTGGAGATAGGATTGTTTTGCAATCAGCTTTTTTTGCACTCAGTCGACGATCTGTGTACAATAACGCAAGTTTAATTTCTTTATCAAATTCAGATATAATAAACTATTTTACAACTCATAGAGTCATATTAACTTACTTGCGAAACGTGTGTGGTAGATGTCTCAATATCGCACTGCGATTGTTCGCAAAAAGTGGTGTGTCGTACTGTCGTTCCTTTTCCTTATTCTTCTATTTTTGAGGTGCTTATTAAGATAACACTGCGCTGCTGCGTGGCCACTGGTTGTGACTACCACATTGAAGAATATGTGACAAATATTCACTGGCTATGTTCATTTGCCTTCTGGGCTGGGTAAGTTAAAATATGGAAGCATCTTATTACCAGACGAGAACTCTGCAATGCACAGATGTAACTGCATCTTTTCATAGAACATATCAGTAGGTACTCTGCGCAAACATTCCTCCTCTCTTGTATTCTTTCTTTTATTCTTTTATTTTCCAAAGACCTATTTTTGTTGGAAAATGCGATCCTTGCTTACTTACTTATCTTTGGCAGTTCTTATTGAAGTAGCAGAGAAGACTATTTCCTACGAGTAATCGCAAAATAAAACATCTTTAAATTTAAATATTTCTTGTCATACTGTCATGTACGTCGTACGAGTTACCATACGAGTTATGAGTTTGTGAGAAAATAATCAAACTACATTTCTTCTAACCAATTACATTACATTCTTTTATCAATCTTTTACTGCAGTGAAAATCTCTCTCTGTAGAAGATTTGACGTTTGCCTGATTTCCGGAAGGGGTCTTTGCCTTTCGTTTCCTTCTCCCTGAAGGTGTATGAATAGATCTATATTTTAACTTTTCATCAGCAAACAGAATTCGACCCATATTCATCTTCTTCCTTCGACCCTTTACATCTTTATTCTATTGCAATTCAATGTGGCTGAAATAAGGTATTGCATTATATTCTTTATCATATATCAATTCTTTATCAAATATAATGCATGCGATGCGTGTTCTCATCAATTGATCACGATAAAACAGTAAATCTTCCTCTAGTAAATGTATTCGCATTCTAGATGATTTTTACACTGATTCTGGAAGGTTTGTTCCTTCTCCCTGCAGAAAGCAGGTGTAGGGATGGATCTTTATTCTCAGCTAAGGTTTGGTGCAAGTTTTGATAAGGGTTCCTTGACCCAGACTTTTTTCGACTAGAATTTATCAAAAATAATGAATCACCTACTTATAAAATTATAGGGGTTCCTAAGCGAACGAAATTTCATTCAGCTTCATCTTTACTTCTTCGATCTTTTTTAGGAGACAAATTTATTATGAGGTTAATAAGTAGACATATCTAAGTCCATGGCAGTATTATTCTCTTCTTGGTGATTTGAGTTCATTTCCAAGGTGTTCCTGAAGGAACTAGCTAATGCTGCTGGGAGGTCATTGAGTAGTTGTGTCTCTTCCTCCTCGTTCAGCTCGTTTAAGTCAAGCTTGGTGCTTGCGCTTGAGTCCCCTTTGGTAGTAATCATTGCTGAGTTCAGTGATAGTGGTGCTTGGGATTCTGCTGCGACAGTTGGTTCATTCCGTCTTCTTCTCTTTGAAATAAATCTTTTGCCATGTGCCGCTGGGGTGTTGATTTCCAGTGAGGAGTTGACGGGCTCATCCAGGGCGGGACGCTTTCTACCACCTGAGGGGGCTTTCATTAAGATATATTTCATGAGCATAGGGGCGTGCCCTTTGTGAAAGCGTATAAGCTTATGAATATTATTATGTTTCGTACGTCTTCGGTTTGCGATTTTGGGAGGTTTTTACGAGTTATCGGTTGCCTTCGGGGGGCCACGCCCTTTTTCTCAATTTGAACATTCTATCCTAACTCCAGTATAAACTAAGTTATTTTGCAGATTATGGTGGACAGGGATCCTAAGGTACCATAGGATTGTCTTTCACTCACCAAAATTTGGCAATGGATTTATGATATTTTTTAACTTCAATTTTTAGGCCTAAAATGACATATTTGAGTATGGAATCGATTCCAAAGGGTGAAGGGGCCTCCAGAGAGGCAGAAGACAAAAGTTGGAGATAGGATTGTTTTGCACTCAGTCGACGATCTGTGTACAATAACGCAAGTTTAATTTCTTAATCAAATTCAGATATAATGAACTATTTTACAACTCCTAGAGTCATATTAACTTACTTGCGAAACGCGTGCGGTAGATGTCTCAATATCGCACTGCGATTGTTCGCAAAAAGTGGTGTGTCGTACTGTCGTCCCTTTTCCTTATTCTTCTATTTTTGAGTTGCTTATTAAGATAACACTGTGCTGCTGCGCGGCCACTGGTTGTGACCACCACATTGAAGAATATGTGACAAATATTCACTGGCTATGTTCATTTGCCTTCTGGGCTGGGTAAGTTAAAATATGGAAGCATCTTATTACTAGACGAGAACTCTGCAATGAACAGATGTAACTGCATCTTTTTATAGAACATATCAGTAGGTACTCTGCGGAAACATTCCTCCTCTCTTTTATTCTTTCTTTTATTCTTTTATTGTCCAAAGACCTATTTTTGTTGAAAAATACGATCCTTGCTTACTTAGTTACTTATCCTTGGCAGTTCTAATTGGAGGAGCGGAGAAGACCATTTCCTACGAGAAATCGCAAAATAAATCATATCTTAATCCTTGTTTCAATATGAAGTTAAAATTTACAGGGGGGTCTGACCAGGTGTAACAGATTTCCAATTCCTGTGAATTTCTACTACTTCATCAACTTTAGGAACGACTCTACCATTTACGTCTAAGCGGCTAGTTATTTTGGGCGCGAGTAGTTAAGGGTGCTTTGATACATTCAAAGGAAAAGATTATGATAAAACGTGGTAGTCTGGAATAAGCTATCTCACAAACTTAAATAGGTTCCCTCATCGTGACTCAGACCCATTTTAAACTTCCTTTTAAACTTACTGACGCATCTGAATAATTTGATAAGTCGGGCTCTTGTTATGCCCTTATCCACTGCCTTCCACTCCTATCTGAAACTTTGTTAACTTTTATTGATAACCTTAGATTTATCTTATATAGGAGACATATTTAATCCACTATGTCTAGTACTGCAGTTAACTCCGTCGGTTGTGCGTTCTGATAACACAGAGGCGGGGAATAAGCGTGGGTTGAATGACACAAGTTGTGTTGAGAATGTCAAACTTTTGCTGCCGTGATAATCTCGCTCTGAAGTTTCGACGTTCGACTGATTTCTGGAAGGTTTCTTCGCCTTTCGGTCTTCAGCTATGAATTTATAATCAAATTATAATACTAGATTCAAGTATGATGTAGAATTTAATTGTAAAACGAATATGCTTGTTATAATGGAATAACCGGAAGCAACAAGACTTAGCGTATTCCCCTTCATAATGGTTCGTCATTGGTCCTCCAACTTGGCCCTCTACTGTCCTCTACTGGTCCTCTATAGTGGTAATCTACTGGTCCTCTAGTGGTCCTCTAGTGGTCCTCTATAGTGGTCCTCTAAGAGAAGTCGGCGAACGGAATTTGACTCAGATTCATCTTTTTTTTCGGACTTTGGCATTTTTCTTCAATTACAATTAAATGATTAAATGTGGCTGAAATATTATGTACAAAAAGCTAAAAAGCACACGTTAATAGATTGTTAGATTTTCTTAATAGTATTAATCCATCATCAGTCATGATTTTTAACTTCAACTTAACTTACATGGAAGCAAGGAAAGATAAATTATGACGAGGCTTTCTCTGAATGACTGAGCTCGCAAAGAATATGTCTTGTATTCTTCTTCCTCCTGAACTTCAGATCAGATATTTCATCGCAAAGATCTTCGCAAATATTTTCGAACAATGCCGCATGGTTACTGGTTGTGACCACCACCTTGAAGAACTATGTAGTATATATTGTATTCGGCTGGCTATGTTTATTTGCTTTCTTAATGGGGTAAGTTAAAATATGGAAGCATTTTATTACTATCAAAAAGGGGTGTTGTGTCACTTGTGTATGATGCAGTCCATTTCCTATCAACATAACTTACATTGAAACAAGGAAAGATAACTATTGACAAGACTTTCCCTGAGTCACACAGCTCACAAATAATACAAATATTATGTCTTCTGCTTCCTCCTGAACTTCAGATCAGATATTTCATCGCAAAGATTGTCAAAGAATTGTAAACCTCTAACTAAGATTTACTTTAAAATTCTAATTACTGTAAGGGAGTAAGGGTTTTTGATTGGATAAAATGAGACTTTATCCGAAACTTTTTAGTAAGAGAATGTGTAGACTTGTAATTCGTGTTGCAAAATCTTAATGTCAAAATCTGGTATTCTGGTACAGTGAAATCCATGTCATAGAACTATAGAAGGGCCCTCCCTCTCAATTGCTCAGTCTAACTCTTAATTTTTGAATGGTATCATATCTCTTTATTAATGTGTTTCAAATCAAATTTCAGACTGTCGCGCACTTCAAGAAACCATGGACTAAATTCAGTGAGCAGCCTGCTAGGCGCCAATACTACTGAAACACGTATCCTACACTATGACATAGTACTCGCATTTGTAACGCAGGGTGGTGATAAAGTGATAAGGGTTCCTCAGCGAATGGATATCCTAACTCATATCCAGCGTTTTACTTTGACATCTTGCATTCTTCTTCTATTGCAATTAAATGTGACTGGATCTGTGTACAAAAATGCATGTTTAATTTCTAATTTCTTTATCAGATATAATGAACTACTTAATTGTAAAACGCGTGAGATAGATAGGTACATATCGCTATGCGATAATTGGCAGAAAGTGGTGTGTTTTTCATGTTCCTTTCTCTTACCTTTTTGAGGTGCTAATTAAGAGATACACTGTGCTGCCACTGGTTTTGACCACCACATTTTCCTTATTCTCTTTATTACCAGATGAGAGCTGTGCAATGTATCTGCCTCTTTTATGGAACATATCAGTTGGTGCTCTGCGGAAACATTCGTTCTCTCTTTTGACCAAAGTAATTACCTTTATTCTTGCATAGTCCAAAAAACCTGATTTCTGTAGAAAAAATACTCAAATGCGAATATATTAAATCACGAACATGCAATGATAAGTCACGCATGATTAATATGCGCTGCAGGATAATTAAATTCTGAGGAAAGAAGATGAAATCCCATATAAACCTATGATAAAATTCCGCCCGAATTCTACTCAAAATGGAAAATAAGATCTATTCTTCAAGAACGACTAAAGGTGCTTAAAAGACATAAAAGGTGCCCAAATCCCAACTACTAATCCTAAGCCTATAACCCTATCCTACCAGTACCACATCTCATCCCGGAATGATTTTTTTGAAAATTTTATCAATCAAATTAAAATTTTCATAACATTGAATTGCAATTCAAGATCCGTTTACCCTGACCCAACCCAAGGTAGTCATGAAACAAGAATATGAGGTTGGAACTGTAAAACTATGACTGGAAATGGAATACTGTAGCAATAAACTGTTGTTTTTTTAAATAAATACAATCAATTTGATATTCTCATTAGCACATCACAACTTCATAATAATTTAAAATATAAATTATTTTTAAAAATGGGGGATGCCCTCATCCACTCCTTCAATAACAATTTAAAAAAAATATATAAATTATATAAAAAATGGGGTACACCCCCATTCACCCCCTACTAGTCCTAATAATCCTCCGTCTTGCCCCGCCCCCTCCTGGGCTCTCCAAAGCTCCCCCCTAGGGGCAGTGCAAGCTCAACTGTTTCAGCTGAGCAGCTGTCCTCAGTGTCCATCTCCGGACAGCCATCTTCCGTGTTCAGATAGCGATCCCTCGCCCGGATAATGTTCTGCACTTCTACAATCACCTGTAATTAGTTTAGTATTTGGAATGAACTGTGCCTGATCACTCCCCCTAAACTAAAAGGTTCAAAGCTTGCTTATTCCTTGTTAACCAAGTTACGGTAAGAATAAGGTAATCAATTATCATTGAATTCCTTTTTAACTTACATTGTCTTTTCTTTCCAATTTTTTCTTCATCCTTTGCAATTCCTCCAATGTATCCACCAGTACCATGGAGATATCTATGAGGTGTTTAATACTGGACATGCTTCAATCTAGCCATAAGGTATTGGGAGTTAGTTACCACCTAAGTGTTAATGACTGCAATAGAATTAGTAGTAGCAATTGCAGAATTGATTATCTATTGAAACTAATTAGTCATTGAAGAGTGTTTGGTCAATCACGAAAAAGTACTGAATAATCATTAATGTAGAATCCGTAGTCAGTTATACGTATAGTAACTACAATAATGTAAAGTGAGATTCAATACTTTCAATAAGTTACAGCACACACAATTTCATTGACAATTGTACACTTCGCAATTGTGAATCGCTGAATTACGAATTGAATCAATGACTAGATATTACTTCTATATGAATATTAAGGTACTACTCCCAATATACTCTCTAGATCCCAGAAATGCTCCCTAATTGGTTTAGGCCACGTTGTAATGTTGCCCTAGAGTCCATACTGCCAAGACTTTACCCCCTTGATGGATGTTGTAGGGTAGAAGTGTTAAATATTAATCCAGGACATTTTATATTTCTATCATGAGATTGAATGAAATATAATTCATAGTATTAGTATGGTATTTGTGATAAGATGATAACAGCTTTTAATATTAACTAGGCGTGATAGGAGTAGTGTTATCTAGTCTTATCTGTTTCTTATTCTTTTCATTCTTATTATTATGATGATTGTGCGACGTATTCGTGCAGATTCGTGACACTCAAACGTTATCTATTTTGATAAGCTAGGTGTCAGGTATTTAAGAGAGTTGTGTTTTCGTCGAAATTCTCCTCTACACTAACTTACAGATTTCCTATTCCTGTGAATCCCTTGTCTTAATATGAACGTATGAACTTAACTGTAACAGGGGAATCTTTCAGATTTCCTATTCCTGTTAATCACTAGAATCGTTGCTGTTGTGAGTCTCTTTTTTGGGAATATCAGGTTGTTCAGAATGTAACCGAGAACAGCAGTCTCAGGACAGCCCAGCCTCAGGTAGTTCTCCTTCTGAGATTTAAGTCTCCGTCGTCGTCGTTCTCCCAATATCAATTCAACCCCAGACTTCCCGAGTGGTAATAGGAAAACACTTGGATAGGAGGAAAATCTCTGGTATCTTTTTACTTCGTGCCTTTCAGACTTCAGAGGTTACCGTGGTCTAGTACCATCTCCTGCAATGTACACTTCATTCTTACCATACTATTTCCTTGTTTTCTTCTTCTCGTGGTTGTTGTTCAGAACTGTTGATCCTAGTAATTGACTATGTGTGGTCCTCCCCATCTCGCTGATATGTCACCTCTGGAGAGTTTCACACTAACTGTCCCTGCTGGTGACTGGAGGGACACTCCAGCTATCACAAGATTTGTAACTCCTTCTACAAACTGTGGTTGCAGCACCTAAACAAACTCAGGGTGGGTAACAGTGAATTTGACATGTTTTGTTTTTAAAAGGGTTTGATTAAAATATTAAAAAGGGAATAATAATGGTATCAGATTTTAATTTTAGGGGTAGTTTATCATTAGTTGACATCGTTTATTGAAAATATATGATTTAAGGGTTCACTAGATTTTTTCCAAAAGGGTAAGACTGAATGTTTTTTATAAGAAATCGATATTTATCATAATAGGAATTGTTTTGTTGTTGGAATCCAAAATTTTTTTCAAGTTTCTCTTTGATAATTTCGGGATCTTTGGCTGTAATTTTTTTTAGATATGTTTGTAGCTCTTTAAAATTTTCCCCATTTTCCCTTTTTAAGTCATTTTTTTTTTTTCTTTAAATTATAAGCCCCTTTTATTGGCCTTTTTCAAAAAATTTAAAGTTTCTAAAAGTCCCAAGCTAAGTGGGCATTGACATTTACAGACGTTACAATTATTACAATAAGTTCATTGACTTTTTTTGAGTTTAGATTTGAATTTTTGTGGAGCTTCTTTTTAGTCTTAATGTATTTAAACTGTCTTGAGATGGTTGATAAAATAAACCTCATGCCTTTTAATGATCTTTGAGGAAAAAATGGCTGTGGCTATCATTCAAGAAGCTATCAAGCAAAAAGACTGCTTGTTCTAGGTTTATGCTCTCATAGATAGAGAAGTCAGAATTGGCTAGAAGTAAGTCTGGTAGGCTTTATATTGTTACTATAATTGTTAATTACTACTTTTAAATTTTGGAGGTGGTTCAACTTTGGAAGTAAACCAAAGCTTTGATCATGTAGGTTTTGTGAAACATGTGCTCGAGTGAGACCTTTTTGAAATCTACAGAAAGGATTCTTGATAATGTAAGTCAATTTTTTGCTCAATACAAAACCATTGTTTAATGACAATGATCTTCTCTTGTTGTGCACCCATCTCTACTCACTCAATGTAATAATAGATGCTTTTAAAATCAAGAAAAATCATTTACCTATAAGTTTTTAAATAGTCTGTTAAATGTAAGTCGAACCAGAAAACGCCAGCTTTTACTTAATGTTACCAAAATCTACTCTTGATGACATCACAAAATAATTTTTGCATATAAGGCAGCTTGTGACCTGGAATTGTTTTGATGCCACATGTTCTAAACACCATCTGACAAAATTTCTAATGTAGTGATCCCTGGATCTTAGAAAAATTCTGACTTAACAACACCAGTTGGATATGTAAAAAAGCCAAGTGAGGAAAATTCTGATGACGCCAGGAGTCTGGGAGATGTCAACAAGTGACTAACTGATGTCAAATACGAACCTTAAAAACATGTCATCTGTTTTGCCGAAATAGATTTTCAAATAAGTCTTATTTATATATTTGAATTAAAAAGAAATCTTTCTTCAAGACATCAATCTGCAAGACTTATTTATCTAAGCATTATAGGCTGACCTATAGACCTTCTTAATTCCTCAACGTCAAAGATAGTAACTACCCTGACGCTGACTCAGCCTGAAAAATTACATACTTCTTACATTAAATTGTGCACAGCCACCAAGGAGTACAACACCTCTAAGCATGCTTTTATATATTATCCCTACCCCTAGAACCAGTGTTGCCCCAGGGTGCCTTCAAGCATCAAGGCAATGGCATCCTGCAACAGTGACACTGGGCTTCCAATGCTTTTGTGACGTCGAAATATTTAGTCTTCAATGACAATCTGTGAAATGATGCGAGAATGTGCAAAGACATTGATGCCTATGCTTGTTACATGTTGCATGTCTAAATGCTCCTGTGGTGAAACTGGTAAGTTCCTTACCATAATACCAGCCCCCTATTCCCCTATCCCCCTCTACCCGCCCCACTGAACCCCAATGGCCCCACCCCAGGGTCACAAATATGTGTGTGCAAGTGGTTGACACTTGGTGGACCCTAGGTCATAAAGCTTTAAAATGTGTGCAAGTGGCTGACACTTGGTGTGGTTTGCAATAAAATGAGTGGTTTTATACAGATATATGTATATTATTTAATTACTTGCCCAAACAAACATCAAAAATTTTCTGAACTTATGCCAAAGATTTCCAATTTGATTGCATTTGTCCGCTACTTTTCTAATTGAATAGATGCTTAGTATAAGAACTAGAATATAACTGAGTGAAGAGCTAAGAGCTAACTATAGAACAACAGCCCTTTTTACTTAATTTTCAAAGTTAGTGAAGTTACACTCAGCTTCAAATTTAATCAGGCATTCTTTATATCTTTTATTATCTTTTATTTGCTAAACACGTATATCTTTAAATATGGTACACCTTAATCTTATTAACACTTCAATACCTAAATACTAATATATCACATATGCTACTTATGTTTGTTTGGCAAGGGTGGAAGTTGTACAATATAATTTGATTTATAAATGTTGCAAATATTAATTTTGTCTTTTACTAATTTTGTCTTTTGTCTTTTACTGTGTCCATGTCGCGGAAAAATGGCGCGCTGCTTCCCTACGGGACACACTGGGGAAGCGTGCTGCGCAACGCAAACAGGGATATACGTGTTTAGCAATAAACACGTATACGATACCCCTGTTTGCGTTTCGCGTCGTAGGATGTTACCCTACCCTCGCGCGCGGCGCAACGTTCCACATTTGGACGTCACTTTGATAGCCATCCAGTCAGAAGAAATAGACGGGGCAACGTCCGTCGACGTTTCGCGGCGCGCTTCCTCAGGGAAGCGCGCGGCACATACACACACCTTTGCGGGGCGTCGCGTTTGGCACCGCGCGCGTAAAACTTGGGATCTGGTTGGAGCAATAGTTAATCAATAGCCATTGTTTTGATTTGAAATACAATGAACAAATTTTTTACTGCCATTTCCGTTTTGAACCAACATGAAACATTGCTAGTGCATGGAAATGAAACGCAATTCCCCTCGACGGACGTTGCCCCGTCTATTTCTTCTGACTGGATGGCTAGGTTGCAAAGTGACGTCAAAATGTGGAACGTTGCGCCGCGCGCGAGGGTAGGGTAACATCCTACGACAATTCCCCTAACTTGGGGCGTCGTAACCAGGGTCTTGGTTAGGGCAAAAACGCAGTATGAACGAACTCAGTGAGCCGCGCATTTGTTATATCATGACCTTCAAAAACGCTTGCGCAGACTCAATTCTAAAGTCACGTGACCTGCCGCTTTATCGCGTATGGGACACGAGTCATCACTCTTTTTCACTGCGTTTGTTCACTCTGTGTAATATACAGCTTTAGATCGGCTTATATTAACGACGCAAATATGGTAAGTTATACATCTAAAGTAGCAATACATGGAATCACCTGTCCCTTAATTATACTCCTGGTCGATTTTATTCCGACTGCGATGACTGATTATGCTCCTGGTATCGTCAAAATGGAAATTAATCACCGATTCCTGCTTTCCTGGCAAGGACCACTTCCGTAGTACTTTGTAAATGTTCTGTATATTGTTCTTTTGTTAGCATATAAGTTACTGCATTAGGGTATAAATTCGGTATATCTATCTCTGAGCTTATAATCCATAGCTATGCTCCCAGCCACTAACATATATGTTAAAACCGGGTTAACGAATCTGTCTTTCAGGTATACTTTTCAGTTGAAGAAATTCGAAAGGCCATGGATCGGCCCAAAAACATCCGAAACATGTCAGTCATTGCGCATGTCGACCATGGCAAGTCCACATTGACTGACTCTCTGGTCTCCAAAGCAGGTTCGTGATATTTCATATCAGAAGTGAATTAAGAATGTGATCACTTACCTTTGCTCTTTACTTATGAATTCCTTGCTGATGATGCAACTTAAAATTGAGAAAAGCTGTGTATTTGTACCCTTCTAATAATTTACCTCTTCTATCAGTCTAAAACTGTATGCCTGTGTCACTTCTTATTTCCCTCTTTCATCAGGTATCATCGCTCAAGAGAAGGCCGGAGAAGCTCGTTTCACTGACACGAGGAAAGATGAGCAAGAGAGATGCATCACCATCAAGTCCACTGGTGTGTCCATGTTCTACGAGCTGACAGACTACAACATGGGCTACTTGGCTGAGACCCAGTACCACAAGAAGGATGATGGGACTCTTGAGAAGGGTTTCCTTATCAACCTCATCGATTCACCGGGCCACGTTGATTTCTCCTCAGAGGTTAGTACAGTCTTCAGATCATTTAGTGATGCCAACACATTGACTTTCCTCAGTGGCCAGTCTGAGTCCAGACGCTGAATTTCACATGGATCTTGTCTCTCATTCCAAAGTTAATTTGTCGTGCCGAGCTCCATTCTTTTTCTCTGATCCCCCCTCTACAATTTCTCACATTTCCTAGGTGACAGCTGCCCTGCGTGTGACTGACCCCTCACCCCCCTTCCCTGATGACTGACTCCTCACTTCAACCCCCTTCCCTGATGACTGACCCCTCACTTCACCCCCCCACCCCCTTTCCCTGATGACTGACTCCTCACTTCACCCCCCTTCCCTGATGACTGACCCCTCACTCCACCCCCTCTTTCCCAGGTGACAGCAGCCCTGCGAGTGACTGACCCCCCCATCCCTGATGACTGACCCCTCACTCCACCCCCTCTTTCCCAGGTGACAGCAGCCCTGCCTTACCTTCCAAAGTTGGGTTGCACGGGTTACACTGTAACCGAGGGGATTTTTTTCAAAAGTGAGGGGATTTTGACAAACTTACTTGTGCGTGAACCACTGCCCAAAACTCCAAAATAAAGGCCTCACGTTCATCAATTTAGGAGATATGAGAGCAATTTCCTATCAAGTTCGATGAAGTGAG
Source organism: Beroe forskalii (assembly GCA_011033025.1). Lineage (NCBI taxonomy): Eukaryota > Metazoa > Ctenophora > Nuda > Beroida > Beroidae > Beroe > Beroe forskalii. The sequence continues at coordinate 351,861 of WFMF01000164.1, read as the reverse complement.
AGTTTTGTCTCACTTTGGTCCTCACTTTTATCATTTGAATGAGAGCCTTTTCCTACCAACTTGTAAGAAGGGAGTGTTTTCTCACTATTGGGCCCTCACTTTTATGATTTGAATGAGAACCTTTTTGTATCAACTTGTTAAAGTGAGTGTTGTCTCACTTTGGCCCTTACTTTTATCATTTAAATCAGAGCCTTTTAGTATCAACTTGTAAAGAGTGAGTGTTTTCTCACTTGTGCTCTCACTTTTATCTATTTATCATTCGCACGAGGGCCTTTTATCAATTTGGAAGGTGTTCTCTCACCCTGCTATCATTTGAATAAGAGCCTTTTCCTATCAATTCGGAAGAAGTGGGAATGTCCCTTACTTTGGCCCTTACTTTGTGCATTTACATAAGAGCCTTTTCCCATCGAATTGGAAGGAGTGACTAGTGAGAGTGTTCAATCACTTTCATTCACAATTCAGATTCGAATGCAAAACCTCGAACATTTCACCTGCAGTCTTAGACTCACCAAGAAATGTGAAACTTTAAAAAAATTCGCCTGCAGCAGGCTGTTGTTATCAATAAATTATCCATTCCCAAATTGATCTTAGAGGCAGATTCATGTGCAATAAAAACCTTGAAAATTTTCGCCTGCTGCAGGCTGCTGTTATCAGATTATTTTAATGAATTGATGCTGGACACAGTATCAGAGGTAACACCTTCAAAATTTTCGCCTGCGGCGGGCTGCTGTGAATTGTGACCAAATTATGCTAGACACAGTCTCAGATGTAAAACCTTCAAAATTTTCACCTGCGGCGAGCTGTTGTGAACAGTGAATTGTGATCAAATTATGATACTAAATTGATCTAATACACAGTCTCAGATGTGAAACCTTCAAAAATTTTCGCCTGCGGCGCCTAGAAAGGGACAGTAGGGATTCTGAATCAAAAATTGCCTTGCACTTGTTAATTGTAAGAGCTTTTGTGAGAAAAGCAAGCAGGCCCTATTTTTTTGAAACTAAGGGGAGCCTTAGAAAACATTATTATTTTTAAAATTTTGGTTGAAAGTGAGGGGATTTGGAATGGTGTAACCGATGGGATTTTTCCTTTTGGAAGGTAAGAGCCCTGCGAGTGACTGACCCCCCCCCATCCCTGATGACTGACTCCTCACTTCCAGTAAACGACCGAGTTCAGGTTCTTAGCCGAGGCCGAGGCCGAGTTTGCATCGTCAAGGCCGGAGCCGAGGCCGAGTTCAACCGAGTTCATATAACTTTCGTGAAGCTACAATTATATATAGGGGCGGGGCCAAGTCCAATTTTGTCCAATTATGTCCAAGGTTAACCTGATTTTTAGGAATTGGACAAAAAATCGTTGGACAAAATTGGACAAAATTAGACAAAATTGGACATATTCACTTTGAAAAATTCCGGAAACTAAATTTCACTCACTTTCGGTGTTTTGAATTTCACAAAGTCCACAAATGAAATTTTACTCTAGTTCAATATCACAATGAAGGCTGGACTGGACTCTTGTCAGATGTTAGGGACAGAACGGAAACGTATTTGGGCACACTGGAGGAACGCCAACTGGCAAAAACTAGAATAATGGAAAGATGGAATTATGGAAATGGAAATGGAAATGGAAATGATTGCTGATGCTGGATTACATTAAATTGCAACATGGTGAGTGATGTATCAAAGTAGCAAGGACACCGGAGTATCACCGACACCGCTCTGATGTATCGCTGACACCAGTCCGAAGTATCACTGACACCGGTCTGATGTATCGCTGACACCAGTCCGGAGTATCACTGACACCGGTCTGATGTATCGCTGACACCAGTCCGGAGTATCACTGACACCAGTCTGATGTATCGCTGACACCAGTCCGGAGTATCACTGACATCGGTATGATGTATCGCTGACACCAGCCCGGAGTATCACTGACACCGGTCTGATGTATCACTGACACCAGTCCGGAGTATCACTGACACCGGTCTGATGTATCGCTGACACCAGTTCGGAGTATCACTGACACCGGTCTTTTGTATCGCTGACACCAGTCCGGAGTATCACTGACACCGGTCTGATGTATCACTGACACCAGTCCGGAGTATCACTGACACGGTATGATGTATCGCTGACACCAGCCCGGAGTATCACTGACACTGGTCTGATGTATCACTGACACCAGTCCGGAGTATCACTGACACCGGTCTTATGTATCGCTGACACCAGTCCGGAGTATCACTGACACCGGTCTGATGTATCGCTGACACCAGTCCGGAGCATCACTGACACCGGTATGATGTATCGCTGACACCAGCCCGGAGTATCACTGACACCGGTCTGATGTATCACTGACACCAGTCCGGAGTATCACTGACACCGGTCTGATGTATCGCTGACACCAGTTCGGAGTATCACTGACACCGGTCTTATGTATCGCTGACACCAGTCCGGAGTATCACTGACACCGGTCTGATGTATCGCTGACACCAGTCCGGAGTATCACTGACACCGGTATGATGTATCGCTGACACCAGTCCGGAGTATCACTGACACCGGTCTGATGTATCACTGACATCAGCCCGGAGTATCACTGACACCGGTCTGATGTATCGCTGACACCAGTCCGGAGTATCACTGACACGGTCTGATGTATCGCTGACACCAGCCCGGGGTATCACTGACACCGGTCTGATGTATCACTGACACCAGTCCGGAGTATCCCTGACACCGGTCTGATGTATCGCTGACACCAGTTCGGAGTATCACTGACACCGGTCTGATGTATTGCTGACACCAGTCCGGAGTATCCCTGACACCGGTCTGATGTATCGCTGACACCAGTTCGGAGTATCACTGACACCGGTCTGATGTTTCGCTGACACCAATCCGGAGTATCACTGACACCGGTCTGATGTATCGCTGACACCAGTCGGGAGTATCACTGACACCGGTCTGATGTATCGCTGACACCAGTCCGGAGTATCAATGACACCGGTCTGATGTTTTGCTGACACAAGTCCGGAAAATCACTGACACCAGTCTGCGTATCACTGACACCAGTCTGTTTTATCACTAGCAGCAGTCTAACGCATCATTGACACCAGTCTGACATACCACTGATTCCAGTCAGACGTATCATCGACATTAGTCTAAGTTAGACGTATCACTGAAACCAGTCTGAAGTAAGACGTGTCAATGCTTTAATGATACCAGTCTGAAGTTAGACGTATCACTGAAACCAGTCTGAAATAAGACCTGTCAATGATACCAGTCTGAAAGTCTGAAGTTAGACGTATCACCGACACCAATTTGACGTATCACTGATCCCAGTCTGTTGTATCACTGACACCAATTTGACGTGCCACCGACACCAGTCTGACTTATAACTAACACCGGTCTGATGTATCGCTGACACCAGTATGACATATTGCTGACACCAGTCTGACATAATATCACCGACACAAGTCTGATGTTAGACCTATCACTGACTAGGAAACTGCTGGTAACTGGTTAACCAAACCGTAACAGAAATACTGGTTGACTGGAATTTTTTGCCAACTGTAACCGGAACCGTAACCGAATGTTTTTAATTGACTGATTAGGACAAACGGAAGGTTAACCGAACCGTAACCGAAAAATGGTTTAACTGGCCCTTTTTGTCCAACCCTAAGCGTCTAACCGTCACCGGATTTATTGAAAAAAGGTAACCGGTCATTTGCTATCAATGACACAATTCTGAAGTTAGACGTATCAGTGTCCAGTGATACCAATTACCAGTTTGAACTTGACGTATCACTGAAGCCAGGTTGAAATTTCACTGATGTGTCGTTGTCGGTGATTCATATGATACTGTCGTTGAGCTGTTGAGCCTACAAACAGGAACGGGTCGAGTCAAGCCGAATCAAGCCGAAACGAGCGGAACAAACCACCCCGAACCAACCCAAAAACTTCCCCAAATGTAGCCGAAATGATCCGAAACGAGCCAAAACAAGCGAATAAACCCGAGATAACATGCAAATCGGGTTGATTTGCATGTTATGGTTTGTTTCGGCCACGGGGAGGTTTTTGGATTGGTTCGGGGTGGTTTCTGATTGTTACGGCTTGATTTTGATGGTTCCTACATGTAGTAATTCGACGATTATTCTCTGTAGAGGCCCTAGAGAGGTCATGGTCCTCTGTGATGGAAAGATTAAGAAAGAGTATTGGTTCAGAATGCCGTGCTAATCACTTATAATAAAGCCCATAACTAACAGAAAGTAACCAAGCAATCACGGAATCAAGCATTATTTTGTTTCCACTTTCATTTTTACTTCCATTTCCACTTTTTGCCTGTCGATGTTCTTCCACTATACAAGTATATAGGCTATATCATGAGGAGTTAATTTCCGAAGGAGAATAGGCTACAGTAAGATACCATGGCTATAGTCATATATGATATTGACACTCAATAGAGGGATTGTTGGATTGCATATTTAACTATGGAATTATAATTGATGAACTCATCCAAAGCTATACAGCTTAACAGTTGGAAGCAAAAAAAAATGTCCAATTTTGTCCAATTTTGTCCAAAGTTAACCTCATTTTTGAGAATTGGACAAAAAACCATTGGACAAAATTGGACATAATTGGACAAAATTGGACTTGGCCCCGCCCCTATATATTGCCGTAATTTTCTGTAAAACTATTTAAAAAGAATCTTTTGCCAATTGAATCGGTTAAATGTGATAAATTTCTTATGTTTAATTTTAATCCAGAGAAAATTTGAGCTTGTTTGATCCTGAAATTCAGCCAGCAGCCTAAGTTTTGAAATAACACAATATGAAATTCTGGCAATTAGCTAGGTATCAAACTCGGCAAAATGTAGCAAAATTTGGCCGAGACCGAGGCCGAGGCCGAGTTTGAAAAAAGGGCCGATTTTGGCCGAGGCCGAGGCCGATTACTCGGTCGTTTACTGCTCACTTCACCCCCTCTTTCCCAGGTGACAGCAGCCCTGCGAGTGACTGACCCATCACCCCCCCATTTTTTCCTGATGACTGACTCCTCACTTCACCCCCCCCTCACCCCCCTTCCGTGATGACTGACCCCTCACTTCACCCCCTCTTTCCCAGGTGACAGCTGCCCTGCGTGTGACTTACCCCTCACCCCCCCTGATGACTGACTCCTCACTTCACCCCCTCTTGCACAGGTGACAGCTGCCTGTGTGTGACTGACCCTCACCCCCCCCTGATGACTGACTCCTCACCCACCCCCCCCTGATGACTGACCCCTCACCCCCACTCCCCCCCCCCTTTCCCTGATGACTGACTCCTCACTTCAACCCCTCTTTCCCAGGTGACAGCTGCCCTACGTGTGACTGACCCCTCACCCCCCCCCCCGCCCCCCCCTTTTTTTCCTGATGACTGACCCCTCACCCCATCCCTCCCCTGATGACTGACTCCTCACCCCCCTTCCCTGATGACTGACCCCTCACTTCACCCCCCTCACACCCCCTTCCCTGATGACTGACCCCTCACCCCCCTTCCCTGATGACTGACTCCTCACCCCCCTCCCTCCCCTGATGACTGACTCCTCACCTCACCCCCTCTTTCCCAGGTGACAGCTGCCCTGCGTGTGACTGACGGAGCTCTGGTTGTTGTGGACGCTGTGAGCGGTGTCTGTGTCCAGACTGAGACTGTCCTGAGACAGGCCCTTGCTGAGCGAATCAAGCCCATTCTCTTCCTCAACAAGATGGACAGAGCTCTACTGGAGTTGCAGCTCGACCAGGAAACTCTGTACGATACCTTCCGTAAGATCGTAGAGAACATCAACGCCATCATCACCATCTACGGAGATGAAGACACTAATGCTGACAGAATGGTGGGAGCTGTTGAGGGAACAGTCGGATTCGGATCTGGTCTTCACGGATGGGCTTTCAGGTGAATATACCTTAATCTTTCCTGAGTCTTGTCAGAATTAGAAGGGAATTGGATGTAATTCGCTTAATCTTTGATGTCGGAACTTGATACTTCAGTCCGAGCAACTATTGTGTCAAATGTTGATTTATACAAAATTGTGTTTCTCAACACAAAACTCAGATTGAATGCTTGATGTCTCAGAAATCACAACGCTACGTTTTCAGTTTGAAGCAGTTCGCTGACCGATACGCCAGGAACGACAAAGGCAAAGCCGAGAAGCAGATCAGGAGACTTTGGGGAGATATGTTCATGGACGAGGAGGGAAAATGGAGCAAGAAATCCGGCCCAGGCAAGACAAGGGGATTCAACAAGCTGGTCCTCGACCCCATCTTCAAGATCTTCAACTTCTGTATGAAGTCCAACGAGCCCAAGGAAGCCATTGCGTTCGCTGAGAAGCTGATTGACAGTGTCATCAAGGACGATGCTAGGATGGCTGATGACATGACCCTGACTAAGGAGGACAAGGAGAAGGAAGGAAAGCAGCTGTTCAAGGTGCTGATGAGGAAGTGGCTGCCTGCTGGGGAGACCCTCCTCCAGATGATCACCATCCATCTGCCTTCCCCTGTCACTGCCCAGAAGTACAGAGCTTCCATGTTGTACGAGGGACCCAAGGACGATGTCTACTGCAAGGGTATCACTGAGTGCGACCCCAACGTGAGTAAAGAGGGTGTACTGGGCTTTAAACTGCTCATTGATTATCATGAAAATTTTACGATCCATCAAACTATGTAGACAATATATGTCAAACACTTTATCATCTTATTGCTTCCTTTTCTCCTGAATCATGGCATAGTTCCAAGAAAATAACATCCCATTCTATACTTCAGGGTCCTCTCATGATGTACGTCTCCAAAATGGTACCGACCAACGACAAGGGTCGATTCTACGCTTTCGGTCGTGTCTTCTCCGGAACCATCGGATCTGGATTCAAGTGCAGGATTATGGGACCCAACTACGTTCCAGGAAAGAACGAGGATCTGAACGTCAAAACCATCCAGAGGTTGGTGTTTTGTCTCCGCTTGATACCTTTCACTTGGAATAGATATGTTTTCAACCATTTCGTTATGTTGCTCTAGCTTCCATGCTTCATCCCTCGATGAATTTTCATGATCACTCCATGATAACCCAGATACCCCTATGATCTCCAGCTATCTCGTATGATCCCCAGATGCTGTGTTTGATCCCGAGATAATTAATGAATCGTCTTCCAAAGGACTGTTCTGATGATGGGTCGATACACTGAGCACATTGACTCTGTGCCCGCTGGTAACACAGTAGGTCTAGTCGGAGTGGATCAGTACATCGTTAAGACCGGTACCATCACCAACGAGTCCTGCAAGGACGCCCACAACATGAAGCAGATGAAGTTCTCAGTGTCCCCTGTGGTGAGGGTCGCTGTGGAGCCCAAGAACCCTCAGGAGCTCCCCAAGTTGGTGGAGGGCCTCAAGAGGCTGGCTAAGTCTGATCCTATGGTGCAGTGCATCAACGAGTCCAGTGGCGAGCACATCATTGCTGGAGCAGGAGAACTCCATCTGGAGATCTGTCTCAAGGATCTGGAGGAGGACCACGCCTGCATCCCCATCAAGAAATCAGACCCTGTCGTGTCCTACAAAGGCTACTCATCAAGGTGTAGTGTAACAATTAGGAAACTAAGGAAGGTGTGATAGGCTTCAGCTTTCAGGACTTCAATAAGGATACTCAATTGCTGCGGAGCAGTATGATCTTTTCAAGAGTAATTTATGAAGTATTCTTAATCTTCTCGTCTACATATCTCATTTACGTATCATATCTGGATGGTGACCATTGCCAATTACCATGACCTTTCCCTCAGAAATCAGACCCCGTGGTGTCCTACAAAGAGTCTGTGGTGGGTATCAGTGACATGGTGTGTCTGTCCAAGTCTCCCAACAAGCACAACCGTCTCTTCTGCAAAGCCCAGCCCCTCGGAGAGGACTTCTCTGTCCTGGTGGACGAGGGAAAGATCACTCCCCGACAAGACCCCAAACTCAGAGCCAAGTAAGATTGTCTGTTTGTCAGTCTTTCCAACAGTGCGTATTGGAGAAGTATGTATTTTTAGGCAGTGTTGAACAATCTCCGCACCACCGGCTAGCCAGTGGTTTCAGTATTCTTCAGATTTCAGAACTGCCTAAAGTTAACTCTTTTTCTCACATTCCCAGTAATTTTCATCGCTATATTCCTCGATAATATTCTTTCATGGCCGGTTTTAAAAAAGAAAAGCTTGCTGCGTCAAATTTAACGCGCGATTGAAACTTTTGTGCGGCAATATTGATTATGCGTGTATAAAACCGTTTAAAATTCTTATAATTTTGGATCAGCTTCAAGCGAACATCATCGAGCTACTCATATCATAAGTCATCGCATTGTACGAGATTAATGGATGATCTAACATTAATCCAGTTATACCAACTTAAATGCGTACTAAACGCTCTTAAATATTAAGGCCTGTGTGTGTGACGGGACTGGTTAATACGTACCGGCTAAACTTTAAACTAATTCGTCATGCTAATAGTATGTACTTTAGCAAGTAGAGCTTGAGATCATCTCGTGCTTTTCATTATTACAAACATCACTATCAGTCATTGTTTCAAATGTCTCGAATAATTACACACAGATCACAATATTGACGAACCAATAACATTAATTGCTGATGTATTTCCACACACAGCTCTTTTGTATTACACAGACAAAAGAACGGTGACTAAAACCTGCTGTTTTTGATGTGTCATGTGGGTATGGTGGCGTGATCTTTGGGAGCTCTGTGTAATGTATTGTACATTGTAAAATGTACATTTTACATCATCTTCTTTATACCAAGCCATGCATTCCGGAATGAAGGTTAAAGCGGAAATAAATCAGTGACATGCCTACTGTGTACTGAGATCACTGTTATTATATGTGAATTTAAGGAAGTGATGTCACATAAACTGATAACTGTTGGCATAACCATTGTCTCTCAATAAGTTGTCAAGGTTCAATGATCTGACAATGGACTAAGTTCATGTGTCCTAAAATCCTAAACCAATTACATCTGAATTTGTGTGTACATTCACTATTCACTCAATGAAATACGATATCATCCATCTACCGTCAAATAGTAAACTCTGTCTAAATAATATACCAGTTTTAGTGAGCGTTCTACGGCTGTTTGACTGTCTTCAAAGTAAGTTTTTCATCATTAAATCTTGTGTAATTGAAGGTCACTAATTCCACCCTATAATAGGAAGGATGGCTGACGACTTTAAGATCGCCCAACCGAAGCAATACCAGCGCCTGTTTCTGAAGGACGAAGTGCGGCCTGATGGCCGGGCTGTGACTGGTTGTCGTGAAGTTAAGATCCATGTAAACACAGTGAGCAGTGCACTAGGTAGTGCCATGGTGTGTTACGGCAACACACGGGTCATTGCAGGAGTCAAGGGTCGCTTTGCAGAACCTACCATCAACAACCCTAACTCCGGCTACCTGGTCCCTAACGTCATGTTGCCCATGCTGTGCAACACTAAGTACCGGCCTGGCATGCCGCCAGATGCCGCGGTCAGTATGTCTCACAAACTGTCGGTACTGACGACTGACATCACGGATCTGATGGAGTTGTGTATTGTGCCGGGTAAAGTGGCGTGGTGTCTCTATGTGGATGTGGTGTGTGTTAATGACGATGGGAATGTGTTGGACGCTGCTGTCTTGGCCCTGTCTGCGGCGCTTTATAACACTCGGCTCCCGGCTACCCATGTCAACGAGGAGACACAGCTGGTTTCTGTGGATAAGGAAGGGGAAAAGACACCTCTTGTCATGAAGTTCCTTCCTGTGGCAGTCACTGTCTCCAGTGAGTAACACGTTTGCCGTTTATATCATTTTCAGTGATTTTCCACGAATGATCTAAAATTTTGAATTTTTGGGGAAAAAGTACGCATACATTTTCTTGAGAAGTTTATTTTTCTCTCTTTCTGACCCCACCCTATTTTCAGTATTTGACAGCATATCCCTTCCTGACCCCACCCTATTTTCAGTATTTGACGGCATCTCCCTTCCCGACCCCACCCTATTTTCAGTATTTGACGGCATCTCCCTTCCCGACCCCACCCTATTTTCAGTATTTGACGGCATCTCCCTGTCTGATCCCACCCTATTTTCAGTATTTGACAGCATATCCCTTCCTGACCCCACCCTATTTTCAGTATTTGACGGCATCTCCCTGTCTGATCCCACCCTATTTTCAGTTTTTGACGGCATATCCCTGCCTGACCCCACCCTATTTTCAGTATTTGACGGCATATCCCTTCCCGACCCGACTGAAAGTGAAGAAGACATTCAGAGTGGTACTGTGACGTGTTGTATCGACGACAGTTCCAAGATCCGTGCTCTCTGGGTCGCAGCAACACTGCCTGATGACGTGATGTCAGCTACTCTGCTCTACATACAGAAACGTGCGGCTGTCTTGCTGTCTGTCCTGAAGAAGGTATCGGACAGACACAACACATCCATGAGCGAAACATGAAATCTCCCCTGTCTGAGATGTACCCTCATTTCCCCTTCTTGTGAAGGATTATCTTGTGTAAGAGATGTTGCCAGCAAGGAGTAAGTGGTGCTGTATCACATGAACTGAGGTACGTGTCTGATAACGGTAACGTTAAATAGGGATCAAGTTACCTTTCCCCAAATGCTGTCCTCTTGATTTTATCGAATGTTTTGCAGTGGCAGAAGAAGAAGCTAAGAACTGACAAGAACCTTGTTGATCAGAATATGTTTTATAACCTTATTTGTTGAATTCCTGTTAAATGTTCAGATTGTTTACACTCAATTTTTTGAATAATTATAAAATTTACTGAGTCACATGTATTGCTTCGGTTTTGTACGGTTTTCATTAGTTATCGTCAACCAACATGCATTATTCAACCAGTTCTGTAGATATTTGACAAGTTTTCATTCATCGCATATCACAGGCTGCTACGAAAGTAACATGGCGATGCTGCTATGTAGAAATACTCACGAATATGTACATTACACAGCGCGCGCAATCATAAAAGGGTCTTCTCAAATGCGCGGTTTGTCGTCGAGAGCACGAAATTTCAGCAATTGTAAAGTAAAGTTTGCGCGTGCGCGCTTAAAATTTATCTACAACAATATGACGCAGCAAGCATTTCCGCCGAAAATTGTCCTGAATTAATATTTAACAGGACCGATTTTGTTGGTAAACCCCCCTATCATAAGTGTAAATAGAGTTATTTTGCAAGGTTATCTGTGACAAGTTCGCTCTCGGAGCCGAAGACTACCAAGAGTTAAACGACTGGAACCCAACCGACGCCAGGAAGATTTGGTGTTTCGGACCTGACCAGACCGGCCCTAACTGCGTTGTGGACGTGTCAAAGGGAGTCCAATACCTGAACGAGATCAAGGATTCAGTGGTCGCTGGATTCCAGTGGGCTGCCAACGAGGGAGTGTTGTGCGAGGAAAACATGCGAGGAGTCAGGATTAACATCCAGGACGTGACGCTGCACGCTGATGCTATCCACAGGGGAGGTGGTCAGATCCTGCCCACTACTAGGAGGGTCTGCTACGCTTCCTACCTGAGAGCAGAGCCCTGTCTGCTGGAGCCCATCTACCTGTGTGAGATCCAGTGTCCTGAGTCCGCAGTCGGAGGAATCTACGGGTGTCTCACCAAGAGGAGAGGTCATGTGTTCCAGGAAACCCAGGCAGAGGGTACCCCATGTTCTACATCAAGGCTCACTTGCCGGTCAACGAGTCTTTCGGTACGTTGGCCATTCAATGATATTTGCTAGTTCTTATCAGAACCTGTTTGTTATGCCACCATCAATCATTTCCTTGGAATAACTTGGCTCTTGATTTTGTGGTTTTGTTCTTAGTATCACCCATTTCAGGATTTTCGAGCGATCTCCGAGCTAGCACTGGTGGACAAGCCTTCCCACAATGTGTATTCGATCACTGGGCGGTAAGTGACTTGCTTTTCCCAATTCTCATTCCCACAATGTGGTTATGTTCTAGGGCATAAAACTCAACTTTCCATCGAGCTGATTTTTGATTCAGGCCATAGAAGTGAAAATATCGGCTTTTGAATTTTGAAAATTGCCATTTTTGACAATTTTTTCCCTCCCCATTGGCCTTTTTGTGAATACAAAAAGGCAAATGAGAGGGTTGGCAGAGATTGTGGTCTGGAAGGGTGAGAAATAGATTATGTGTATATCAGGTCCAGTTTTGCAATACAACTACTGTAATTTCTGGAAAGTGCCCGGATTGCTCCTTTATAATATCAGTCGCGGAAATGTCCCTCCGTCCGTCCCTCCGTCCCCATATCACATAAATCTTCAAAATAACGATTTTCCTAATTCATGGAGCTGTCGGTTGTCAAAAGTATAAATCTTATAGGTTGATCTTAACTAACTTGGTAACTTGGTAGAGTTTATCCGAGAGTCGAAAAGGTCATCAGAGGTCCGACCACCGCGCTGGTGAGTAGTCTACCAGAGAGTTTGACCAATTGCAGCTGTAGCCAGCGACCGGTGGGTTGTCCGGTATCAAAGCAACATAATTCGACAAATTGATTTTAAACGAATCAAATGTTTCAGCTGCTTTAACTGCGCCCGGTATAGTGTTCCACAGTTTTGGTCCTTGGACTGCAAATGATCTGTCATATAGCGTCTGATTACTTACTGTGCTCGACTTAGACAAAGAAGGTATGAGGGCTATTGTACCTTGCCTCGATGTCTCCTTGAATTCGATTCCACAGCAATTTGGTACAACTTTATGGAGAATCTTCCACATCATCAGAATGATGTACCTTTCTCTTCTGCGTTGCAGTGACATCAGCTTTAGCTTAGCTAGTCTTTCCCAATAGTTGAGATGACGTAGACCAACTACACGACTGGTGAAAGTTCTTTGTACCCCTTCTAAAAGCTGGATCTCAGTGACCTTGCTAGGGTTCCACAGGGGACAGCAGTACTCTAGTGTACTCCTCACCAGTGACTTATACATGGTAGTCATGACCATACTGTCTCGAGTTTTGAAGACACTGAAAACCCATGATAGCGTGCTCCTAGCTTTTGACACGGTGGTTGCGATATGTCTAGACCAACTCAAATCACTTGATACCTGAACACCAAGATCTCTAACGTTCTCCACAGGGTAAAGAGATTCATCGTTTGAAACCTTGTAAGTCAAAGCTTCAGTGAAGAAGGGGAGTTCGAGGAATGAGCTTTTCCTGTTATGGAAGTGATTCAAGAGCTCAAATTTCTGCTCATGAAGTTCCATGTTATTTTCACGTGACCAGTTGAGAATTCTGTTCAAGTCTTCCTGAAGCAGCATACAGTCGTCATAGCAGCCAATCTGTTTGGAAACTCGAGTGTCGTCTGCAAAAAAGCTGACCCTGGATGCAAGCACAACACGCTCCAGATCATTTATAAACAGAATGAATAAGAGCGGCCCAAGGACACTTCCCTGAGGAACACCGCTGAGCACTTTGGCGATGACGGAGTGGACACCATTGAGAACCACCACTTGGTCACGGTCCGTGAGAAATGACTGGATCCACGTAATTAGCTTTTCGTGAAAGCCATATCTCCTTAGCTTCTTGATGAGAATATCCAGATCCACTTTATCAAATGCTTTCGCATAATCGAGATATATTGAGTCTGTATCTTGACCCTGAGTAAATCCTTCGAATATGTCGTCAAAGTGGTCGAGCATTTGAGTCAGGCAGCTTCTGTTAGATCTGAAACCGTGTTGCTTATCTGTCAGTAGATTGTTCGATTCCAGATGGTGAATCATGTGTTTTCTGACTACTCTCTCGTAGACTTTTACAACATGTGAAGTTAAGGTAACAGGTCTGTAGTTAGCAGCTTCACATCGGCTACCTTTCTTAAATAACATAGTGATGAACCCTGTCTTATAGAACTTTGGCACAACGCCAGATAACATGGACTCCGACCACAGAAGATAGATTGGCAAACTGAGGCTTGTTGCACATTTCTTTAGGAGAATGGCCGGGATACCATCGGGTCCAGGGGCAGAGTCAAGCTTAATTTCAGCTATAGCTTCCTTTATGCTCTCCAGTGTTAGTTCCATTTCTGTATCACTACTGGTGAGTGGTGGTACAGTAAAGGAAGGAGCTGACTTTTCTGTACAGTTAGGATCACTGAAAACAGAACAAAACTGTTGCTGAAGAATGTTAGCCATCTCCTTTCTGTCAGTCACCAGTTCCTTGTCAGCATTCAAGAGAGTGTTGATACTGTGCTTAACTTTGGAGAAGGATTTAGCGTAGGAGTAGAAAAACTTCGGGTTAGTCTTGATTCTTTCTACTGCTCGTCTTTCTCCTTGATCAAGGTGGTGGATGATAGCCTCCTTTATGTCGTAGGACACCAATCCGATCTCATCTTCAAGTTCCTTGATTCGGGCCGCGTCACCCGAGCACTTTGCTGCAGAGAGCCGACCTCTGAGCTTCGACTTTCTGCGTCTCAAGGAATTGTAGAGCTTAGGTCGACCAGTCGGCGGTCGTTTGCGAGGGACATTCTCCAGGCACATATCGAGTAGTTTTTGATTGAATTTAGCAGGAAATTCCTCGAATGAGCATGTTTCACGCAATTCTGTCCAATCCACATCATCGAATAGCTCGTTGAGTAGGACAAAGTCAGCTTGGTTGAAATCCAGAGACCTGAAGTTCATTTCATCGAGATAAGCTGCCTGCGCATCGTCCATGGCACCGGGATTGAAGGACAGAAGAACATTCACCATTTCATGATCCGATAGCTCTGTAGATTCAGCTTTGACATCTGAAATAAGTCTGTCGTTATTACAGAGAACAAGGTCCAAGATGTTGCTCCCTCTGGTGGGTACTGTTACCATTTGACTGAGCAGGAATGTAGACATGAAGTTCAGCAGACACTGAGCTGAAAACTTCGACTCAGACGTTCCTCCGCTCAAGACATTTAGGGAGTCCCAGTCAATCTGAGGCAGGTTGAAGTCGCCTGTAATGAAAATGTCATAGTCAGTACTTGGGAGACTTTCAATAGTGCACTTCAGGTGCTCTATCAGGTTAGAGAAGCTTGAGAAGCTTGCATCAGGCGGTCTGTATACCACTGCCACCAATAGCTTTGCAGAAGGGTACACATTACAGACAGCCTGGCAGAAACCGTCATCGTAGCACTCCGACAAAGAGATGGGGAGCGAAGAAAGTGAGTAAAGTAGAACTCCACCGCCGTTCCTTTTATCGCGGTCACTCCGAGATACACAGTAGCCTGGGATCTGCAGTTGAGCGTCACTGATGTAAGATTTCAGCCACGACTCCGTGATGGCAATAAACGGAAACATCTTCCCCGAGAGCCGATTCTCCTCAACATGCCCAATAAGGTCATTGAGCTTCCATCTGCCGACACTCTGCGCAGATGGGTTGAGGCTCCTAGCATTTAGTAGTAGGAGTGATGAGAGAAGGGGATGTGGTGGGGAGGAAGCCTGGACACTCCTAGCGGCATCATGGGAGGGGGTGGTGGGGCTTGGTAAGCCATGGGTGGTGGCTGGTAAGCCATAACCGTAAACCAATTCAACAAAATGGCGCGAAATCTACAACGAACTGAGTACAACAACGAACGCGCGCGCAAGAATTTTAGAAGAAATGGCACGTGCCAATTCATATTCTCGGTGGTCGCGCGCAGCACGCGCATCTAAACAATATTTATAAAGTTTATAACGACTGCGTTTTGTATTATCTTATTATGATGCTAAAGTTACATCAAGCACCGCGGGGGAGGGAAATTAAGCGCCTGCATACGGCCTACGGGAACAGCAATAATTGTGTCGGTGCAGGCGCAATTCTTGTTGTGACAGGAGCCAACTTTGAAAATTCATATTTTCACTTTTCTGAGGCCTAAATCAAAAATCGGCTCGATGGAAAATTGAGTTTTATGCCTTAGAACATAACTACCAAGGTTTTCCAAAATTTGTAGGATATGGATTTAAAAGTTTGTTTTCGGCAAATTGCGTTCGAAGTTCGCGCGCTGTAATTACAAGCGAACTTGCGATATGAAAAATTTATAAATTCGGCTAGGAACAATATTTATCATGGGGTAAAAACCTTCTGGTAGCTGGCGTTCTCCTCCATCAGAATCAACAAAGACAGAAAATCGACCTCGGACTCCCCGGGGCCCTTAAGTTACTCAATACATAATGACCTAAATCATCAATTTATTTGACCGGTATTGCGGCTTTTTGGTGCAATCTACTTAGGGCCGGATTACACAACCGTTTAAGGTCGACCTTTAGCCCTAGGTGCTCCTTAAAACAGCCCAAACTGCAGTTTAAGGTCCACCTCAAAATTCCGTATTACCCAATGTGCTCCTATAAGGCGATTTTAAGGTGCTCCTTAGCGAGTTAGGTCGACCTTAAAATTCCCGAAAAATCGGTATTACACAATCCACCTCGTCCTTAAGTTGGTCCTTTAGCTGCTCCTTAAACGGCGAATTTTTAAGGTACCTCCAGCTCGTCCTTAAAACCAGGAGGTGCTCCTTAAACTACACGTTATATGTGATAATAATTTGGAGTTACATCGTTGTCACAAGAGTGAAGAGAGGAGATAAATTTCAATGATGGAATTTACAATTTGCTGTTAGCTGAGTTTGCAGTCCTGTTGTGATCGGTTCAAAAAGCAAGAACAGCCAAAATCTTTCAACAATTTACCTCAATAATATGTTGTGTTTCATTGGAATTCGTAAACGGTAAAACCGATTATAAGCTCTGGAATTTTTGAACAAAATTTTTATTTATATCCATCCTTTCAATTCACAAGTAGGGTAAACAGAGCTGGCAGTGACAGCTCTCATGTTTTTGGGAACTGTGTTAGTGCCCTACCGTAGGCTTCAATCACTCAATTGACAATAGGTCCATTATCCAGCGACCAGCAACTGTGTTTGATTGACTGATAAGGTATGTTTATTTTTTAACGAAGCACGAGCCCCATCATTGCAAGCATTTACTCACCAGCAGTGAACTCCATTACACTGGCACCGAGCACATTCAAACCCATCTATAATTTCATTTGCTAACAGATTCAATTTGCATCTAATTTCTAAATCTAATTTCACTTCCATATGACTTTCCTTATATGGAGGTCTCTACCATATATGGAGCTGCTCCTTTACTGAGCTGCTCCTTTAAGACCTGCTCCTTAAAATTTAAGGAGGATCTCCTCCTTTCAATTTGGGTAATCACAGAAAGTGTCAAAGGCGGAGCTGCTCCTAAGATGCTCCTTAGCGTTTTAGGACGACCTCCTCCTTTACGGTTTAGGTCGACCTTTACGAATTGGGTAATACCGATTTTGCTAAAGGAGGACCTACAGGAGGTGCTCCTTAGAGCTCCTCCTTAAACTTCGAGCCTCTTAGGTCGACCTAACACGAAAATTGTGTAATCCGGCCCTTAGTATACATTGCTTTCTACAGGATGTTTCGAGTCTCGTGTCTAAAAAGTAAATCTTTATTGCTGAGTTTATAGAGGAGCAAATGTTTGATTATTTGTTTACAAGTGCCAAGAAGGGTTCCTCATTTGATTTTCCGATTTTTTTGGAAAATTATATTGGATTCTACATGAATTTGGGTTTGACAAAAGCCAAGCCAAGAAAATTGTCAATATTTCTTACCAAAAATGAGGTCAATCATAATTTTCCAAGTATTGAGTACATATTATGTATCTATGTTGCTGATCTCACAAAACGCAGAGAAATGGTAATTTGCAACATGGCAACTTTTTATACGATCAATTCTAGGAATTTCGTGATTGACCTTTCTTTTGGTAATTCTCTCGAAAAAGTTTGACAATTTCTGTGGTCCGATTTCTGTCAAGCCCAAATTCATGTAAAATCCAATATAGTTTTCCAAAAACATCGGAAAATCAAATGAGGGGCCCTTCTTGAGACTTTAAAAACGATAATCAAACATTTGCTCCTCTATAAACTTAGCAATAAAGATTTACTTTTTAGACACGAGACTGTACAACAAAAAATCCTACTAGGTTTGACAACTGCTTGAAAACTTTTTGTCCAAGTGGTCGGTTAAAATGGCTAAAAAATGATTCTATTTTTATCCGTGTTGGTTGGGTTAAAAAGGCCGGTTACAAAAAGGCCACTTTTCATCCATTTTTATACGATCGAAAGGATGCTTGCTAACAATGCACCGTTCTGCTAACATTTCATTGACCATGTTAAGGGGGGGGTTTCAACCCAAATTTTCCGGAAAACACATTTCTGAGATAATGGTTGACCCAAAAGGTAAACCATAAAATTTGAAGTCGATATCTCAAAAAATGGCCGAGTTATGGCCGAAAAACGTATGCCCATACATGGGCATACACGCGGTGCGCACGCCTATTTCGGCCCATAACTTGGCCAAATATCAATATTTTCGAAATGTAACCAACTTTATTCGATAAATAGCGTTAAGTTACGTATTCTCTGCAAGTATGGGGTTGATTTCTGCTAAAATGGCGATTTGAGGTCTAAAAAAACCTCTAAAACCACAAAATCGCCATTCTCTCGGTTTGCGGTTTTGCGATTTAAGCGACTTTACATTTTGTTCAAGATCTCAGCCGTTTTTCAATATTTTTATATGAAATTTTTAGAATCGCTTCAAAACTAAATTTCGCACTTATGTTATAAGACGGAATTTTTGTTTTAGGTCCCCAAAAATTTTTTGGTCCTCGGACCAATCCCCAGGGGATTTCTGGTCCGAGGACCAAAAAAACTTTTTGGGGACCTAAATCAAAATTCCGTCTTATAACATAAGTGCAAAATTTAGTTTTGAAGCGATTCTGAAAATTTCATGCAAAAATATTGAAAAATGGCTGAGATTTTGAAAAAATTGTAAAGTCGATTATCGCAAACCTAGAAAATGGCGATTTAGTGGTTTTTAGAGGTTTTTAGAACCTCAAAGCGCCATTTTAGTAGCAATCAACCCCATACTTGCAGAGAATACGTAACTTAACGCTATTTATCGGGTTGAACCCCCCCCCCTTAAGTGCCGGTGGCGTATTACGCCGCGTTTACGCTGTTTTGCGGTGCATTACAGGGCGCAAATGCACTTTCTCTGTAAAACATAGTAAAGCACATTTGCGCGCTATCACGCTTAACACGCCGCGCCTCGAAAGGTCATTACGCCACAGTGACATGCGGCTTATAATAGGTCGGGACATCACGGTCATACAGTTGTCAATAGTTGGGAATTTATGAAACACCCTAAACACACCTCTCCATTTTATATTGTATTCGATCACTGGGCGCAAATGCCCTCGAACCCACTGGACGAAGGTTCTCCTACCAACGGTATCGTGATGACAACGAGAAAGCGAAAGGGTCTCAAAGACTCCTTACCCGATTTCAACGACTACTACGACAAGTTGTAAACCAGACCTCTTCTGTTTTAAAGAATGATCGATATTGGTGGTTTTATATTCACTTGATGTTTTAACTTTATCATCAACTTCGTTGTTTTCATGTGCTGAATTGTGTCATGGTTACTTGCATCAGCTGGCTCGTCTTGTATCTTGCTGGAAGAGCTGTTAGCCAAGTGTTTCGACTCTTCGGAGTCGCCGAGTATTACGCCGCACGTGGGTACTTCTTTGCGGCGCCTGACAGCACGCTGAGTACTTTCAATGCAAAACCTCCCTAAAAAGTACCCAAGCGCGGCGTAACATGCCGCGCCTCTGAAGGTCGAAACACATGGGTTTAATGTCACCAGTCCCTGTTGTCAAGCTCCAAGTAGACTTTGAATTTGTACACACCACGCCGTTGTGTTATCTACTTTTCGTGCGAGTCGTTATATTATTGCGACGCTTTGGTATTTTTATGGGCCGCGCGCAAATATGCTTTTGTTTGAAGAAACCATATTTACGCGCCATAAAAATTACCAAATACCAAAGCGCGTCTCAGTGCATGCCGCGCATGAATAACAAAATTAACAAATAGTTTTACGCGCGCGCGCTGAGGGGCGTGTTGAAGGTGCGTGACTGTGTGAGACAGCGCGACAATAATTATAAGGGTATACATGTTTAGCAAGGCTCACTGCCTGTTAATTACAAGCAGTGAGCCGCGCACATATGAGTTCGACAGGCCACCGTAATAAATCCTTGGTAAGGTTTGTTTGTAGGATGTTACCCTACCCTCCGCCGCGCACGCAACGTTTTCCGCAACACGACCCTCCAAACCTCCGAGTGTTGCGCGCAGGGATGGGAGGAATCCATCAAAGGTTTGTCGCATGCGTTTTTTTCTTCCTAAGCCCGCATAGGTGTGTGTACGCGCCGCGCGAGCCACACTGCACACAGGGATATACGTGTTTAGCAAGTTTTTTTTCCAGATGGCAGACATTGCCGGGCCCTTAAACCCCGTCGCGCGCTGAATACAGAATACTGCATCGCGCGCGGCCGGCGCCTAATTAAATTCTTGCCCGCGCGCGTTAATCATATACAGATTTAGTTCGCGCCTTCCAATTTAGTCATTTCCCGCGAATTTCTTGCCCATACTGTGACCGATAGAAAGTGCGCGGACATGCTTGCGACGTTGAAATTTGCGAGATGTAATAACGAAGGGAGAACCAAATGAAACTTCGTTTTCAAAATGAATATTGTATTGAAGAAAACAATTTAATAATGGCACAGCAGACGCATTATAAGTTGTTGGACAATGGTCAGATATAATAACAAATAAATTACACTACAATTAATATTCACCTTAAATATAGTTTGCGTTAATACAGCACAAGTGATGGTAGAAATATTGAATGTGAAAACTACTTTTACCAATAAAAATACAAGATATAAATCAATTTGAAACGCTGTATTTTAGGGGAAAATTGCAATTATAGCATACAATTTAGCCGCAAAGAGCATTTTTAATTTATTGTACCTTGCAATAAGCCAAATATGAAATCCAACAATAGATATCCGTCAGATGATTGATTCTAAAACAAATTGATTTTTTTGTAAGTTCAGCTGTTTTGTAAGTTAATACAGCACGAAACAACCGGAATTAAATGGCGCAGTAACTGTAAAACTCCATACTTTATGCCCAAAAAAACAATATCAAGAAAAGTTAAAATCTCTTGTCAATCCTCTCACTGATACCCAATACCCATACACATTTCAGTATAGCGGAGTTTTGTTTGCATTGATCACATCCCGGTATTCCTTCGTTGCAATGTGTTCTGCAATCCTCTTATATGAAAGGAGTGAGCACCAGAAGTGTGAAGCTAAACTTCTTATCCTGTAATGTCCGTTGCTGGTAGTCCTTCCTCTTGATATTCGATGGGTAGCTCACTTTTCCGAATTGCAGGGCTATGTGTATCTTTCAGCCTGATAGCGTGTATTCTAGTGCACTGCATGAGTTCTACCGTAAACCCCCTCAGCATCTCTGATATTCATGCTGATTGTAGAATGTCTTCATGGCACGGTTCTTGTAAAGTTGTAAGAGGCAGCATTAGGATGGAATATTCTGATATCGAACATCGTCTTCTGGAAAGGTCCCACACAACCCTCGAGCAGATAATATGTCTCTTCAATGTTGCCTGGGATTGTCTGATTAGAGTCGATTGGGATCAGCTCTTGCTCGGTCTTAACGTCGTGACAAACGTCCTGTAAATTGTTAATAGGAATAGAAAGATGTGTTTGCTAATTATTTTCATTCAATGAACGAATGCAGACAACAATAATTCAAATCATACTCCCCATCATGCCATATTCATTGATTAAAATTCCACATCTAAATTGTCATTATCACTACAGCTCAACTTCAAAACCATTTCAAAAACAAAACATGTCAAATCCACTGTTACCCACCATGAGTTTGTTTCGCACTGCAACAACAGATCAGTTTATTAGGAGTTCCAAGTCTTCTTCCAGCCTCATTCACCACCAGGAACAGTCAGCTCAGTAACATTCCAGCGATGGGGAGTGATTCTCGTGCTGAAGTTTCCTAAAACATAGCCAAACTAGGATAAACAGTTCCTGAACAACCACCACCAAAAAGTTGTAACCCATTGACATCGTGAATCAGGATCCGAAAAGAAATCCCGTTCACACCCTTTTCAGCAGGAAGGCAGGACGTGATTCTTGCTGTGTCCCCCGCACTTCATGTTGAGCTGAGCCCCGGGAATTACATAACAGAGTGCATTTCACCCCGACCATGAGTAGCAGATAAGCAGTTTAAACTGGTGCACGAAACGCCCTTATCTGTGAACCCTATCAACACACTGATTTCAGCTTGGTAAGCAGTTCATGACCGGTACTCTAACCCCTGGTGCCCAATCAGCAGCTATCAAGGAGACTCAGAGAAACCGAGCTGATGTGTGACGTCATGGACCACAAGTGTGACGTCATCACAAGTGCAACGACGCAATACGCTGAGGACAGCTGGCTAAATGGGGTGACTGGGTCACCGGATCACATTATTCAAAAAATACTGATTATCTGATAATGTGTTAAAAGTTTATCTAGCGAGAGCGTGATTTTCCACTGTTATTAAAAGGGACCTGATTGGGATTTTTGATTCAGTTTTATAGACATTACCATTTCAAATATTAACGTTCTATTTTTAGTTTTTACCCATCGTTATCACCTCATTTCACGACGTGGAAATCAGTTGGACCAAGAGCACATCAAGAAGAAGAAAACCACCAGAAAGAGAAAAGAAGGAAGTGAAGAAGGATGTGAAGTGTGCAGTAAGCGGTATTTGTTTTGGATAATAAATAATGGCCTAATGGGATATAAGCCATTTAATGTTATTAATTGGTGATAGCTAAAGATGAATGGGTTCCACTCCGTTGAGCAAATCAGAGTGCAAGATCAATTTAGGATCTTAATATTTCATTAATTGATAAGGATAGATTTTACTTATATCGGGATTATTAGAGATTAACGCAGAGAGATTTACGATTGACACGGATTTCTCAACGCAACTACGAGTTTATCTTGTTACTGGTACGGAGCACTACAAGTGTAGTAGGAAGGAATTAAGACAAGGATTAGGACATGTTTTTGCGATTATTCGTAGAAAATAGTCTTTTCTGTTACTCTATTAAGAAATAGAAAGATGTGTGCTTGCTAATTATTTTCATTCAATAAACGAATGCAAGAGGCAAACAACAATAATTTAAATCATACTCCCCATCATGCCATATTCATTGATTAAAATTCCACATCTAAATTGTCATTATCACTACAGCTCAACTTCAAAACCCTTTTCCAAAACGAAACATGTCAAATTCACTGTTACCCACCCTGAGTTTGTTTAGGTGCTGCAACCACAGTTTGTAGAAGGAGTTCCAAATCTTGTGATAGCTGGAGTGTCCCCTCCAGTCACCAGCAGGGACAGTTAGGTGTGAAACTCTCCAGAGGTGACATATCAGCGATGGGGAGTGACCCTCTCGCTGAAGTTACTTCCACACATAGTCAATTACTAGGATCAACAGTTCCTGAACAACAACCACGAGAAGAAGAAAACAAGGAATTAAAGTATGGTAAGAATGAAGTGTACATTGCAGGAGATGGTACTAGACCACGGTAGCATCTGAAGTCTGAAAGGCACGAAGTAAAAAGATACCAGAGATTTTCCCTCCTATCCAAGTGTTTTCCTATTACCACTCGGGAAGTCTGGGGTTGAATTGATATTGGGGAGAACAACGACGACGGAGACTTCTAAATCTCCAGAAGGAGAACTACCTGAGAGCTGGGCTGCCCTGAGACTGCTGTTCTCGGTTACATGCTGGACAACCTGATATTCCCAAAAAAGAGACTCTCACAACAGCAACGATTCTAGTAGTGATTAACAGGAATAGGAAATCTGAAAGATTCCCCCTGTTACAGTTAAGTTCATACGTTCATATTAAGACAAGGGATTCACAGGAATAGGAAATCTGTAAGTTAGTGTAGAAGAGGAGAATTTCGACGAAAACACAACTCTCTTAAATACCTGACTTACCTAGCTTATCAAAATAGATAACGTTTGAGTGTCACGAATCTGCACGAATACGTCGCACAATCATCATAATAATAAGAATGAAAAGAATAAGAAACAGATAAGACTAGATAACACTACTCCTATCACGCCTAGTTAATATTAAAAGCTGTTATCATCTTATCACAAATACCATACTAATACAGTAATACTATGAATTATATTTCATTCAATCTCATGATAGAAATATAAAATGTCCTGGATTAATATTTAACTCTTCTACCCTACAACATCCATCAAGGGGGATAAAGTCTTGGCAGTACGGGACTCCTAGGGCAACATTACAACGTGGCCTAAACCAATTAGGAGCATTTCGGGATCTAGAGAGTATATTGGGAGTAGTACCTTAATATTCATATAGAACTAATATCTAGTCATTGATTCAATTCTTAATTCAGCGATTCACAATTGCGAAGTGTACAATTGTCAATGAAATTGTGTATGCTGTAACTTATTGAAAGTATTGAATCTCACTTTATATTATTGGAGTTACTATACGTATAACTGACTACGGATTCTACATTAATGATTATTCAGTACTTTTTCGTGATTGACCAAACACTCTTCAATGACTAATTAGTTTCAATAGATAATCAATTCTGCAATTGCTACTACTAATTCTATTGCAGTCGTTAATACTTAGGTAGTAACTAACTCCCAATACCTTATGGCTAGGTTGAAGCATGTCCAGTACAAAACACCTCATAGAGATCTCAATGGTACTGGTGGATACCTTGGAGGAATTACAGAGGATGAAGAAAAAATTGGAAAGAAAAGACAATGTAAGTTAAAAAGGAATTCAATGATAATTGATTACCTTATTCTTACTGTAACTTGGTTAACAATTAATTAGCAAGCTTGAACCTTTTAGTTTAGGGGGAGTGATCAGGCAAAGTTCATTCCCAATACTAAACTAATTACAGGTGATTGTCGAATTGCAAAACATTATCCGGGCGAGGGACCGCTATCTGAACACGGAAGATGGCTGTCCGGAGATGGACACGGAAGACAGCAGCTGCTCAGCTGAAACAGTTGAGCTGGCACCACCCCTAGGGGGGAGCTTTGGAGAGCCCAGGAGGGGGCGGGGCAAGACGGAGGATTATTAGGACTAGTAGGGGGTGAATGGGGGTGTACCCCATTTTTATATATATTTTTTTTAAATTGTTATTGAAGGAGTGGATGAGGGCATCCCCCATTTTTTGTGATGTGCTAATGAGAATATCAAATTGATTGTATTTATTTAAAAAAAAACAAGAAAAAAAAAACAGTTTATTGCTACAGTATTCCATTTCCAGTTATAGTTTCTACAGAAAGCAGGTTTTTTGGAAAGAATAAAAGAAATTATTTTTTTTTGAAAGAATAAAGGAAATTATTTTGGTCAAAAGTTCTTTGAAGATAGATCTTATTTTCACTTTGAGCATCTACTGATATGTCCCATAAAAAGAGGCAGATACATTGCACCGCTCTCATCTGGTAGTAAAGAGAATAAGGAAAATGTGGTGGTCACAACCAGTGGCAGCACAGTGTATCTCTTAATTAGCACCTCAGAAAGGTAAGAGAATAAGGAAAATGGTAAACACACCACTTTCTGTCAGTTATCGCATAGCGATATCACAATTGGATAAGTACCTATCGCACGCGTTTTACAATTAAGTAGTTCATTATATTTGATAAAGAAATTAGAAATTAGACATGCATTATTATACACAGATCCAGTCAATAGAAGAAAAATCCAAAAGGTCAAAGTAAGACGGTGGAGTTATGATATCCGTTCGCTGAGGAACCCTTATCACCACTCTGCTTCACAAATGAGAGCACTATGTCATTGTGTAGGATACGAGTTTCAGTAGTATTTGCGCCGGGTAGGCTGCTCACTGAATTCAGTCCATGGTTTCTTGAAGTGCGCGACAGTCTGACATTTGATTTGAAATAAACTATTGAAATATGATACCATTCAAAACGTTATCAGTTAGACTGCGCAATTGAGAGGAAGGGGACTCCTATAGTTGTATGACATTGATTTTACTGTACCAGAGTACCAGATTTTGACATTACGATTTTGCAACACGAATTACAAGTCTCCACATTCTCTTACTAAAAAAGTAAAAAGTTTCAAACAAAGTCTTAGCTCATTTTACCCAATCAAAAACTCTTTATTTTAAAGTAAATCTAAGTTAGAGGTTTACAATTGTTCGAAATCTCTGCGATGAAATATCTGATCTGAAGTTCAGGAGGAAGAAGAAGACATAATATTTGTGAGCTGTGTGACTCATGGAAAGTCTTGTCCATAGTTATCTTTCCTTGTTTCAATGTAAGTTATGTTGATAGGAAATGGACTGCATCATACATAAGTGACACACCACCCCTTTTTGATAGTAATAAAATGCTTCCATATTTTAACTTACCCCATTAAGAAAGCAAATAAACATAGCCAGCAGAATATAAAATACTACATACTTACATAATTCTTCAAGGTGGTGGTCACAACCAGTGACCACGCGGCAGCACACTGTTTGTCTTGTGCACCTCAAACACTCCAAAGAAAAACAGACTGAACTTAACACAATACCACTTTTAGCAGTGCAAGGTATTTCATCTGTACGTCAAAAAAGTAAAAGGGACTACACACCTTGCAAATATCACAATGCGATATTTAAACGTCATGTATCGCACGCGTTAAGCAAGTAAGTAGGTAATTAGTTCATTATATTTGATAAAGAAATTTAACAGTCACAATAAATTGTAATTAACCCATTTGTGCCCAGTGGCCACATATGTAGCCACCTCAATTGTGAGCCCATAGAAGGGCACCAAGTCAACTTTTTGCAACAAAAGCGTTTGAATCAGATAGAGGGATGATCATTCAAGACATTCTGATTAATATTTCAAGCGCTTTGCATGCTTGAATGATAGAAAATTGAGTTTGAAAATGACAAAAAACGGCATTTTTCACGAGAAATTTCAAGGTCTCATTCAGAAGAATCTGATCAAGAATAGCAGCTGAAACTTTCGGAATTTAGACAAGAATCATCGCATTCTTCGGTGAAATGATCATTATGACGAAATACAGTATACTTTAGCCATCATTGTGTCTTTCCATGTGACGTCACGTTTGTGGCCACTGGGGCGGCCACGAACGTGGTTTTTAGAAAATGCTACAAATGTGGCCAATTCGTGTCCACATATGTAACCTGCCACAAATGTAGCCACTATATTGGCTACGTTTGTGTATATCTATATGTGGCCATTATTATTGGTAAAATTGTGAATTTATTGGCTACATTTGTGACTCGTCCACATACCTTATTGTAGGAAATTAAGCACTCAGAAAATTAAGCACCAATGCCTCGAAAAGGGCTTAATTTCATGGTGCTTAATGACATGCTGGCTTAATTTTTGAATGCCTTAATTTTCAAGTAATTTTGGGATTTTTACGTCAAAAATTTTTCGATATTTCGCAGTAGTAATGTAGCAGTGGAAGTACAGAATCTAAATAATAATTTAATGATGAATTGAAAATAATAAATGGAATAATCAATTGATATTTTCGTCGTAAGCCTCCATCTCCTCGTCTTCAGCTTCCACAAAGTCTTGGTTCTACATCCTCAAAGTAACCGTTATTGTCTTGATTCCTGTCCACAGAACACCAAAAACTTAGCCTTTCCTTCAACTGACCGTTCAAGTTTGACCTGACTCTTGATCTACAGCCCTCCTTGTGTGATGGGTGACCAGAACTGTTCTTCAGTCAGAACTTAAATCTGTTTTAGATAACAGATGCACATTAAACATTACGTGTCATTTGAATAAATTTTTAAAAAATTTAAATTAAGCCTACATGTAATTTGGCCTCCATGTAATCAAGCTTACATCTAATTAAGCACCAGATGTCTCAAAAGGGCCTAATTTCATGGTGCTTAATGACATGTTGGCTTAGTTTTTTGAGTGCTTAATTTCCTACAATAAGGTATGTTGCCATTATTGGAACATATTTTGCCATTATAATGGCCACGTTCGTGGCCATGTCACATGCCATGTACAAATGTTGAAGGGAGATCAAACATTGTTTCATATCTTACTCTGATCAATAGCAATTTCTAGAAGAATGTCATCACAGTTGTAAGCCATAGCTCTTGTAATGTCTCGTGAGTCGGTCCAAGACAGGCATCTATAATTAATGCTGAGGAAATACTGAACTTAGGTGCAAATGTTTTATTGTTTTGCTGGTGGATTTGGATGAATATTAGGATTAGCGTCGATTACCTATACTATGCAAATCAATACCCGATTTGTTGGGAAATCTTGACTATGTCACTCGCTTAAGTAAAATAATAACCGATCGCCAAAATATTATGAGCTTATATCTTTATATTATGTGATTTCGTCATATTTTTGCACGTTTCAGACCAAAAACTAATGTATCATTATTGCCTCTTACTTTGTTGCCTGGCACCACAAAACTAACCAAGTTATATGATCAAAGCTTCAAAAATGGTTTATTGAACGTGTGGAAAAGCGCTGCTCAACACTGGTATTTCCGTATTTCCAACCTCAGTTAAATTCACTCCTTGTATCTAGTTATTTTTGGTCAGGTAATTTATAACTTACAGTAAGTACTTAGGTGATGTAAAGGACCTTCAATTGAAAATAGAACTTGTTAGCAATATTTGAGTCATTCATCACCATTCACCAAAACAAAAAGAAAGAATTATTCATTGCTGTCGTGCTCGACCGCACTGAGCAGCGAGCCGGCCTGGGTGTTGAATTGTTTTTAAGCCGAATTTTACCATGACGTATTTTTAATTGCTGTTTCGATCTCATACCCATTCAATGATTTGTTCTTCACCGTATGACGTTCACCGACTGCTCATGAAGGAAATGCACTAATGAGTAAAATCTGGGGAGAATAATTTTCCAATGGAAACCCCCTGTGGTGTGTTCAAACTTATCTGGGCGACCTGATTCAAACATAACAGCAGTCTTTTGCAGTTGCAATAAAGGGAAAAGCTTATTGAAGATCGTTCATAATACTATACCATCAATCATAAGATCTCGATTATAGTTACACGATTTCAGTTCATCTAGGTCAAGGTACTTTTTGTGATGATTAGGTATGATATCTAAATATAATGCTATTAAATAATGCTGCTGATACAATCCTATAAGAGGAGCTGCAGTATGTGACAAGGACTTTCCCGACTCACGGGGCATCACAAGAATGATAGCCAATGACTGTGATGATGTTCGATTAGAAATTGCAATTGATCAGAGTAAGATATGACACAATGTTTGATCTCCCTTCAACATTTTACATGGCATGTGACATGGCCACGAACGTGGCCATTATAATGGCAACATATGTTCCAATAATGGCAACATATGTGGACGAGTCACAAATGTAGCCAATAAATTCACAATTTTACCAATAATAATGGCCACATATGTGACATGTCCACAAACGTAGCCAATATAGTAGCTACATTTGTGGCAGGTTACATATGTGGACAATAATTTGGCCACATTTGTAGCATTTTCTAAAAACCACGTTTGTGGCCGCCCCCAGTGGCCACAAACGTGCCAGGCCATTATCTCAAAAACCGTCAATTTTAGAGTTATGCGACCTATCATCAGGAAAGATTCAGCGTAAAATTTTACCCCTATGACCAATTTTTCACAAAAATTGTAGGTGCCGATCTATGGGCGGGCATGAGTGGGTTAAAGAAAAATGCAAAAGGTCAAAGTAAAACGGTGGATATAGGTTATAATATCCGTTCGCTGAGAAACCTTTATCGCAACTGTGTGTCACGACATCTCTGCGATGAAATATCTGATCTGAAGTTCAGGAGGAAGAAGACATAATATTTGTGAGCTGTGTGACTCAGGGAAAGCCTTGTCAATAATTATCTTTCCTTTTCAGTTAAGTTGGAGTAAGAATTCATGAATGATGATGTATTAATCTAACAATCTATAAACGTGTTTTTGTACATAACATTCCATTGTAATTGAAGAAAAATGATATTGTAATTGAAGAAAAATGCAAAAGATCGAAGAAAAAAGGATGAATATGAGCGAAATTTAGTTCGCTAAGGAACCCTTATCCGTCCTCTAGCCGAAAATATGACAGAAAATATAGATCCATTCCTACACTAGCAACAACCACCAAAAGAAGAAAACAAGGAGGTGAAGTATGGTAGAAATGAAGTGTCACTGTTAGCAGTTTGGATATTTATATTGAACAGTCCCAATTGATATTAATGATGTTTGTATCAGACAATTCCATCCAATTACTCAATTACAGTTCCCAACATAAAATTCACTTTAAGAAAAATAGAAATGATACTGTTAGCAATTCACAGGAATTGTACACTCCCTGAAACTGTTAAATTAACAAGGATAAGGATATGTTTAGATGTTTCTCTGAAAAGTCAGGTTTGGCCATCTAAAAATATGATTGCCTTGTTTGAAAAGGTGGAAAGTCTGCCAAGACATGCCTTGTTATCACAGCATCTGGTGTGCTCTCTAAGTTAAAGTCTAACCCAGCTTTCAGGAGTGTCAACTCCAACTCAGAAGGGAGAATTTTTCTGTTGTGTGGGGCAAATGGCATTGACATACCCTTCCCCCAGAATTCTAACAATGTTGAACCTAGTATATTCCCTTTATCTGAAACAGCTCTTGAATACCCTAAATCAGAACTTACAAACCTTATCAGCTATATCCTCACCTGGGCAGAGTCTGTATCCATCAATTTAATTAATATCTTGCCACGTGCTAGTTATGCAAGAAATCAAGCCATTAACCATTTAAATTGTTACATGAAGCACCTCAGCCCTTATCTCTTCCTGGTTTCAACTGAGGTTGACCGTAAACTCTTCACATTCAAGTCTGGATTTAGGAAGGAGAGTTTTTTCTCAAGCAATGGTTCTGATAATGTCCACCTCAGTGAATCAGGGATTACAAGACTAGCTAAGCATCTGAAATATATTGCCAACTGCAATTCAGAAGTAAATTAATTGATGTTTAGTTGTCTTTGTTTGCTGTTCAACTGGCTATAAAGTGCAATATTCCTTTCCATTTTTTATTGAATGACCAATGGTCATTCAATAAAAATGGAAAGGTCATTGACCATCACTCATAATCTAACTGTTAGCCACTGCAATATCCAGGGAGGATAAGTTGACCTCTCAAAATCAACTCAAATTCTAAATAATATTGGTATTTTAGCTTTAAATGAAACTAATCTAAATAACTCTATTGTCACAGAAACTCTTAATACCCCACCTAATTATAGTTTTATCCGAAAAGATAGAGGAACAGGCTCTATTACTGTATCATCGTAATCAATCGATGAGAACACGCATTGCACGCATTATATTTGATAAGGAATTGATATTTGATAAAGAATATAATGCACACCTTATTTCAGCCACATTGAATTTTAATAGAAGAAAGATGCAAAGGGTCGAAGGAAGAAGATGAATATGGGTCAAATTCCGTTCGCCGAGGAATTGTTAAAAATATGGATTCATTCATACACCTTCAGGGAGAAGGAAACGAAAGGCGAGACACCTTCCGAAAATCAGGCGAACATCACATCGGCGGACCTTAAGCAGAACTCGCATATAATAAGCGGGATTACAGCGGATCTTCACAGATGTGAAAAAGGATATCGACCACGGTCATCACACTGGGAAGGTGATTGGCTTCGCTCACCCAGAGTGCAACAAGGGAGGCAGACTTTAAACTCATACCTGTACTCTTCCATAAATTGAAAGGGAATACGCTAAGTCTTGTTGCCATGTTTCCAGTTTAAATTCCATAATAACAGGGTTATTCACTTTACAATTAAATTCTACATCATACTTGAATCTAGTATTATAATTTGATTATAAATTCATAGCTGAAGACCGAAAGGCGAAGATACCTTCCAGAAATCAGTCGAACGTCAAAACTTCAGAGCGAGATTATCACCGCAGTAAAAGTTTGACGTTCTCATCAAAACTTGTGTCATTCAACCCACGCTTATTCCCCGCCTCTGTGTTATCAGAACGCACAACCGACGGAGTTAACTGCAGTACTAGACATAGTGGAAGTAAAATAGGTTCCCTATACCTATCAATATATCAGTATACATAACAATATATCAGTATGAATCTAAGGTTAATGGTTATCAATAAAATTTAAAATAATTTCAGATAGGAGTGGAATGCAATAGTTAATTGGATAAGGCTATAACAAGAACTATACACTTATACACAGGAATGTATAAGCAATGTATACAGCTCAGTGAAAAGAAATTTCCACATCATTTTACAGCCGATGTAATGTAATGTTATATATGATAATGTATCAGTGGTTGATAAGGTCAAATAAGGTACACAGAGAGAACTAAAAGTGCTGCGAAACCAAAATGTGTAAAAGATAACAATTTTATTGATTTAACAATTATACCAGTAAGGAAAGTCCCGCATGAATCGCACCATAATTAGAAAGCGGCTGTATGGTACAGAAAATGACATTAAGTGGAGAAAAGGTGACACTGTTTTGGTTCCGTGGGGGAGTGAGAAACTCAAGGCGAAAGTCGTACAAGTTCCAAAAGGTTATTCTTTTGATAAAGTCTCGATGTAGAAATTATAAAGGTTATAAACCAAAGTGAACTAAGAACTTGGTTAATATTTTTATAAATCTGAATGAAAAAGGTCCTTCAGCATAGGAGTATAAAAGTATAAAGGACTCGTCACAGTACTAAATAGACATAGTTTCATTCAATGTTACATTAATGATGACGTCAAGAATTGAAGAGAAGGAAAATTGGCTGTACCAAAAGAACGAACAATTTTCGAGAGAGTTGCCAAAGCTGACGAGGCGATGGGGAATGACCCTCCTGCTGAAGTTACTTCTACACATCGCAAAGTCTCAGGCAGAGATCAACACGTCCCTGAACAACCACCAGAAGAAGAAAACAAGGTAGTGAAGTATGGTAGGAATGAACATCGAAAGAGATGGAACTTCACCAGATCCCATATCAATATCGTAATCGATTGGTCGTCCCCAAGAAAATATTTGGTTCTCTTTTTTTCAGCAAGCGCATCCCCCAAATTGGCAAAAATATATACTGTGCGATATTTGACGAAATTTAAAAATTTATTTGCTCAAGTTATTTTCATATTATAGGTGTTCCACTTTGATCATGATTGTTTATTTTTCAAAATACGGAAAAAAATCGACGTATTTTTGACACCTACAACTTGCAAAACGAAACGACTGCTTGAAACAGATTGATGAGTACAGAGTGACATAGCGAAACAAAATTTACTCATTACCCTTCCTACCTACTCAGTATATAGAGGTAGGCCGTAGGTAGATCATCACTATTTCTCCTTCTTTACGCTTGAGATCAAGCATTACGATCTCCGAAAATTCGATTTGTTTTCCTGCTCTGTGCGGGCTCGAAAACCAAAATTACCGAAAACCAAATCTAATTACAAAGTGAATTATCCAACGTTAATCTATGATTTTCGCTCTCGAGGGGGGATCGGAAAACCCATCGCCATTGCTCCCGGATGCTCCCCAAAGTATCACTTTCACAGCTTGTAGGCGCTCTCCAGTACTTGCATACTTTTACGTCCTATATTATGACATGGTAACATATCATTATGCCATTGTGCAGAAAACAGGCGGTTCAAATAACAACATTTCACTATGATGATGATGACATTTTAACTGCCTATTTTTTTCTGTGCGCTATATCACAATCAGAGTAAGAGAATGATAAGCTAAAGCACCTGAATCAGGGGGCGAGATTGACTGCCCGATAGATTTAGCTGCAAAAACTAGAAAATTGAACGAAAGCTGTTAAATAATTTTAGTCCGTATCAGAATTTGACCCTTTTTTGGTCGTCTCCATATGGTCTTCCGCTCTCAATGATATTGATTAGGGCACCAGATTAATCTCGGAGAGGGGTGATATGACGATTACAAGATGGTGAAGGAGAACATCCTGCTACCCTAATGACTGCTGTTCTTAGTTACATGCTGAACAACCTGATATTCATATACCCAAAAGAGTTGCTCATAACATTAAAAAGAAGGATTTGGTATCAGTAAATACAGGAATTGGAAATCTGTTAGTTCCCCCTTTAACTGTAAAGTATAATTAAGACAAGGATTAAGATATGTTTTATTTTGCGATTTCTCGTAGGAAATGGTCTTCTCTGCTACTCCAAAAGAACTGCCAAGGATAAGTATGCAAGCATCGTATTTTTCAACAAAAATAGGTCTTTGGAAAATAAAAGAATAAAAGAGAGAATAAAAGAGAGGAGGAATGTTTCCGCAGAGTACCTACTCATATGTTCTATAAAAAGATGCAGTTACATCTGTACATTGCAGAGTTCTCGTCTAGTAATAAGATGCTTCCATATTTTAACTTACCCAGCCCAGAAGGCAAATGAACATAGCCAGTGAATATTTGTCACATATTCTTCAATGTGGTGGTCAAAACCAGTGGCAACGCAGCAGCGCAGTGTGATCTTAATAAGCATCTCAAAAATAGAAGAATAAGGAAAAAGGAAGGCAGTACGACACACCACTTTTTGCAAACAATCGCAGTGCGATATTGAGACATCTACCGCATGCGTTTCGCAAGTAAGTTAATTTGACTCTAGGAGTTGTAAAATAGTTCATTATATCTGAATTTGATTAAGAAATTAAACTTGCGTTATTGTACACAGATCGTCGACTGAGTGCAAAAAAAGCTGAGTGCAAAACAATCCTATCTCTAACTTTTGTCTACTGCCTCTCTGGAGGCCCCTTCACCCTTTGGAATCGATTCCATACTCAAATATGTCATTTTAGGCCTAAAAATTAAAGTTAAAAATATCATAAATCCATTGCCAAATTTTGGTGAGTGAAAGACAATCCTATGGTAACTTAGGATCCCTGTCCACCATAATCTGCAAAATAACTTAGTTTATACTGGAGTTAGGATAGAATGTTCAAATTGAGAAAAAGGGTGTGGCCCCCCGAAGGCAACCGATAACTCGTAAAAACCTCCCAACATCGCAAACCGAAGACGTACGAAACATAATAATATTCATAAGCTTATACGCTTTCACAAAGGGCACGCCCCTATGCTCATAAAATATAATGAAAGCCCCCTCAGGTGGTAGAAAGCGTCCCGCCCTGGATGAGCCCGTCAACTCCTCACTGGAAATCAACACCCCAGCGGCACATGGCAAAAGATTTATTTCAAAGAGAAGAAGACGGAATGAACCAACTGTCGCAGCAGAATCCCAAGCACCACTATCACTGAACTCAGCAATGATTACTACCAAAGGGGACTCAAGCGCAAGCACCAAGCTTGACTTAAACGAGCTGAACGAGGAGGAAGAGACACAACTACTCAATGACCTCCCAGCAGCATTAGCTAGTTCCTTCAGGAACACCTTGGAAATGAACTCAAATCACCAAGAAGAGAATAATACTGCCATGGACTTAGATATGTCTACTTATTAACCTCATAATAAATTTGTCTCCTAAAAAAGATCGAAGAAGTAAAGATGAATCTGAATGAAATTTCGTTCGCTTAGGAACCCCTATAATTTTATAAGTAGGTGATTCATTATTTTTAATAAATTCTAGTCGAAAAAAGTCTGGGTCAAGGAACCCTTATCTAAACTTGCACCAAACCTTAGCTGAGAATAAAGATCCATCCCTACACCTGCTCTCTGCAGGGAGAAGGAACAAACCTTCCAGAATCAGTGTAAAAATCATCTAGAATGCAAATACATATAATACTAGAGGAAGATTTACTGTTTTATAGCTTCATAGTGATCAATCGATGAGAACACGCATCGCATGATATAATATGATAAAGAATATAATGCATCACCTTATTTCAGCCACATTGAATTGCAATAGAATAAAAATGTAGAGGGTCGAAGGAAGAAGATTAATATGGGTCGAATTCTGTTTGCTGATGAAAAGTTAAAATATAGATCTATTCATACACCTTCAGGGAGAAGGAAACGAAAGGCAAAGACCCCTTCCGGAAATCAGGCAAACGTCAAATCTTCTACAGAGCGAGATTACCACTGCAGTAAAAGATTGATAAAAGAATGTAATGTAATTGGTTAGAAGAAA
Organism: Beroe forskalii; assembly: GCA_011033025.1. NCBI lineage: Eukaryota > Metazoa > Ctenophora > Nuda > Beroida > Beroidae > Beroe > Beroe forskalii. The sequence goes on along the minus strand of WFMF01000164.1, from coordinate 315,772 downwards.
ATAATGTAGTTTGATTATTTTATCAAAAACTCATAACTCGTACTGTAACTCAACGTGTATGACAGTATGGCAAGTAAAATTCATAAATTGAAATTCATATAACAAGGATTGTTATTAATTCTATTTTTATATTTTTGAATTAAATAAATTATTAGGGAAATTGAATATTATAAATTCCTGCTTCATATTATAAAGTGTTAATATCGCTGTTCTATAGTATAGGTCACGGATTTGTAGTGGTACAAAATGAATTTTATTTTCTGGCTACGACTGATTAAGGATGATGAAAACAACGATTCCATTTCACTGGAGAACAGAGCAGAACAAAACTGAAGTTGCAACTACTTCAACTATTATGCTGATCCATTTCAATTAGATAAATAGTCATTTATCTGAATGAAATAGGACCTTGAGCATAGGAGTATGAAAGTATAAACTTATAAAGGACTCATTTCAGTAGTAAAAATATACAGTTTCAAGCAACGTAACATTTATGTTAACGTCTGCAATTGAAGAGAAAGGAAAATCGGTTTGTAAGAAAAGAACAAACAATTTTCGAAAGGGTTGCCAATGCTGGGACCAGCCCTTGCTGACTTATAGACAGATACTGACTTATTGACAGATACTGACACAAGAAAAGCTGAGGCTGAAAGACGTAGTAGAGGGCTGCAATTCATATCCGACACAGGGGGCTGGGTGAGGGCCTTGGGTCAATACGGGAATATAAGAACTTTCCTTGTTCTAATTATTTAAAGTGGACGGGGTTACCAAGAGTGCAAGGCACGACAACAACATGGCAGGGAAACAGCATAGTGAAAGTAGTGGATGAATTGCTTGACTTCTCAAAGAAATGCAGAAGTATGTCACGCCGTGACACAATCTTGTAGAAAAATTCTAAATATAATCCCAAGCTTGAATAATTTATGATATAAAAAATAAAAATGCATCACAAGATTTTAGATGCGTTCAGAGCGCTAGGTACTAGAAGGCGCTATCACAATTTATTTTGCAAAAATATCTTGAATGTACCAAAGCACTGAGTACAACGAGTCCCAAAAGGAAAATACCTTGAGCATTTGATCACCACCACGGGAGACACGTGACTCAGAGACACTTGATCTCACCACCCAGGTACTCAGGTAGAAGCTAGAAGAATACCTACAGTACTACCGGAGCATCTCACCATTCAGAAGATGAAGTATATCGCAACCGAAAAAGAGTATAGGATATCTTTAGTAAAATGGATTGTAGGCTACAAAAGAATCTCAAATGGAAAATACCCTGAAAAATTTATCACCGCCACGGGAGACCTGTGACTCAGAGAAGACCAAAAATTCTCTGCATGACAGCAAAGGCGCATATATCACCATTCAGAAGATGAAGAGCATCGCAACCAAAAAAGAGAATAGTTAGGTACATTGTATTCTTAGTATTTTAATGAAGCATGCGTTGGCTTTCCAGAGGAGGCAGAAATAAGAAAGGAAGAAAGAAAGAATGAATGAACAGCTTTGAATTTTTTATCAGATCCATCACGCCAGAGAGACTTGATCTCACTAGACAACCCGGGTAGTTTCTACACCTTTGCTAAGTGTGTCATCCCTGGCAACACGAGCTCTTAACGATTAATAGTGGTAACCAATAACTCATACATGATTGGTATGGGAGTTGTGGACAACAGACGGAATGTTCGAATCAATGAACTCAGGAGCCCAGGTAAAGGACCATTGATCATTGAACTGTGGTTCACGCGGTATCTTATCAAAGCTATCAATAAGGGACCCGAAGTTGACACCTTGACTGACTCTCGAGACATTGGAAAAGTAGCTTCACCCATTATTAAGGAAGAATTAGGGCTAGCCCTTCTCCCGTCTAAAATACCTGCACAGAGTGAACAAAATGTTAATCAAAGCATTTTTATAAGATTGACACACCAAAACCTCCACAAAGCACTTTTGACTTGCCTTGTTCACCTAAGGTGGATCGAGTTATCGAGATAGTGAACTTTGAAGACAGCTGTTGGTATCTTAGGCTCGCTGCGGATATCCGAATTACTAGTTGACGGATAGTGGTGATGTAATTAACTGAAGGTGGGGTTGCCACTGCAATCCTGCAGTTAGGGCAATTTATCGAACCGCTATTCGCCTTATCGTATTTTGAATTCATGCTGATCGATGCATGTAGGTACATAACATTGTTCAGAAGATGAAGAATGTCGCCACCAAAATATGGAATAGGGCATCTTTAGTAAAACTGATAGTTAGGTACATTGTATTCTTAGTATTTTGGTGAAGCATGCGTTGGCTTTCCAGAGGAGGCAGAAATAAGAAAGGAAGAAAGGAAGAATGAATGAACAGCTTTGGAATTTTTATCACATCCATCACGCCATAGGGACTTGATCTCACTAGACCACCCTGGTAGTTTCTACACCTTTGCTAAGTGTGTCATTCCTGGCGACACGAGCTCTCAACGATTTGGCTGAGACTCTCAGGAATATTGAAAAGAAAGACAGATTCATCCAAGAGTTTTGTTTTCCCATTTCAGCAAAGGCGCATAAATGAAGAGTGTTGCAACCAGAGTATGGAAAAGGGTATCTTCAGTAAAATTGATTGTAGTGTACATCGCATCCTTAGTACCTTCGTGAAGCATCATGGGTGGGCATTCAAAACTTTCAAAGGAGGCAGAAATAAGTAAATAAGAAAGGAATAAGGAAAGACAAATTTTTATCCTCAATCCTAGAAAGCTAGTAAAGCATGGGGGCATTTCAGAGGAGACAAAATAAGAAAGAAGGAATATTAATGAACAGCTTTGGACTTTTTGTTAAAAAGATCCATCATCACCTTTCCTTTCCAAGTTACGAAAACGCAAATCTTAATTATGCACTTAGCAAGAAAAGAAGAGGGGTGAACGCGGCGTTTCGATGATTGGTGCGGGATCTGTATTTAGTTATTAGCTATTAGTCGAATGAATTGTGATTTCATTGGAGACCAAAGTGACAATGCGTTTAGCATAGTTAGCTGAATGAGAACATGGGCGGCTTTCCCAGATGAGTTAGGGCTCATTACTGACCTTATGAGCCTATCTTAGGCTGACTGCGGATATCCGAATAATAGTCAAAGATAGTGGTGGCGTTATTAACTGAGGGTTGGGGTTGTCACCATAAGCCTTCACTCTTCAGTTAGGGCATCAAACGGAACCGCTATCTTCCCCCTCATACATGATTGGTATGGGAGTTGTGGTCTGTGGACAACAAACGGAATGTTCGAATCAATAAACTCAGGAACCTAGGTAAAGCACCATTGATCATTAAACTGTGGTTCACGCTGTATCTTATCAAAGCTATCAATAAGGGACCGAAGTTGACACCTTGACTGACTGGAAAAGTAGCTTCACCCATTATTAAGGAAGAATTAGGGCTAGCCCTTCTCCCGTCTAAAATACTTGCACAGAGTGAACAAAATGTTAATCAAAGCATTTTTTATAAGATTGACACTACAAAACCTCCACAAAGCACTTTTGACTTGCCTTGTTCACCTAAGGTGGATCGAGTTATCGAGATAGTGAACTTTGAAGACAGCTGTTGGTATCTTAGGCTGGCTGCGGATATCCAAATACTAGTTGACGGATAGTGGTGACGGATAGTGGTAATTAACTGAAGGTGGGGTTGCCACTGCAATTCTGCAGTTAGGGCATCTTACCGAACTCGTATTCGCCTCATCGTATTTTGAATTCATGTTGATCGATGCATGTAGACCGTACATAGCATTGTTATATGATAGCCATTAATAACTTTGTAAACCAATAACTCAATAATAAAGACAACAAAATACAGAAAATCCACTGTACAGTTGGATTTTCTAAACAGGCATCGGGTCCCAAATTATAATTATTGGATACTTAGGGTACCTGTGTTACAATATAAGTATATCACAGAAATATTGGATCCTCATTCCCCATCCTAGGCGAATCATTGGATCCCATGCTAAGTGTTTCAATCACTGGGGGCTTCACAGCGAATTATCGATTTTGTAAAAACTGAACACGCAGTTATCGGTCAGGCTCGGGTGAGCATGGCGTGACTCAGGTCCCTGGTTCTGGTTCAGCATGCTATCTTTAAACAAGTTTAGAAAAGCAGAAAAGCGGGTTTTAAGTTTTGAAACTGGTTTTTTAGCATGAGTTCTTAAGAAGCAATAGCTCTTTGGAAAATAAAGAAGCATGAGAAGGATGGACATGAAAATTCTAATTGATTCCCAAAAATCCAAAAATAGACAAATATTTAGAAAAAGTTAGAAATAGTCCATGAAAAATAAGTGCAGTAGAAATAATGAAATGCGACCGCGAGACCATCAAGTAAAATGGCCTAGTAAAGTGGTCGACTCCTATTCGGTCCTGATAAGGACACACTCGTGCTCCTTCAAAAGAGATCTGAAAGGCATCTCCGAGCACATGGATTTTAGTAACTATCCGCAAGACCATGAACTATACTCCGAGGTTCACGAAAAAGAGAGGGTAAGGTGCCCTAACTTGCCTCGTCTGAATATAATATCTTCATAACAATATTACAGTAATAACTTACTAAATAAGATAAATTTGTGCTTTTGTAATCGAGAAAGTGGTAAGTACCTACTGAACTCAAAAGCACTATTAAATATTATTTGCTAACAAGTCGGACAAACTGAATGATTTTTAGTCGCTGGGCTGTTTCGAAAGTCATTCGATATTTGCAGCAGATACTAGTGTGTTTAATCTCCTGCACTGATAAGCAAACTCAGTTAGTAGTTACAGCAGCTCCTTTGAGCTTATCAGCAAATACATAATACACATTGTACCAAGTACCCTATCCCTGTATTACATCATTGTATAATGTATAATACCAGCTCAAGCGGGCTCAAGGACACTGGCTAAAGATGACAAAGTTTTGACTGCCAAAGACGTACCCAATTGCAGTATTGCCGACGTGGATTTGAAACGTGCAACCCTCCACGACAACAGATAGATTACGGAGAATGGAGATCTCGGAGTTAGCAAAACTGATTACTAAATCCTTGACTTGATGAATACAGCACTTGAAAGCTGTAAAAGATGTCAACAATACAGTCAACTGATCTTGACATTCACAGAAGGAATGTGCCATTCGGTGACAGGAATTCCAGTTATATATTTAATTACTTAACTTGAAATGGCTATGATAAGCAATCTGAGTGGAATAACGAATATAATTTAAATACCTATTATTATTTAATTTATTTAGTTTTTAATTCATTACCATTTTATTTTCCTTCATTCTCCTGAACTAGTAAACTGCTGCAGTTAGTGATCTTGAGCTTGATAATGCCCCCCTTTGTACTATTGAGGACATTATTAAAGACGAGTCAGTTCCCACCATGATCATGTTGTTTGTACGTGAGCAGAGGAGATACCAAACCTCACCAATATTAAGTTCGGGAATTCAGGGTAAGAGGATTATAATTCCCTTTTTGCTGAAAAAAATTCTATATTATAATGAATAAGTCTATACTATAAAGTCAAAACTGATTGAAGTCTAAACTTATCGAGTACATGTAATTGCCACACAACTGTCTGCAGACTTATTAAAGACAGCACAAAGCTGTAAAATAGATGTTAACAATACAGTTAACTGGACCAGTATTCACGGAAGGAATGTGCCATTCTCTGACTGGAAAGTCAGAAACAATAGACGTGACGCAGAACCCAATGGCAATGTTCTAGAAGTCCTCAACAGGAACTTATGTACGTACTCCAAGCCTGAACCCCACCACAACGGATTCATCTGAATCACAGATGTGAACTTTCTTGTTCTATTCAAGTACCAAGTAAATCAAAATGTTGATTCAGTCACTATCGTATAGCACAACAGCCCTGCAATTTTGGAATTCGGCCTGAAATTGGACAGTCAAATTTTCTACTTTTTTGCGTGGCTCAAATTTACGTTTTTGAGGGGTCACCAAACCTTTCCCTTAAATCGGGAAGACTTGAAACTTTTTACCCTTGATATTTGCCAGAGAAAGAACATTGATACGCCTGGAAAAGATGGAGCAATGTTCGTGAGCTGAGATATAGATGCTCAAAATCACCATATTTTGGCCTAGTAAGGATCCTCGATTTTTGGAGGCCTCCCACGACCTCATTTTTTCACCAATCACCATGAAACTTCTTTTGTGGCTAAATCTCGAGGTCTAGTTGATACTTAAGTCGGGAAATCATGAAGCGGTAGAAAACTTTTCAGATACAGTGCTTCAAAGTGGTCCAAAATTACGCTTTTTCGCTAAAATCGTGATTTTATCGATTTTGATGATGTCATCACACCAATAAAATCGATCCAGTGAGACTTCCTGGATAGCCTATAACATTTTCCCATCTTAGCTTAAAAAACCCGCCCTCGATCATGTAGGCAATGGTGTGATCGTAGGCTTGTAAGATGATACACGGTTGTTTAGACTCCCCGTTGTAAAAGCACTGCGAATGAGTATGGGCGACGTGGCTTGTTACAGTTCTTACACTTTGATTCTTTCCTAGTAAACCATCGTCTTCCCTGTCTCCTCGTCATCCAAACCCCCTTTCCCATTCCCCCCCCCCCCTCTTGTCAAAGCGTACAAGAAGTGGCGACGAGGATCCATGGAGCGGGCTGAGTCCAAGGAGCTGGCTGAGTATTATCTGAGTGTGTATCTTGTAGGTGTGTTGAAGGTTGATTGCTGACAGTCGTCGGGGCTGTAGGGTTACACTGTTGTACAGTTGGATTTGTTGGACTTTAACACACACTGTAGGACACAACTTCTGCGTCGTGATATCAACCCAATCATGAATGAACAGGAGGAAGATGTTATCAGTGCAAGCAGCAGTGGGAGATCGCTGCACGAACTGTTTCAGCCAGGCAGGGCGGAGATGGACCTTGAACAACAGCTGAGACGGGCCCTTGAAGAGAACGATCAGATGAGACGGCAGGTTGGGGAATTGAACAACGACTTGTTAAACCGGTTACGAGAGGAGCGTGCCAATGGATTCAACGCTGGGAAACTCGCAGCACTGGAAGCTGAACGAGAAGTCCTGATCAGACCAGCAGCACAAGTTACTAATGGAGTGCTGAGGTACCCCGTGTCTAAACCAAGTAAGTTCGATCTAACCAAAGATGAATTCAGAAGTTATATGAACTAGCAAAACCCGCGACCTCCGGTCGGGTGCTCGATTGGGTTGCGAGTGAGGTCAGACCGGACAGACTGGGTCCTGCTAGAAAGCAGTACCTGACACCTCATATCAAAACATTCATAACATACTGTGAATTTGCTGATGAGACAGTGCTTTACAATCCAAATAGTCTAGTTAACCAGTGTCAAGGATCTAATTTCACGTCTTCTGATACATTACGGAGTGGTGTCAGACCGGACAGACGCCAGACAAACATAATTACATAGATAAATATATATATGATGAAGAATTATATATAGTAAGATGGTTTCCGCATCTTTGCGAAGGCTGCTGGGATACCAGCAGCGAGAGAGATTGAAACACTCATGACTTTCCTTGATTCTAAATCTCAGAAAAGGGTCGAGACATTGAAGCTTACTAATGAAGAGCTACGGAACCCTGAAGAGTGCTATGAGAAGATAGCAGAAGTTCTCAGCAATACATCGTCCCGAGCTGGAGCCAAGAGTCGTTTGTTCAACATGCACCAGACAGCAGGGGAAACCATCACTGATTTCGCTGCTAGAATAATGGACACGGCTGACCTAGCGTATGGATTCGAAGATGACCCCCTGAAGGATAAAATGCAGCTGGACATCTTCACAGCGGGAATTGAGAATGAAGAAATCATGCACAAGCTCCTGGAAAATGAGGACGTCAACTTCAACGATGCGTACAAAAGGGCCTTATCATTGGAGGAAATCTACACAGTCAAGAATGTGCTAAAGAAGCAGAAATCTACCCGAGAGGCATATGATCATTACAAGTTTGAACATGTTTTTCAGGTGGGTGTTGGCATTGGGCCAGCTAATGGAAGAGGAGAGGGACAGTGTTTTCAGTGTGGAGAGCAGGGTCATTGGAGGAATCAGTGTCCTCAGGGACGAGGAAAGGGAGTTGGACGAGGCTTCTCAGATAGACGATGCTGGGGTTGTTCTAGTAATCAGCACCTGCAGCCGTGGAATAACAGACCTGATTTCAACCAGCAGCAATGGAATGACATGAACGATTTTCAAATGCAGTGTTCTCATTGTGGATCAATGTCTCATCCCACCACAAAGTGTTTCCAATGTTACAGGTGTGGTGATTTCGGACATCTCGCTAACTCCAGCAGATGTCGGTTTGCAAACGAAATCCAAGGAGTCCGCAACTCAGTTGTTCATGAAGCTCAAGACCACCAGAAGGAAGTCAGTCAAATCGCAAGAAGGATGGCTGAGATAAATGATAGGAAAAAGGGATATGTGAATCATTTAAACTAGATGCCGCTTCTAAAAATTCGGGTTCAATGGATGTTAATGCAGATTTGATAGATTTAGAAGGGGACAAGGAAGCGTCAGATATCGGGAATTGACTCATGAACTCCAGAAGAAAATCCACGACAGGAACAATACTTGTGTTGACATCAATAAGGGGGACCGAGTGTTGTTGTATTGTCCAAAGAATACTGGGAATGTTTATTACAAGCTGACATCTGTCTGGACTGGTCCCTATGAGGTGATGGAAGTATTCAATGATCACAACTACAGAATACAGAGAGATGGGTCCGAAATGATTACCCACAGAAATCACTTGAGAAAAATACCAGAAGGTATGAGGGGTACGATGTAACGATTCACATGTGCAAGATTTTATGGGAAAGATTTTGGTTAAAACGGTGAGTATTTCATGGGTATTACTGATGAGATATGGGATACTAAATGCTTCCCCCCTGGATGAATCAGTTTTTATAATTCAACACAGTTATTTTATGAAGTTTTCAGTGCAATGGTGATTGACAGAAAGTGAGAATGGTATTTTAAAGAAGTATTGATCAGTTGTTATGGAATTACACGTGTATCGATCATTTATATCTGGCCGGAGTTCAAGGGGCCCCTGCTAGGGCGATAAAGTCACCGTTTCAGTGGCCAATGAATGGTGATATTTGTCGTCCGACTCCGAACGGATTCTTTTTATATGAAATGTGAATTGTGAAGATATGCGTGAAGATATGCGTTGATGATGTGAAGATATGAGTTGATGATAATGATATATGTGTGACTGTTGAAGAGTTGAAGTATTGTGAACTGATCAGAAATGTTACAGGTGACGATTATGAGTGAAAAAGAAGTTTTTATACGTTTATGGTTGTGATAATGGTGTTGATCAGGACGAGTCTCAGGGGGGAAGTCGAACATTATCCATGACGTCATGGTATTCGAAGAATACTATAACGTCTGGGTAATCAGGAAGTACTGACAACAACTGGCAAATTGCTGCTGCGTGCAGCAGACGGACTCAAATGAAGCAGTGGAGTGCAAGGAGGGGACTAGTGGACAGGATTGTAAGGACTACACTCGAGTAGAGGAACATCCGGTGAGGAGGAAGCCTAGGAGTAATAAGAAGAGTCAATCCAGAACACCGGTGTATACCAGTGGGGAGGTGGACCCGTTCCTGAAGATGAAGATGCTGAGTTCCACGGCATTAAACGACTGGATTGTGTAATGATGAGCTAGGGCGTGTTGAGGACTGGTGGCTGGGCTGGCGGCTGTGTCGAGGACTGGTGGATGACTGGATGGCAGCTGGGCTTGCGGCTGTGGTGTGGTGGCTTCTCGGTTGGGTGGCGGATGATATACTCTCTGCTGGTTGGCTGGTGATTCTACAGTGTATCAGTCTGTTGTGAGATCGCAAAGAATTTTGCCGAATAAACTATTGACTAAGTCAATGGGCATAGGACATTTATTGAAAAAAACATTGTAAATTAGGGACATGATCAATAAACTGGAACAGGTAATGATCATGACCGTGAAAAATATTGGGATCAATTCGGCTCCGACATTGCGCGATACTCAAATCACAACATGGAGTACAGCGAACTATAATGTGTTATGATGTATATTGCATGTTCAGTGTTTTATGTATTTCATTAAATTTCAAGATAGAAATGAGGTAATCATGATCAATTGATTGATGAATGTGCAAAAATCATGTTGGGTAAATTATGATTGAACTTTGGGAATCAAAATGTGGGATATAATTTTGTGTCAGAGTTACAATTTCGTGATTTAAATATTTTATGTTGCATGAAATGAAATTAAAATGAAATGTTGTTGTGGAATTTTCATAATATATTGTAGAATTGTAATAATATGATAGTATGATACTGTGCAATGGTCAAGATAGTGGGCATTGTTTATAAATAATGATACGGTATATGAATTGCGCGCACAGTGGGCATAATATTTACTTTAGAGTGTAGGAATAATTATAGGTTCCCTAATGGGGTTCTGAGATGCGCGCCTAAGTTTTCTGTCAGATTGATTAAAATGTTAAAATAATTAAACCCCAATGTGAAGTTCTAAATTAGCTAATTTTGATAGGGGAGTGAAGGCAATGGTGTGATCGTAGGCTTGTAAGATGATACACGGTTGTTTAGACTCCCCGTTGTAAAAGCACTGCGAATGAGTATGAGCGACGTGGCTTGTTACATTTCTTACACTTTGATTCTTTCCTAGTAAACCATCGTCTTCCCTGTCTCCTCGTCTCTCAAAACCCCTTTCCCATTCCCCCCTCTTGTCAAAGTGTACATGTCGTACTGTCGTCCCTTTTCTTCCTTATTCCTTATTCCTTATTGTTCTATTTTTGAGGTGCTTATTAAGATAACACTGCGCTGCTGCGCGGCCACTGGTTGTGACCACCACATTGAAGAATATGTGACAAATATTCACTGGCTATGTTCATTTGCCTTCTGGGCTGGGTAAGTTAAAATATGGAAGCATCTTATTACTAGACGAGAACTCTGCAATGTACAGATGTAACTGCATCTTTTTATAGAACATATCAGTAGGTACTCTGCGGAAACATTCCTCCTCTCTTTTATTCTCTCTTTTATTCTTTTATTTTCCAAAGACCTATTTTTGTTGAAAAATACGATGCTTGCATACTTATCCTTGGCAGTTCTTTTGGAGTAGCAGAGAAGACCATTTCCTACGAGAAATCGCAAAATAAAACATATCTTTATCCTTGTTTTAATATGAAGTTAAAAGTTACAGGGGGTCTGACCAGGTGTAACAGATTCCTGTGAATTTCTACTACTTCATAAACTTTAGGAACGACTCTATTTACGATGTCTAGTTATTCAGCATGTAACCAAGAACAGCAGTCCTCAGGGCAGCAGGGAGTTCCCCTTCACAGTCCAGTTATCGTCGTATCACCCCTTTCCGAGATTAATCTGGTGAAGTACCATCTCTTTCGATGTTTATTCCATTCCTACCTTACTTCACTACCTTGGTTTCTTCTTCTGGTGGTTGTTCAGGGAACTGTTGATCTCTGCCTGAGACTTTGCGATGTGTAGAAGTAACTTCAGCATGAGGGTCATTCCCCAGCTCCTCGTCAGCTTTGGCAACTCTCTCGAAAATTGTTCGTTCTTTTGGTACAAACCAATGTTCCTTTCTCCTCAATTGCAGACGTCATCATCAATGTAACATTGATTGAAACTATGTCTATTTAGTACTGGGACGAGTCCTTTATACTTTTATACTTCTAAATCTATGCTAAAGAACCTATTTCATTCAGATTTATAAAATACATAGCCACGCCTATCGGGTCCATTTTGGGATAGCTCCCGAGGGCACAGCCCGAGGGATCTATCCGGTTTTGACCCGAGCCCGTTTGGCGAGGGTCTAAACCAATATGGGCCTGATCTGGCAAGTGTCTATGTATTATAGACACCGATAAAAATCCAGAATTTCCAAAGAGGTGTCTATTAAAATATTAAGTTCCAAGTTCACTTTGGTTTATAACCTATATAATTTCTACATCGAGACTTTGTTAAAAGAATTACCTTTTCGAACTTGTAACACTTTTGCTTTCAGGTTCTGCCTCCCCATGGAGCCAAAACAGTGTCATCTTTTCTCCACTTAATGTTATCATTTTCTGTACCATACAGCAGCTATCTAATAATGGTGCGATTCATGCGGGACATACCTTACTGGTGTAATTGTTAAATCAATAAAATTGTTCTCTTTTACACATTTTGGTTTCGCAGCACGTTTAGTTCTCTCTGTGTACCTTATTCGACCTTATCAACCACTGATACATTATCATATATATAACATAGCATTACATCGGCTGTAAAATGATGTGGTAAACTCCTTTCACTGAGCTGTATACATTGCTTATACATTCCTGTGTATAGTTCTTGTTAGACCATTATCCACTTAACTACTGTATTCCACTCCTATCTGAAACTATTTTAACATTTATTGATGACCTTAGATTTATATTTAGGAGACCCATTTTACTTCCACTATGTCTAGTTACTTCTGATTCTCCGTCGGTTGTGTGTTCTGATAACACAGAGGCGGGGAATAAGCGTGGGTTAGATGACACAAGTTGTGTTGAGAATGTCAAACTTTTACTGCGGTGATAATCTCGCTCTGAAGTTTCGACGTTCGACTGATTTCTGGAAGGTTTCTTCGCCTTTTGGTCTTCAGCTATGAATTTATAATCAAATTATAATACTAGATTCAAGTATGATGTAGAATTTAATTGTAAAACGAATATCCTTGTTATCATGGAATAACCGGAAGCAACAAGACTTAGCGTATTCCCCTTCACTATTGTTCTCCATTGGTCCTTCAATTGGTCCTCTACTGGTCCTCTATAGTAATAGTGGTAATCTACTGGTCCTCTAGTGGTCCTCTATAGTGGTCCTCTAAGATTGCCAAAAATTTGAATTCCATGGTCCTTTTTATAAGACTGATTATCATTCACTGGACCAAGCATCCAGGTATAAAAATGAAGATTATAATACCATCTTAAATGTGTTAAATCTCAATTTTTGCTAAAGGATACGAAGATCGAATGAGGGGCATCGAACCGTGAGAAACAAAAATGGGAGCGTTGACAAAAATGGGAGCGTTATGATTTTTAACTTCAACTTAACTTACATGGAAGCAAGGAAAGATAAATTATGACGAGGCTTTCTCTGAATGACTGAGCTCGCAAAGAATATGTCTTGTATTCTTTTTCCTCCTGAACTTCAGATCAGATATTTCATCGCAAAGATTTCGAACAATTGTAAACTTCTAACTTAGGTTCACTTTAAAATTAAGGGTTTTTGATTGGATAAAATGAGCTAAGACTTTGTTCGAAACTTTTTAGTAAGAGAATGTGGAGACTTGTAATTCGTGTTGCAAAATCGTAATGTCAAAATCTAGAAATCTGGTAGAGTAAAATCAGTCTCATAGAACAGTAGAAGTGCCCTTCCTCTCAATTGCGCAGTCTAACTCCTAACTTTTTGAATGGTATCATATTTCAATATTAGTTTATTTCAAACCAAATGTCAGACTGTCGCGCACTTCAAGAAACCATGGACTGAATTCAGTGAGCAGCCTACCAGGCGCCAATAGTACAGAAACTCGTATCCTACACAATGACATAGTACTCTCACTTGTGACGCAGAGTGGTGATAAGGGTTCCTCAGTGAACGGATATCCTAACTCATATCCACCGCCTTACTTTGACCTGTTGCAGTTTTCTTTTATTAAACTTGACTGTATCTGTGAACAATAACGCAAGTTTAATTTCTTTATCAAATATAATGAACTACTTACTTGCGAAACGCGTGCGGTAGAACTAGATGTCTCAATATCGCAATGCGATAATTCGCAAAAAGTGCTGAAGAACATCTCTTCTCATCATAAGGTTTCTATTTTGAGGTGCTAAAGATAAAAATTGTGCTGCCGCGTGGCCACTGGTTGTTACCACCACATTGTATTGGAGAGTATTTGGTAAATATTATACTGGTTACGTTCATTTGCTTTCTGGTTGGGGTAAGTTGAACTATGGAAGCATCTTATAACTAGACGAGAGCTGGACAATGTACAGATGTAACTGCATCTTTTTATAGAACATATCAGTAGGTACTCTGCGGAAACATTCCTCATCTCTTTTATTCTTTCTTTTATTCTTTTATTGTCCAAAGACCTGTTTTTGTTGAAAAATACGATCCTTGCTTGCTTATCCTTGGCAGTTCTTTTGGAGTAGCAGATAAGACTATTTCCTACGAGTAATCGCAAAATAAAACGTATCTTTATCCTTGTCGTTATTAAAGTTTACAGTTACAGGGGGAAGTAACAGATTTCCTATTCCTGTATCTACTGATACCAAATCATGTTTGTTAATGTTATGAGCGACTCTTTTGTGTATATCAGGTCGTTCAGCATGTAATTAAGAACACCAGTCTTCAGGGAAGCAGGGAGTTCTCCTTCACTGTCTGGTAATCGTCGTATCACCCCTTTCCGAGATCAATCTGGTGAAGTTCCATCTCTTTCGATGTTCACTCCATTCCTACCTTACTTCACTACCTTGTTTTCTCTTTCTGGTGGTTGTTCAGGAAACTGTTGATCTCTTCCTGAGACTTTGCGATGTGTAGAAGTAGCTTCAGCATGAGGGTCACTCGCCTCGTCAGCTTTGGCAACTCTCTCGAAAATTGTTCGTTCTTTTTGTACAAACCAATTTTCCTTTCTCCTCAATTGCAGACGTCAACATTAATGTAACATTGATTGAAACTATGTCTATTTAGTACTGTGACGAGTCCTTTATACTTTTATACTCCTATGCTAAAGGACCTTTTTTTATTCAGATTTATATAAATATTAACCAAGTTCACTTTGGTTTATAACCTATATTATAATTTCTACATCGAAACTTTGTTAAAAGAATTACGTTTTCGAACTTGTAACACTTTTGCTTTCAGTTTCTGACTTCCCCACGGAGCCAAAACAGTGTCATCTTTTTTCCATTAATGTCATCATTTTCTGTACCGAACAGCCGCTTTCTAATAATGGTGCGATTCATGCGGGACATACCATACTGGTATAATTGTTAAATCGATAGAATTGTTCTCTTTTACACACTTTGGTTTCGCAGCACTTTTAGTCCTCTCAGTGTACCTTATTCGACCTTATCAACCACTGATACATTATCATATATAACGTTACATTACATCGGCTGTAAAATTATGTGGTAAACTCCTTTCACTGAGCTGTATACATTGCTCATACGGTAAATTGAGCGATCCGTCGAGGCCAGTATCACGCCAGTAGCGCGCCTGTATCGCGCCAGTTTCAGGCCAGAACCGCGCCAGTATCAGGCCTACCTCACGCCAGTATCGCGGCAGTATCACGCCAGTATCGCGCCAGTATCGCGCCAGTAGCACGCCAATAGCGCGCCAGTAGCACGCCAGTATCGCGCGATACTGGCGTGGTGCTGGCGTGATACTAGCGTGCTACTGGCGCGCTATTGGCGTGCTACTGGCGCGATACTGGCCTCAACGGATCGCTCAATTTACCGCTTATACATTTCTGTGTATAGTTCTTGTTATACCCTTATCCACTTAACTACTGCATTCCACTCCTATCTGAAACTATTTTAACTTTTATTGATAACGTAATATTTATATAGGAGACCTTTTTTACTTCCACTAGATGTCTAGTACTGCAGTTAATTCTGAGTCTCCGTCGGTTGTGCGTTCTGATGACACAGGGGCAGGGAATAAGCGTGGGTCGAATGACACACGTTTTGATGAGAACGTCAAACTTTGCTGCAGTGATAATCTCGCTCTGAAGTTTCGACGTTCGACTGATTTCTGGAAGGTATCTTCGCCTTTCGGTCTTCAGCTATGAATTTATAATCAAATTATAATACTAGATTCAAGTATGATGTAGAATTTAATTGTAAAACGAATTATATGCTTGTTATAATGGAATGACCGGAAGCAACAAGACTTAGCGTATCCCCCTTTCACAATTGTTCGCCATTGGTCCTCCAACTTGGTCCTCTACTGTCCTCTACTGGTCCTCTATAGTGGTAATCTACTGGTCCTCTAGTGGTCCTCTAGTGGTCCTCTATAGTTGTCCTCTAAGAGAAGTCGGCGAACGGAATTTGACTCAGATTCATCTTTTTTCGGACTTTGGCATTTTTCTTCAATTACAATTAAATGATTAAATGTGGCTGAAATATTATGTACAAAAAGCACACGTTAATAGATTGTTAGATTTTCTTTATAGTATTAATCCATCATCAGTCATGATTTTTAACTTCAACTTAAGCAAGGAAATATAAATTATGACGAGGCTGAATGACTGAGCTCGCAAAGAATATGTCTTGTATTCTTCTTCCTCCTGAACTTCAGATCAGATATTTCATCGCAAAGATCTTCGAACAATGCCGCATGGTTACTGGTTGTGACCACAACCTTGAAGAACTATGTAGTATATTTTATATTCTGCTGGCTATGTTTATTTGCTTTCTTAATGGGACAAGTTAAAATATGGAAGCATTTTATTACTATCAAAAAGGGGTGTTGTGTCACTTGTGTATGATGCAGTCCATTTCCTATCAACATAACTTACATTGAAACAAGGAAAGATAACTTAATTTGACAAAGCTTTCCCTGAGTCACACAGCTCACAAATATTATGTCTTCTTCTTCCTCCTGAACTTCAGATCAGATATTTCATCCCAAAGATTGTCGAAGAATTGTAAACCTCCGACTTAGGTTTACTTTAAAATTAAGGGTTTTTGATGAGATAAAAAGAGCTAAGACTTTTAAGTAAGACTCTTACTAAGAGAATGTGGAGACTTGTAATTCGTGTTACAAAATCTTAATGTCAAAATCTAGTACTCTAGTACAGTAAAATCAATCTCATAGAACCATAGTAGTGCCCTTCCTCTCAAATTCGCAGTCATCATATCGCAGTATCATATCTCTATAGTTTGTTTCAAATCAAATGTCAGACTGTCGCGCACTTCAAGAAACCTGACTAAATTCAGTGAGCAGCCTACCCGGCGCAAATACTACTGAAACACGTATCCTACACAATGACATAGTACTCTCACTTGTGACGCAGGGTGGTGATAAGAGTTCCTCAGCGAACGGATATCTCAAATCATATCCACCGTTTTACTTTTCCTTTTTGCATTTTTCTTTATTTCTTAATTTACAATTAAATGTGACTGGATCTGTGTACAATAATGCATGTTTAATTTCTTTATCAGATATAATGAACTACTTAATTGTGAAACGCATGCGATATAGGTACATGTTGCTATGCGATAATTGGCAGAAAGTGGTGTGTATTCCATTTTCCTTATTCTCTTACCTTTTTGAGGTGCTAATTAAGAGATACACTGTGCTGCCACTGGTTTTGACCACCACATTTTCCTTATGTATCTGCCTCTTTTTATGGAACATATCAGTAGGTGCTCTGCGGAAACATTCGTTCTCTCTTTTGACCAAAGTAATTTCTTTTATTCTTTCATAGTCCAAAAAACCTGCTTTCTGTAGAAAAAATACGACCCTTGCTTGACTCTTGTTATAAGAGTTGTTTTTAGAGTTGCAGAGAACTCTATTTCCTACGATTAATCGTTCGGAAAAAGCATATCCTTATGCAAGTCCTTATCCTAATGGTGTAAAAAACTATGTCAGGTCAGTGGTAGTCTGAGCTGAGCGGCCAAGGGGGCGTACCGACGTTGTGCAAATTGAAACTAATCTTATACTTTAGAAATATGAATGAATTATAACAATCAACAACACGCGTTGATGACTAGTTCCTAGTTAACTAAGTTACTGTAAGAATAAGGTAATCAATTATCATTGAATTCCTTTTTTACTTACATTATCCTTTCTTTCAAGCCCCTTCTTCAATCTTTGCAACTCTTCCAGGGTGTCCACAAGTACCATGGAGATATCTATGAGGTGTTTAGTACTGGACATGCTTCAACCTAGCCATAAGGTATTGGGAGTTAGTTACCGCCTAAGTATTAATGACTGCAATAGAATTAGTAGTAGCAATTGCAGAATTGATTTTCTATCGAAACTAATTAGTCATTGAAGAGTGTTTGGTCAATCACGAAAAAGTACTGAATAATCATTAATGTAGAATCCGTAGTCAGTTATACGTATAGTAACTCCAATAATGTAAAGTGAGATTCAATACTTTCAATAAGTTACAGCATACACAAGTTCATTGACAATTGTACACTTCGCAATTGTGAATCGCTGAATTAAGAATTGAATCAATGACTAGATATTAGTTCTATATGAATATTAAGGTACTACTCCCAATATACTCTCTAGATTCCGAAATGCTCCTAATTGGTTTAGGCCACGCTGTAATGTTGCCCTAGGAGTCCCTTACTGCCAAGACTTTATCCCCTTGATGGATGTTGTAGGGTAGAAGTGTTAAATATTAATCCAGGACATTTTATATTTCTATCATGAGATTGAATGAAATATAATTCATAGTATTACTGTATTAGTATGGTATTTGTGATAAGATGATAACAGCTTTTAATATTAACTAGGCGTGATAGGAATAGTGTTATCTAGTCTTATCTGAACTTCTTATTCTTTTCATTCTTATTATTATTATGATGATTGTGCGACGTATTCGTGACACTCAAACGTTATCTATTTTGATAAGCTAGGTAAGTCAGGTATTTAAGAGAGTTGTGTTTTAAGAGAGTTGTGTTTTCGTTGAAATTCTCCTCTTCTACACTAACCTACAGATTTCCTATTCCTGTGAATCCCTTGTCTTAATATGAACGTATGAACTTAACTGTAACAGGGGGAATCTAACAGATTTCCTATTCCTTTGAATCCCTTGTCTTAATATGAACGTATGAACTTAACTGTAACAGGGGGAATCTAACAGATTTCCTATTCCTGTGAATCCCTTGTCTTAATATGAACGTATCAACTTAACTGTAACAGGGGGAATCTAACAGATTTCCTATTCCTGTGAATCACTACTAAAATCGTAACTGTTGTCAGCGACTCTTTTTTGGGTATATCAGGTTGTTCAGCCCTCAGGTAGTTCTCCTGTTAGACAGTCCGGAATCGTGCCTTTCAGACTTCAGAGGTTGCCGTGGTCTAGTACCATCTCCTGCAATGTACACTTCATTCTTACCATACTTTAATTCCTTGTTTTCTTCTTCTCGTGGTTGTTGTTCAGGAACTGTTGATCCTAGTCTGAAGATTTAGAAGTCTCCGTCGTCGTTGTTCTCCCCAATATCAATTCAACCCCAGACTTCCCGAGTGGTAATAGGAAAACACTTGGATAGGAGGGAAAATCTCTGGCATCTTTTTATTTCGTGCCTTTCAGACTTCAGAGGTTGCCGTGGTCTAGTACCATCTCCTGCAATGTACACTTCATTCTTACCATACTTTAATTCCTTGTTTTCTTCTTCTCGTGGTTGTTGTTCAGGAACTGTTGATCCTAGTAATTGACTATGTGTGGAAGTAACTTCAGCGAGAGGGTCACTTCCCATCGCTGATATGTCACCTCTGGAGAGTTTCACACCTAACTGTCCCTGCTGGTGACTGGAGGGGACACTCGAGCTATCACAAGATTTGTAACTCCTTCTACGAACTGTGGTTGCAGTGCGAAACAAACTTATGGTGGGTACCAGTAAATTTCACATGTTTTGTTTTTTAAATGGTTGTGAAGTTGAGCTGTAGTGATAATGACAATTTAGATGTGGAATTTTAATCAATGAATATGGCATGATGAGAGTATGATTTAGATTATTGTTGTCTGCCTCTTGCATTCGTTCATTAATAATAATAATAATGTTTTGGGGTGTTTTGGCAGCTTAGCCAACTCAGTTCATTGAATGAGAATAATTAGCAAACACGCATCTTTCTATTTCTTAATAGAGTAACAGAAAAGACTATTTTATACGAATAATCGCAAAAAAATGTCCTAATCCTTGTCTTAATTCCTTCCTACTACACTTGTAGTGCTCCGTACCAGTAACAAGATAAACTCGTAGTTGTGTTGAGAAATCCGTGTCAATCGTAAATCTCTCTAACTCTAACTGAGTTAATCTCTAACAATCCCGATATAAGTAAAATCTATCCTTATCAATCAATGAAATATATTTAAGATCCTAAATTGATGTTGCACTCTGATTTGCTCAACGGAGTGGAACCCATTCATCTTTAGCTATCACCAATTAATAACATTAAATGGCTTATATCCCATTAGGCCATTATTTATTATCCAAAACAAATACCGCTTACTGCACACTTCACATCCTTCTTCACTTCCTTCTTTTCCCTTTCTGGTGGTTGCTTTCTTCTTCCTGATGTGCTCTTGGTCCTCCGGATTTCCACGTCGTGAAACGAGGTTATAACGATGGGTAAAAACTAAAAATAGAACGTTAATATTTTAAATGGTAATGTCTATAAAACTGAATCAAAAATCCCAATCAGGTTCCTTTTAACAGTGGAAAATCACGCTCTCGCAAGATAAACTTATAACACATCAAATAATCAGTTTTTTTGTGAATTGTGATAATGTGGTCCGGTGACCCAGTCACCCCATTTAGCCAGCTGTCCTCAGCGTTGTCGCACTTGTGGTCCATGACGTCACACATCAGCTCGGCTTCCCGGAATCTCCTTGATAGCTGCTGTTGGCTGCTTGTTAGCTGCTTGTTAGCTGCTGATTGGGCACCAGGGGTTAGTGTAGCGGTCATGAACTGCTTCCCAAGCTGAAATTACGGGATTACGGTGTTAATAGGGTTCAAAGATAAGGGCGTTTTGTGCACCAGTTTAAACTGCTTATCTGCTGCTCATGGTCGGGGTGAAATGCACTCTGTTATGTAATTCCCGGGGCTCAGCTCTCGATTATTTCGAGACGCTGAACAGCGGAAGTTCAAACCCCTTCTTAGAGTTTCTAATAATCCTCCGTCTTGCCCCGCCCCCTCCTGGGCTCTCCAAAGCTCCTCCTAGGGGTAGTGCCAGCTCAACTGTCTCAGCTGTGCAGCTGCTGTCCTCAGTGTCCATCTCCGGACAGCCCTCCTCCGTGTTCAGATAGCGATCCCTCGCCCGGATTATGTTTTGCAATTCGACAATCACCTGTAATTAGTTTAGTATTAGGAATGAACTTTGCCTGATCACTCCCCCTAAACTAAAAGGTCCAAAGCTTGCTTATTCCCTGTTAACTAAGTTACAGTAAGAATAAGGTAATCAATTATCATTGAATTCCTTTTTAACTTACATTGTCTTTTCTTTCCAATTTTTTCTTCATCCTTTGCAATTCTTCTAAGGTATCCACAAGTACCATGGAGATGTCTATGAGGTGTTTAGTACTGGAGGACATGCTTCAACCTAGCCATAAGGTATTGGGAGTTAGTTACCACCTAAGTATTAATGACTGCAATAGAATTAGTAGTAGCAATTGCAGAATTGATTATCTATTGAAACTAATTAGTCATTGAAGAGTGTTTGGTCGATCACGAAAAAGTACTGAATAATCATTAATGTAAAATCCGTAGTCAGTTATACGTATAGTAACTACAATAATAGAATAATGTAAAGTGAGATTCAATACTTTCAATAAGTTACAGCACACACAATTTCATTGACAATTGTACACTTCGCAATTGTGAATCGCTGAATTAAGAATTGAATCAATGACTAGATATTAGTTCTATATGAATATTAAGGTACTACTCCCAATATCCTAATGACTAAAGAGTCCTCTCTAGATCCCGAAATGCTCCTAATTGGTTTAGGCCACGCTGTAATGTTGCCCTAGGAGTCCCGTACTGCCAAGACTTTATCCCCTTGATGGATGTTGTAGGGTAGAAGTGTTAAATATTAATCCAGGACATTTTATATTTCTATCATGAGATTGAATGAAATGTATTTCATTGAATAACTGTAGTATGGTATTTGTGATAAGATGATAACAGCTTTTAATATTAACTAGGCGTGATAGGAATAGTGTTATCTAGTCTTATCTGAACTTCATTCTTATTATTATTATGATGATTGTGCGACGTATTCGTGACACTCAAACGTTATCTATTTTGATAAGCTGCGTAAGCCAGGTATTTAAGAGAGTTGTGTTTTAAGAGAGTTGTGTTTTCGTCGAAATTCTCCTCTTCTACACGAACTTACAGATTTCCTATTCCTGTGAATCCCTTGTCTTAATATGAACGTATGAACTTAACTGTAACAGGGGGAATCTAACAGATTTCCTATTCCTGTGAATCCCTTGTCTTAAAATGAACGTATGAACTTAACTGTAACAGGGGGCATTTTACAGATTTCCTATTCCTGTGAATCCCTTGTCTTAATATGAACGTATGAACTTAACTGTAACAGGGGGCATCTTACAGATTTCCTATTCCTGTGAATCACTACTAAAATCGTAACTGTTGTCAGCGTCTCTTTTCTGGGTATATGAGGTCGTTCAGCATGTAACCGAGAACAGCAGTCTCAGGGCAGCCCAGCCCTCAGGTAGTTTTCCTGTTAGACAGTCCGGAATCGTGCCTTTCAGAGGTTACCGTGGTCAATCTCCTGCAATGTACACTTCATTCTTACCATACTTTATTTCCTTGTTTTCTTCTTCTCGTGGTTGTTGTTCAGGAATTGTTGATCCTAGTAATTGACTATGTGTGGAAGTAACTCCAGCGAGAGGGTCACTCCCCATCGCTGAGATGTCACCTCTGGAGAGTTTCACAACTAACTGTCCCTGCTGGTGACTGGAGGGGACACTCGAGCTATCACAAGATTTGTTACTCCTTCTACATACTGTGGTTGCAGCACCTAAACAAACTCAGGGTGGGTAACAGTGAATTTGACATGTTTATGTTTTGGAAAAGGGTTTTGAAGTTGAGCTGTAGTGATAATAACAATAATTAGATGCGGAGTTGTAATCAATGAATGTGGCATGATGGGAGTATGATTTAAATTAATAAATTATTGTTGTCTGCCTCTTGCATTCGTTCATTGAATGAGAATAATTAGCAAACGCGCATCTTTCTATTTCTTATTAGAGTAACAGAAAAGACTATTTTCTACGAATAATCGCAAAAACATGTCCTAATCCTTGTCTTAATTCCTTCCTACTACACTTGTAGTGCTCCGTACCAGTAACAAGATAAACTCGTAGTTGCGTTGAGAAATCCGTGTCAATCGTAAATCTCTCTAACTCTAACTGCGTTAATCTCTAATAATCCCGATATAAGTAAAATCTATCCTTATCAATTAATGAAATATCAAGATCCTAAATTGATCTTGCACTCTGCTTTGCTCAACGGAGTGGAACCCATTCATCTTTGGCTATCACCAATTAATAACATTAAATGGCTTATATCCCATTAGGCCATTATTTATTATCCAAAACAAATACCGCTTACTGCACACTTCACATCCTTCTTCACTTCCTTCTTTTCTCTCTGGTGGTTGTTTTCTTCTTCTTGATGTGCTCTTGGTCCTACGGATTTCCACGTCGTGAAACGAGGTTATAACGATGGGTAAAAACTAAAAATAGAACGTTAATATTTGAAATGGTGGCCCGAAGGGCCGAGGGCAGCCGAACAGGCCAGCAGTCCCGTCCCGTCTGCTGGCCAGACACTCCAAACAAGCCGGTAGTACCAGCATGAAGTGCTAAGAGTGGTAGCGGAACCGTTTTTCAAGTATTGAAAAATACGTTGCCAGCGCCTATTATATAAAAATACAGTAAATCGCGAAAATCGCGATTTTCGAGTCGCGTTTTTAACATGTTAATTTAATCTGTTGGTCATGAAAATTTGTACAGGCGTAGTCCATAACAAGAATAACAAACCCTGAAAATTTCATGAAAATCGACCGCGTAGTTTTCTCGCAATAAATTACCAAAAAAACGCTATTTTATCAAAAATTAGAACATGGACTACGACCCGACCCGACCCGACTCGATGATAAAAATAGTGTTTGAGTGTTCTCGAGAACCATAAAAGATAGAATCATAATCTAAACGGCATATGAAACTTAAGAATAGTGTGCGTGCATTAGGCCATATGAAATTTTAAAATGACAAGTCCTTAATTGGTTAATTGGCCAATTAAAGTAATTATCGCGTATAACTCCAAAAGTAAAAATGATAGCGACTTAATTCTAACAGCATCATTAACTTAAGCCAAAATCACGATTTGTAAGTTTGATTTAAGTACCGGTTGCCAACCGCTTAATTAGTTAATTGTCCAATTAAGGTAATTATCGCTTATAACTCAAGAAGTAAAAATGATAGCGACTTAATACCAACGGCATCAGTAACTAAAAACAAAATTACGAGATGCACGTTTAATTTAAGTAACTGTTGCCAACCGCTTAATTAGTTAATTGACCAATTAAAGTAATTATCGCTTATAACTCAAGAAGTAAAAATGATATCGACTTAATTCCAACGGCATCAGTAATTAAAAACAAAATTACGAGATGCACGTTTAATTTAAGTACCAGCTGCCCGCCGCCTAATTATTTAATTGGCCAATTAAGGTAATTATCGCCTATAACTCAAAAAGTAAGAATGATAGTGGCTTAATTCCAACGGCATCAGTAACTGAAACCAAAATTACGAGATGTACGTTTAATTTAAGTACCAGTTGCCCGCCGCTTAATTATTTAATTGGCCAATTAAGGTAATTATCGCCTACAACTCAAAAAGTAAGAATGATAGCGACTTAATTTCTACGGCATCAGAAACTTACGTCGAAATTACGATTTATTCGTTTAATCTAAGTACCGGTTGCCCGCCGCTTAATTAGTTAATTGGCCAATTAAAGTAATTATCGCCTATAACTCAAAAAGTAACAATGATAGCGACTTAATTTCTACGGCACGAGTAACTTACGTTGAAATTACGATTTATTCGTTTAATCTAAGTACCGGTTGCCTGCCGCTTAATTAGTTAATTGGCCAATTAAAGTAATTATCGCATATAACTCAAAAAGTAAAAATGTTAGCGTCTCAATTTCAACGGCATCATCAATTTAAGCCAAAACTACGAATAATTCGTTTAGTCGAAGTATCGGTTGCCAACCCCTTAATTAGTTAATTGACCAATTAAAGTAATTATCGCCTATAACTCAAAAAGTCAAAATGATAGCGACGTAATTCTCACGTTTAGTGCATGAAAGTTCTTGGCAGTAGCAATTATCACAATTTGAACTGATTGTCGTAAGTTTCATGCCAAAAAAGAGTGATATGGATAGCCAAAAACAATTGAAAATTGTTTGGGTTACGCAGCCACTCCAGTACCTAAAATTATACGATTAAAACTATTGATATGAGTTTAAATCGCAGCCTGTCCGTGGCGGTGTGCTTTGGTTACTAAGAAATATCTTGGTCACGCATATGATGTGAGCTTATTACACAGTACACCCGTAAAAACGTTCTACTTCATTCTTGTCGAATATCTTCACAATCGCGATGTTGTCACTCCAACCATGATAAGTGTGACTTCGTGTTTCCTAACGGCATTATTAAAGTAGTGGACTCATTTTTTACATTGCAATCGCCCTCAAAGTCGCTAAAAGATGACGATTTCAATCATCAAATAGGGATGAACGTACGATTAATTTCAGCATGGGTTCAAGCCTTTTCACGTGAAAACACACTTCAAAGAATGCTAGAAATTATAGGTACTTTCTTTACGCGTCCACTCACGCTTAATTAGTTAACTGAAGGAGATTCAAACGGCAGTGAGTTGATGAATGTTAAGTTCTGCTTAATTCTTAGTAACCAAAGCACACCGCCACGGACAGGCTGCGATTTAAACTCATATCAATAGTTTTAATCGTATAATTTTAGGTTATTCCGTCTTTTTTTGAATAATGTGGTCCGGTGACCCAGTCACCCCATTTAGCCAGCTGTCTTCAGTGTATTGCGTTGTCGCACTTGTGGTCCATGATGTCACACATCAGCTCGGCTCCTCGGAGTCTCCTTGATAGCTGCTGATTGGGCACCAGGGGTCAGTGTACCGGTCATGAACTACTTCCCAAGCTGAAATTACGGTGTTAATAGGGTTCAAAGATAAGGGCGTTTTGTGCACCAGTTTAAACTGCTTATCTGCTACTCATGTGATGGTCGGGGTAAAATGCACTCTGTTATGGAATTCCCGGGGCTCAGCTATCGACTATTTCGAGACGCTGAGCAGTGAAAGTTCAAACATGAAGTGCGGAGGACACAGCAAGAATCACGTCCTGTCTTTCTGCTGAAAAAGTGAAAAGGGTGTGAACGGGATTTCTATTCGGATCTCGAATCACGATCTCAATGGGTTACGACATTCTGGTGGTGGTTGCTCAGGAACTGTTTATTTGGCTATTTTTTAGGAAACTTCAGCACGGGAATCACTCCCCATCGCTGGAATGTCACCGATCTGACTGTTCCTGTGGGACTTACCTTACTGGTATAATTGTTAAATCAATGAAATTGTTCTCTTTTACACACTTTGGTTTCGCAGCACGTTTATAGTACCCTCTGTGTTCCTTATTCGACCTTAACAACCACTGATACATTATCATATATAACATTGCATTACATCGGCTGTAAAATTATGTGGAAAACTCCTTTCACTGAGCTGTATACATTGGTAATACATTCCTGTGTATAGTTCTTGTTAGACCCTTATCCACTTCACTAGTGCATTTCACTCTAAGATGAGAAGTACGTACGGTACGTACTTTTAAATGAACCGTACTAGTACGTACTTTTTAAATCCTGGTGAAAAGTACGTATAGGGAAATTCATGAATTATATTGATAAACGCGGGAAAAGACGGAGCATGTGGCACAAAGAATATATGAGGCAAATTCTAGAACTCTGCTGAAGCGTTTTAGGGCGTGATTCACGTACAAATGTGTGTAACAATATTGATCGAGCCTCCACAATAAATTTTGATTTTCAAAAAATATTGTTCAATCGTACGCCTGGTACGGGTACGTACTTTTCAAATGGTCCGTACTAGTACGTACTTGTGGCCCGGTATCATACGAACTTCTCATCTTAGATTTCACTCCTATCTGAAACTATTTTCACATCTATTGATAACCTAATAATATAGGAGACCTTTTTACTTCCACTAGATGTCTTGTACTGCAGTTATTTCTGATTCTCCGTCGGTTGTGCGTTCTGATAACACAGAGGCGGGGAATAAGCGTGGGTTGAATGACACAAGTTTTGATGAGAACGTCAAACTTTTGCTGCAGTGATAATCTCGCTCTGAAGTTTCGACGTTCGACTGATTTCTGGAAGGTTTCTTCGCCTTTCGGTCTTCAGCTATTAATTTATAATCAAATTATAATACTAGATTCAAGTATGATGAAATTTAATTGTAAAACGAATATCCTTGTTATCATGGAATAACCGGAAGCAACAAGACTTAGCGTATTCCCCTTCACAATTGTTATCCATTGTTCCTTCAACTTGGTCCTCTACTGGTCCTCTATAGTAATAGTGGTAATCTACTGGTCCTCTAGTGGTCCTCTATAGTGGTCCTCTATAGTGGTCCTCTAAGAGAAGTCGGCGAACGGAATTTGACTCAGATTCTTTTTTTTTCGGACTTTGGTATTTTTCTTCAATTACAATTAAATGATTAAATGTGGCTGAAATATTATGTACAAAAAGCACACGTTAATAAATTGTTAGATTTTCTTTATAGTATTAATCCATCATCAGTCATGATTTTTAACTTCAACTTAACTTACATCGAAGCAAGGAAAGATAAATTATGACGAGGCTTTCTCTGAATGACTGAGCTCGCAAAGAATATGTCTTGTATTCTTCTTCCTCCTGAACTTCAGATCAGATATTTCATCGCAAAGATTTCGAACAATTGTAAACCACTTACTTAGGTTTACTTTAAAATTAAGGGTTTTTGATTGGATAAAATGAGTTAAGACTTTGTTCGAAACTTTTTAGTAAGAGAATGTGGAGACTTGTAATTCGTGTTGCAAAATCGTAATGTCAAAATCTAGAAATCTGGTGCAGTAAAATCAGTCTTCAAGAAACCAGTGAGCAGCCTACCAGGCGCCAATACTACAGAAACACGTATCCGGTATCCATCACAATGACATAGTACTCGCATTTGTGTAGCAGAGTGGTGATTTAAAGGGTTCCTCAGCGAATGGATATCCTAACTCATATCCACCGTCTTACTTTGACCTTTTGCATTTTTCTTTATTTACAATTAAATGTGACTGGATCTGTGTACAATAATGCATATTTAATTTCTAATTTCTTTATCAGATAAAATGAACTACTTAATTGTAAAACGCGTGCGATAGGTACATATCGCTATGCGATAGTTGGCTTGAAAGTGGTATGTTGTCCATTTTTCTTATTGAAGTAGCAGAGAAGACTATTTCCTACGAGTAATCGCAAAATAAAACATCTTTAAATTTAAATATTTCTTGTCATACTGTCATGTACGTCGTCCGAGTTACCATACGAGTTATGAGTTTGTGATAAAATAATCAAACTACATTATTTTCTTCTAACCAACTACATTACATTCTTTTATCAACCTTTTACTGCGGCGATAATCTCGCTCTGTAGAAGATTTGACGTTTGCCTGATTTCCGGAATGGTTCCTTGCCTTTCGTTTCCTTCTCCCTGGAGGTGTATGGATAGATCTATATTTTAACTTTTCCTCAGCAAACGGAAGTTGACCCATGAAATAAGGTGATGCATTCTATCATTTATCAAATATAATGCGTGTGATGCGTGATGCGTGTTCTCATCGATTGATCACGATAAAACAGTAAATCTTCCACAAGTATAGTAATATGTATTTGCATTTAAGAAGATTTTTACACTGATTCTGGAAGCTTTGTTCCTTCTCCCTGCAGAGAGCAGGTGTAGGGATGGATCTTTATTCTCAGCTAAGGTTTGGTGCAAGTTTTGATAAGGGTTCCTTGACCCAGATTTTTTTGGACTAGAATTTATCAAATCACCTACTTATAGGGGTTCCTATGCGAACGATATTTCACTCAGATTCATCTTTTTTTATTCGATCTTTTGCATTTTTCTTCAATTACAATTAAATGTGGCTGGAATATTATGTACAAAAAGCACGTTTATAGATTTGTAGATTTTCTTAATAGTATAATAATAAATAATACATCATTATTCATGAATTTTAACTTGGAAACAAGCAAAGATAGTTCAATTGATAAGGCTTTCCCTGAGTCACTCAGCTCACAAATATTATGTCTTCTGCTTCCTCCTGAACTTCTTATTTCATCGCAGAGATGTCGTGACACACAGTTGCGATAAAGGTTTCTCAGCGACGGATATAATAACCTATATCCACCGTTTTACTTTTACCTTTTGACTTTTTCTTCTATTAAATTTGACTGTATCTGTGTACAATAACGAAAGTTTAATTTCTTTATCAAATTCAGATATAATGAACTATTTTACAACTCCTAGAGTCATATTAACTTACTTGCGAAACGCGTGCGGTAGATGTCTCAATATCGCACCGCGATTGTTCGCAAAAAGTGGTGTGTCGTACTGCCTTCCCTTTTCCTTATTCTTCTATTTTTGAGGTGCTTATCATTAAGATAACACTGCGCTGCTGCGCGGCCACTGGTTGTGACCACCACATTAAAGAATATGTGACAAATATTCACCGGCTATGTTCATTTGCTTTCTGGTTGGGGTAAGTTGAACTATGGAAGCGTTTTATTACTAGACGAGAACACTGCAATGAACAGAATATGTAACTGCATCTTTTTATAGAACTCATCAGTAGGTACTCTGCGGAAACATTCCTCCTCTCTTTTATTCTTTGCTTTATTCTTTTATTGTCCAAAGACCTATTTTTGTAGAAAAATACGATCCTTGCTTGCTTATCCTTGGCGGTTTTTTTGGAGTAGCAGAGAAGACCATTTCCTACGAGAAATTGCAAAAACCATAATATCTTTATCTTTGTCCTTATTAAACTTACAGTTACAGGGGGAAGTAACAGATTTCATATTCGATTCCTGTATTTACATATACCAAATCATGTTTGTTAATGTTATGAGCGGATCGTATGGGTATATCAGGTTGTTCAGCATGTAATTAAGAACATGCTCAGTCTTCAGGGCAGCAGGGAGTTCTCCTTCACAGTCCAGTAATCGTCATATCACCCCTTTCCGAGATTAATCTGGTGAAGTTCCATCTCTTCCGATGTTCATTTCATTCCTGCTGTACTTCACTACCTTGTTTTCTCCTCCTGGTGGTAGTTCAGGGAACTGTTGATTTCTACCTGAGACTTGGCGATGTGTAGAAGGGGGTCTGACCAGGTGTAACAGATTTCCAATTCCTGTGAATTTCTACTACTTCATCAACTTTAGGAGCGACTTAATAACCGTTTACGATGTCTGGTTGTTCAGCATGTAACCAAGAACAGGCTCAGACTTCAGGGCAGCAGGGAGTTCTCCTGTTAAACAGTCTGATAATCGTCGTATCACCCCTTCCCGAGATTAATCTGGTGAAGTACCACCTCTTTCGATGTTCACTTCATTCCTGCTGTACTTCTCTTCCTTGTTTTCTCCTCCTGGTGGTAGTTCAGGGAACTGTTGATTTCTACCTGAGACTTGGCGATGTGTAGAAGTAACTTCAGCATGAGGGTCATTCCCATCGCCTCGTCAGCTTTGGCAACTCTCTCGAAAGTTGTTCGTTCTTTTTGTACAAACCAATTTTCCTTTCTCCTCAATTGCAGACGTCATCATAAATGTAACATTGATTGAAACTATGTCTATTTAGTACTGTGACGAGTCCTTTATACTTTTATACTTTCATACTCCTATGCTAAAGGACCTATTTCATTCAGATTTATAAAAATATTAACCAAGTTCTTAGTTCACTTTGGTTTATAACCTATAATATAATTTCTACATCGAGACTTTCTGCATCAAAAGAATAACCTTTTCGAACTTGTAAGACTTTCGCCTTGAGTTTCTCACTCCCCCACGGAACCAAAACAGTGTCACCTTTTCTCCACTTAATGTCATTTTCTGTACTGTACAGCCGTTTTCTAATTATGGTGCGATTCATGCGGGACTTACCTCACTGGTATAATTTTTAAATTGTTAAATCAATAAAATTGTTCTCTTTTACACACTTTGGTTTCACAGCACGTTTAGTCCTTTCTCTGTACCTTATTCGACCTTATCAACCACTGATACATTGTCATAATATATATATATATATATATATATATATATATATATATATATATAACATTGCATTACATCGGCTGTAAAATGATGTGGAAAACTCCTCTCACTGAGCTGTATACATTGCTTATACATTCCTGTGTATAGTTCTTGTTAGACCATTATCCACTTAATTACTGCATTCCACTCCTATCTGAAACTATTTAAACTTTTATTGATAACCTTATATTATAGGAGACCTTTTTACTTCCACTAGATGTCTTGTACTGCAGTTAACTCCGTCGGTTGTGCGTTCTGATAACACAGAGGCGCGGGGGGGGATCAGGGACTAAGTGCAAGACACGAGGCCGGGGTGGGTGGTGTTTGGCCCTTGGCGAAATCACTTAGTCCACTGTACTAACTGAGGTGGTCACCCTATGGGAAAATCATAATCACTTAGTCCAAATAGCATATTTTTCCATATTTGGGCACTTTTTTGCCAGATGACGTCATAATTTTGGGGTGGGTCCACACAAATTGTATTAAATTTCAGTTAGTACACGGGACAAACTGCTCATTTTGGGGTGGGTCCCTACAAAACATGACAAATTTCAGTTAGTACATGGGACAATCTGCAGCGTTTTATGCTCATTTAGGGGTGGGTACCTTCAAATAGTGACAAATATCAGTTAGTACAGGGGACAATCTGCCGCTTGGATAGGTTTTTATGCTAATTTTGGGGTGGGTCACTACAAATAGTGCCAAATATCACTTAGTTCATGGGATTATCTGAAGGGGTGGTGGGTGGTATTTCAAAATTGGGCAAAAAATCACTTAGTACCCCTCGTGTCTTGCACTTAATCCATGATCCCCCCCCGAGAGGCGGGGAAAAAGCGTGGGTTGAATGACACAAGTTTTGATGAGAACGTCAAACTTTTACTGCGGTGATAATCTCGCTCTGAAGTTTTGACGTTCGACTGATTTCTGGAAGGTTTTTTTGCCTTCCGGTCTTCAGCTATGAATTTATAATCAAATTATAATACTAGATTCAAGTATGATGTAGAATTTAATTGTAAAACGAATGTCCCTATTATCATGGAATAACCGGAAGCAACAACACTTAGCGTATTCCCTTTCAAGTTATGGAAGAGCACAGGTATGAATTTCGATTCGAAATTCATACCTGTGCTCTTAACTTCAACCGACCCCAGATCTTCACAGACGTGTAAAAGGATCTCGACCACGGTCATCACACTGGGAAGGTGATTGGCTTGGCTCACCCGGAGTGTAACCTAGGGAGGCAGACTTCGAAAATTTCGAAGTCTGCCTCCCTAGAGCCAAGCCAATCACCTTCCCAGTGTGATGACCGTGGTCGAGATCCTTTTACACGTCTGTGAAGGTCCGCCGTAGGTCCGGTTAAGCGAGTCCGCCGTAGGTCCACCGTTTTGACGTTAGCTGCAACTCGCCTTTCTTCTCCCTGAAGGTGTATGAATGGATCCATATTTTTAACAATTCCTCGGCGAACGGAATTTGACCCATATTCATCTTCTTCCTTCGACCCTTTGCATCTTTCTTCTATTACAATTAAATGTGGCTGAAATACGGTGATGCAATACATTCTTAATCAAATATCAATTCCTTATCTTACTATATATAATGCGTGTTGTTAATCAGGGCGCTGGCAAGCGCCCGCAGCCACGGAAAATTCCCTCCGACCGAGGGCATCTGCCCGAAGGGCAGATGCCCTCGGCCCGAAGGGCCGA
Organism: Beroe forskalii; assembly: GCA_011033025.1. NCBI lineage: Eukaryota > Metazoa > Ctenophora > Nuda > Beroida > Beroidae > Beroe > Beroe forskalii. The sequence goes on along the minus strand of WFMF01000164.1, from coordinate 282,848 downwards.
GGGCATCAGAGACATCCCCGGCCCGAAGGGCCGAGATGCTACCAGAGCATCTGCCCGAAGGGCAGATGCCCTCGGCCCGTAGGGCCGAGGGCAGCAAACAGGCCAGCAGTCCCGGCCCGAAGGGCCGACTGCTGGCCAGACACTCCTAACAAGCCAGAAGTACCAGCATGAAGTGCTAAAGTGGTAGCGGAACCGTTTTTCAAGTATTGAAAATACGTTTGCCAGCGCCTATTATATAAAAATACAGTAAATCGCGAAAATCGCGATTTTCGAGTCGCGTTTTTAACATGTTAATCTAATCTGTTGGTCATGAAAATTTGTACAGGCGTAGTCCATAACATGAATAACAAACCCTGAAAATTTCATGAAAATCGACCGCGTCGTTTTCTCACAATAAATTACCAAAAAAACGCTATTTTATCGAAAATTAGAACATGGACTACGACGACCCGACCCGACCCGACCCGACCCGACCCGACTCGATGATAAAAACTATGTTTGAGTGTTCTCGAGAACCATAAAAGATAGACTCATAATCTAAACGGCATATGAAACTTCAGAATGGTGTGCGTGCATTAGGCCATATAAAATTTTAAAATGACAATTCCTTAATTGGTTAATTGGCCAATTAAAGTAATTATCGCGTATAACTCCAAAAGTAAACATGTTAGCGTCTCAATTCTAACGGCATCATTAACTTAAGCCAGAACTACGATTTATTCGTTTGATTTAAATTCCGGTTGCCAGCCCCTTAATTAGTTAATTGACCAATTAAAGTAATTATCGCTTATAACACAAGAAGTAACAAAGATAGCGACTTAATTCTAACGGCATCACTAACTAAAGCCAAAATTAAGATTAGTGCGTTTGAATTAAGCACCAGTTGCCCGCCGCTTAATTAGTTAATTGGCCAATTAAGGTAATTATCGCCTATAACTCAAAAAGGAAGAATGATAGCGACTTAATTCCAACGACATCACTAACTAAAGCCAAAATTACGATTTGTACGTCTTATTTAAGTACCAGTTATCCGCCGCTTAATTAGTTAATTGGCCAATTAAAGTAATTATCGCCTATAACTGAAAAAAGTAAGAATGATAGCGACTTAATTTCTACGGCATCAGTAACTTACGTCGAAATTACGATTTATTCGTTTAATCTAAGTACCGGTTGCCCGCCGCTTAATTAGTTAATTGGCCAATTAAAGTAATTATCGCATATAATTCAAAAAGTGAAACTGTTAGCGTCTCAATTTCAACGGCGTTATCAATTTAAGTCAAAACTACGAATAATTCGTTTTGTCGAAGTATCGGTGGCTAACTCCTTAATTAGTTTATTGGCCAATTAAAGTAATTATCGCATATAACCCAAAAAGTAAAAATGTTAGCGTCTCAATTTCAACAGCATCATCAATTTAAGCCAAAACTACGAATAATTCGTTTAGTCGAAGTATCGGCTGCCAACCCCTTAATTATTTAATTGACCAATTAAAGTAATTATCGCCTATAACTCAAAAAGTCAAAATGATAGCGACGTAATTCTCACGTTTAGTGCATGAAAGTTCTTGGCAGTAGCAATTATCACAACTTGAACTGATTGTCAGAAGTTTTATGCCAAAAAAGAGTGATATGGATAGCCAAAAACAATTGAAAATTGTTTGGGTTACGCAGCCACTCCAGTACCTAAAATTATACGATTAAAACTATTGATATGAGTTTAAATCGCAGCCTGTCCGTGGCGGTGTGCTTTGGTTACTAAGAAATATCTTGGTCACGCATATGATGTGAGCTTATTACACAGTACACCCGTTCTATTTCATTTTTGTCGAAAATCTTCACAATCGCGATGTTGTCACTCCAACAATGATAGGTGTGACTTCGTGTTTCCTAACGGCATTATTAAAGTGGTGGACTCATTTTTTACATTGCAATCGCCCTTAAAGTCGCTAAAAGATGACGATTTCAATCATCAAATAGGGATGAACGTACGATTAATTTCAGCGTGCGTTCAAGCCTTTTCACGTGAAAACACACTTCAAAGAATGCTAGAAATTATAGGCACTTTCTTTACGCGTCCACTCACGCTTAATTAGTTAACTGAAGGAGATTCAAACGGCAGTGAGTTGATGAGTGTTAAGTTCTGCTTATTTCTTAGTAACCATGAAAGCACACCGCCACGGACAGGCTGCGATTTAAACTCATATCAATAGTTTTAATCGTATAATTTTAGGTACTGGAGTGGCTGCGTAACCCAAACAATTTTCAATTGTTTTTGGCTATCCTATATATATATATATATATATATAGACTTTATTCTTTCGAATTTTTCAGACTACGACCAGTGCATGACAAAGTCAGACGAGTTGCTATTTCTCAATTACTAGTACTTTCATCAAATACAAGTTTTGAAATCGTCAGGTAAAGAAATGGCAACTCTTGCTCGTGCTGCGCAGAGTATTTCGTCGCGGTTGCCATGGCAACCTCTATACTCCACGTGCTGGGATGGGAAGGGTTCACAGCGAGTTAAGCTTCGGTTTCAGGATCCCAATCCATCTGTATATATATTTATTTATGGCGATTCGTTTTCAAGTTAGCATCAAAATTATCTTTTAATCGTGTGGTAAGAAAGTTACAATAAATCAGAAAAATAATGCGACATTTTTTCGGCCACCCTGAGGGGCATGGGGGCCACGCCCATTTTTCCGCAAAAATTAAACTTTCGAATTTTTTCAAAATTCCTTCGCCATCGAGTTGCTTATGATGAATAAAAATTTTGAGAATTTTGTCCGAATTATTGGGTCACCCTGAGGGGCGTGGGGGGCCACGCCCTTTTTTTTCGCAAAAATTTAACTTTCGAATTTTTTCAAAATTCTTTCGCCATTGAGTTGCTTATGATGAATAAAAATTTTGAGAATTTTGTCCGAATTATTGGGCCACTCTGAGGAGCGTGGGAGGCCACGCCCTTTTTTTCATAAAATTAAACTTTCCAATTTTTTCAAAATTCCTTCGCCATCAAGTTGCTTATGATGAATAAAAGTTTTGAGAATTTTGTCCGAATTATTGGGTCACCCTAAGGGGCGTGGGAGGCCACGCCCTTTTTTCGCAAAAGAATAGATTTTCGAATTTTTTCAAAATTCCTTCGCTATGGAGTTGCTTATGATGAATAAAGGTTTTGAGAATATTGTCGGAAATATTGGGTTACCGTTTGGGGCGTGGGAAGCTTTTCTTCGCAGAAATTAAGGTTTTGAATTTCCCCTCCAAACTCGCACGGTCAAATCACTGTCAAAGGGACATGTGGCCGTAAGCTCATGTGGCTGCCATCATTCGCCGTCCGTAGGACGGGAACCGACTAGTCAAATATAATGCGTGCAATGCGTGTTCTCATCGATTGATTACGATGATACAGTAATAGAGCCTGTTCCTCTATCTTTACGGATAAAACTATAATTAGGTGGGGTATTAAGAGTTTCTGTGACAATAGAGTTATTTAGATTAGTTTCATTTAAAGCTAAAATATCAATATTATTTAGAATTTGAGTTGATTTTGAGAGGTCAACTTATCCTCCCTGGATATTGCAGTGGCTAACATTAAGATTATGAGTGATGGTCAATAACCTTTCCATTTTTATTGAATGACCATTGGCCATTCAATGAAAAATGGAAAGGAATATTGCACTTTATAGCCAGTTGAACAGCAAACAAAGACAACTAAACATCAATTAATTTACTTCAGCATTGCAGTTGGCAATATATTTCAGATGCTTAGCTAGTCTTGTAATCCCTGATTCACTGAGGTGGACATTATCAGAGCCATTGCTTGAGAAAAAGCTTTCCTTCCTAAATCCAGACTTGAATGTGAAGAGTTTACGGTCAACCTCAGTTGAAACCAGGGAGAGATAAGGGTAGATTGAGCTGAGGTGCTTGATGTAACAATTTAAATGGTTGATAGCTTGATTTCTTGCATAACTTACACGTGGCAAGATATTAATGAAATTAATGGATGCAGACTCTGCCCAGGAGTGGATATAGCTGATAAGGTTCGTGAGCTCTGATTTGGGGTGTTCAAGAGCTGTGTCAGATAAAGGGGATATACTAGGTTCAACAAAGTTAGAATTCTGGGGGAAGGGTATGTTCAAGACTTTGTCAATGTCATTTGCCCCACACAACAGAAAAATTCTCCCTACTGAGTTGAGGTTGAGACTCCTGAAAGCTGGGTTAGACTTTAACTTAGAGAGCACACCAGATGCTGTGATAACGAGGCATGTCTTGGCAGACTTTCCACCTTTTCAATCAAGGCAATCATATTTTTAGATGGCCAAACCTGACTTTTCAGAGAAACATCTAAACATATCCTTATCCTTGTTAACTTAACAGTTTCAGGGAGTGTCCGACCAGGTGTCACAGATTTCCAATTCCTGTGAATTGCTAACAGTATCATTTCTATTTTTCTTAAAGTGAATTTTATGTTGGGAACTGTAATTGAGTAATTGGATGGAATTGTCTGATACAAACATCATTAATATCAATTGGGACTGTTCAATATAAATATCAAACTGCTAACAGTGACACTTCATTTCTACCATACTTCACCTCCTTGTTTTTCTTCTTTTTGGTGGTTGTTGCTAGTGTAGGAATGGATCTATATTTTCTGTCATATTTTTCGGCTAGAGGACGGATAAGGGTTCCTTAGCGAACTAAATTTCGCTCATATTCATCCTTTTCTTCGATCTTTTGCATTTTTCTTCAATTACAATATCATTTTTCTTCAATTACAATGGAATGTTATGTACAAAACACATTTATAGATTGTTAGATTAATACATCATCATTCATGAATTCTTACTCAACTTAACTGAAAAGGAAAGATAATTATTGACAAGGCTTTCCCTGAGTCACACAGCTCACAAATATTATGTCTTCTTCCTCCTGAACTTCAGATCAGATATTTCATCGCAGAGATGTCGTGACACAGAGTTGCGATAAAGGTTTCTCAGCGAACGGATATCATAACTTTAAACAATTAACGCACTAGTCTCTGCTGCAAATATCAGTGGTTCGATCTTTCTCCTCCTTTTTTCTTCATCGAATGACTTTCGAAACAGCCCAGCGACTAAAAATCATTCAGTTTGTCCGACTTGTTAGCAAATAATATTTAGCAAATAATATTTAATTGTGATTTTGAGTTGAGTAGGTACTTACCACTTTCTCAATTACAAAAGGACAAATTTATCTAACTTATTACTGTAATATTGTTATGAAGATATTATATTCAAACGAGGCAAGTTAGGGCACCTTACCCTCTCTTTTTCGTGTATCTCGGTCCTCGGAAGTCGGAGTATAGTTCATGGTCTAAAATCCATGTGCTCGGAGATGCCTTTCAGATCTCTTTTGAAGGAGCACGAGTGTGTCCTTATCAGGACCGAATAGGAGTCGACCACTTTACTAGGCCATTTTACTCTAATGATGGTCAGGGTCGCATTTCATTATTTCTACTGCACTTATTTCTAACTATTTGTCTATATTTGGATTTTTGGGAATCAATTAGAATTTTCATGTCCATCTTTTCGTGCTTCGTTATATTCCAAAGTGCTATTGCTTCCTTTTGTCGAGTGACGAGTGTTATAACCTATTATTCCACCTGCAACTATAGCTGGTTTATTATAAACTTTTTCAAGTGCCTCATCCATCGAGAGGGACCTTCCTTGTTTCTCAATCACCTTCATCAAAACTGTTTTTGCTAATTTCCACCCTAACTAATTAACTGATATATTCCTTCTCTTCTTGTGGCTGTGTTTGCCTTTCCTGACTTCCCCAGTGGGATGGACAACAATCTCAACTACCCATCCTATTTTCCCTTGCTATTTCTCAACCTTATTCATTTGCTGATTAATCTCATTTCCCTTTTTTATTTGTTACTGTGTCTTCCCTGGGATGGTGTGTCCTGGACCTACCCTTCCTGCTTTCCTGGAGGTTCATCTTCAAGTGAAAAATGACAATCTGTCCCAAAATCAGAAAAATCATCTTAAAAACTGGTTTTCAACTTAAAACCCGCGGTTTTGTAAACTCGTTTTATAGCATGCTGTACCAGAACAAGGACTTTGAGTTACGCCATGGTCACCAATAACTGATAAGCTGGGAATTCAATTATCGTTCCAGGCTCGGTGGTATTGCAATAAATCACATGCAGCTCCTCAAGTCTTCAGCTCCGATCTCTGCCGCTATTCTAATTCGTTATACATTGAAAATAACAAAAAAGAAGTTTTAAAAGTAATATCCCACCACACAACACGCCTCCTCCCCGAAAATGTGAAAATGTGGAAGAGGATGCAGGCGAGAAACTGAACTATCTGCTCTTAATCAGAAGGGGATTATATAATTTATTAGTTATTGCTACAATTCAAAATCCAAAAATGTGACAATATTTTATCTAATTGATCATTAAATAAAATAATACTGTAATCTATTAATGCTTTATTACTGTTACTTGAAAATTTGTAATTCAGTAAATCAGTTTGTTCAGTTTTTGGAAAATCAATAATTCGATGTGAAGCCTCAAATAATTCGATGTGAAGCCTCCAATGATCTAAAAACTTGATAAAAGGGATCCAAAGATTCGCCTAGGATGGGCAGCGAGGATCAAATTATTCTGTCTTAGGAGAATCCAATGATTCGTCCTAATAAGTAATATACTTATTTTGGTGACAAGAGAACAAAGGTACCCTTGGTATGCAATAATTATAATTTGGGACCCGATGTCTCATAACAATCTTGTCCATATGATATGGTAGATTCTGTTGAGCAAATACAACTAACTGTACGGTGGATTTTTCTCTCTATTGCTATCTTTATTAATGATTTACAGTGTTATTAATTGCTATCATACAACAATGCTTTGTGCCTACATTCATCGATTAGTATAAATTCAAAATACGGTGAGGCAAATAGCAGTTCCGTAACTGCAAGATTGCAGTAGCAACCCCACCTTCAGTTAATTACATCACCACTATCCGTCAACTAGTAATTCGGATATCCGCAGCCAGCCTAAGATACCAACAGCTGTCTTCAAAGTTCATTATCTCGATAACTCGATCCACCTTTGGTGAACAAGGCAAGTCAAAAGTGCCTCGTGGAGGTTTTGGTGTGTCAATCTTATAAAAAATGCTTTGATTAACATTTTGTTCACTATGTGCCAGTATTTTAGACGGGAGAAGGGCTAGCCCTAATTCTTCCTTGATAATGGGAGAAGCTACTTTTCCAATGTCTCGAGAGTCAGTCAAGGTGTCAACTTCGGGTCCCTTATTGGTAGCTTTGATAAGATACAGGGTGAACCACATGATCAATGGTCCTTTACCTGGGCTCCTGAGTTCATTGATGTATTGATTCGAACATTCCGTCTGTTGTCCACAACTCCCATACCAATCATGTATGAGTTATTGGTTACCACTATTAATCGTTAAGAGCTCGTGTCGCCAGGGATGACACACTTAGCAAAGGTGTAGAAACTACCCGGGTTGTCTAGTGAGATCAAGTCTCTCTGGCGTGATGGATCTGATAAAAAAAGTTCAAAGCTGTTCATTCATTCTTCCTTTCTTCCTTTCTTCTTTCTGCCTCCTCTGGAAAGCCAACGCATGCTTCACTAAAATACAAGAATACAATGTACCTAACTATCAGTTTTACTAAAGATGCCCTATTCTCTTTTTTTGGTTGCGATACTCTTCATCTTCTGAATGGTGATATATGCGCCTTTGCTGTCATGCAGAGCATTTTTGGTCTTCTCTGAGTCACAGGTCTCCCGTGGCGGTGATAAATTTTTCAGGGTATTTTCCATTTGAGATTCTTTTGTAGCCTACAATCCATTTTACTAAAGATATCCTATACTCTTTTTCTGTTGCGATATACTTCATCTTCTGAATGGTGAGATATGCTCCTGTAGTAGTACTGTTGGTATTCTTCTAGCTTCTACCTGGGCGGTGATATCAAGTGTCTCTGAGTCACGTGTCTCCCGTGGCGGTGATCAAATGCTCAAGGTATTTTCCTTTTGGGACTCGTTGTGCTTAGTGCTTTGGTACATTCAAGATATTTTGCAAAATAAATTGTGATAGCGCCTTCCAGTACCTACCGCTCTGAACGCATCTAAAATCTTGTGATCGTATGAAAGTATACCAATGACCCCCTGCTGACCCCCTACTGACCCCCTGCTGACCCCCTACTGACCCCCTACTGACCCCCTGGTGAACCCCTACTGACCCCCTGGTGACCCCCTGGTGAACCCCTACTGACCCCCTACTGACCCCCTTTTGACCGCCTGCTGACCCCCTACTGACCCCCTGGTGAACTCCTGGTGACCCCCTGGTGTCAGTAGGGGGTCAGCAGGGGGTCATTGGTATACTGTCATACGACCCTTGTGATCGTATGAAAGTATACCAATGACCCCCTGCTGACCCCCTACTGACCCCCAGCTGACCCCCTACTGACCCCCCTGCTGACCCCTACTGACCCCCTACTGACCCCTGGTGAACCCCTACTGACCCCTGGTGACCCCTGGTGAACCCCTACTGACCCCCTACTGACCCCTGCTGACCCTTTTGACCGCCTGCTGACCCCTACTGACCCCCTGGTGAACTCCTGGTGACCCCTGGTGAACCCCTACTGACCCCCTACTGACCACTTCTGATCATAATTCTAACATATATCATGAATGTTTTAAAAGCATTTAAAATAGCACTCAGCCTTATAATGACGCTTTATTGGTCAATTGCCACTCGATCAAGGCACCCTAAACGCACGCTCAAAACATAAACGAGTCAGTTATATTTTTCATGTTCGTTATGTTATTCTGTTATACAAGTCAGTCAAATAAGTCAGGACAGTCACGTTAGTCAAGTTATTCAAGTCATTCAAGTCAGTTCTGTCAGTCAGGTCGGTCAGGTCGGTCAAGTTGGTCAAGTTGGTCAAGTTAGTCAAGCCAAATTAGTCAAGCCACTCAAGTCAAGTTACTTTGATCAAGTCATGTCATGTCAGTCATGTCAGTCATGTCAGTCATGTCAGTCATGTCAGTCATGTCAGTCATGACAGTCATGTTAGTCATGTCAGTCATGTTAGTCATGTTAGGCATGTCAGTCATGTCAGTCATGTCAGTCATGTCAGTCATGTTAGTCATGTCAGTCATGTCAGTCATGTCAGTCATGTCAGTCATGTCAGTCATGTCTGACATGACTGGCATGACTGACATGACTGACATGACTGACATGACTGACATGACATGACTTGATCAAAGTAACTTGACTTGAGTGGCTTGACTAATTTGGCTTGACTAACTTGACCAACTTGACCGACCTGACCGACCTGACTGACAGAACTGACTTGAATGACTTGAATAACTTGACTAACGTGACTGTCCTGACTTATTTGACTGACTTGAATAACAGAATAACATAACGAACATGAAAATATAACTGACTCGTTTAAGTTTTGAGCGTGCGTTTAGGGTGCCTTGATCGACCAATAAAGCGTCATTTATATAAGGCTGAGTGCTATTTTAAATGCTTTTAAAACATTCATGATATATGTTAGAATTATGATCAGGAAGTGGTCAGTAGGGGGTCAGTAGGGGTTCACCAGGGGGTCACCAGGAGTTCACCAGGGGGTCAGTAGGGGTCAGGCGGTCAAAAAGGGGGTCAGCAGGGGGTCAGTAGGGGTTCACCAGGGGTCACCAGGGGGGTCAGTAGGGGTTCACCAGGGGGTCAGTAGGGGGGTCAGTAGGGGGTCAAAGCAGGGGGTCAGTAGGGGTCAGCTAGTCAATGTAGGGGGTCAGCAGGGGGTCATTGGTATACTTTCATACGACCGTGGGGGTTGTGTGTATACTACCTTTACGCGTACTGTTAAATCTGAAATAGGTGGTGTGATCCGATTTGGTCGTATGCGTGTGGTATGTACGTATGTATGTACGTCACTTTTTTGATCATTTTCAAGCATCCAACTGCTCCTTTATAATATCAGTCGCGCCAATATAGCTTGGTGTAGTGGCATCCTGTTCGATGTTCACTGCAACTATCTTACAGTTATTCGGGTTCAATGCCCTGTTCATCCTAATGTTGAAACATGGAAATTGATTCATTTTTAAAATTTTCATCATTCTTCAATTTCATCAAAGTTTTCAATGATAAGAGGTGCATGAATGTCTTTCGATTTTCTTGGAATTCTCCATCAGACTTTGTCTTATGATTGGATTCAATCAAATTTACAATCAATAATTGACAATGAGCAATAGATGTCGATCAATGATGATTGAACTTAGCAATGATGATATGATGATTGACCTTTCGCTGAGGAAAGTAAGAGATCAGAGATGAAAATTTGTCCCGGTATCTCATGAATTTACGAAACCTAAATCTTCAATCTTGGCAATCAATCCTCCTTTAACCTTCAAGTGTGTACAGTTGATCATAAAATCACAAATTTCGACGCCCAGGAAGAACATTGCATTTGCTCGAATATCAATAGTCGCCATGAGAAATCCTCGATCAATCATCATCAAGTGAGCTTCTGGCCTCTGACTGTGGTATCTGAACAACATGGCAGCAAACTGCAGAAACTTTTAGGACAGAAAATTATGTGATTCCATATGATATAATTATTTTCGTCAATGGAAACGCTTGATAATGCACAACGCTTGATGTTGCAACGAGACGTCGCACCTAACTCAAAAGGAAACAACCAAGACTGAATGCGGAGGCGCGCAAACAGAACATGGCAGGTGTTCATGAATTAATTTGCGCGCGCAGTAAAATGCACGTGCGACTTGTGATCACGTACGACCTTTATCGTGTTGCATGAAATTAAAGCGTTCGCCGAGGTTACAGAAAACGAGCGCAATTATTGTTTTCAGTTTATACTTACGAATGGAATATTCATAAAATTGATTCAATAATGTTAAGATGTAAGTACTTTGGCTCTTTAGTATTGTGATGTGACACTAGAGAAGTAGACAGATAAAGCATTTTATCGTCAACTCATCCTGTCAGTAAGCGAGTCGGACAATGGTCGACAGACGACGGCGTGTTTTAATGAAGGCGTGCTTTAATACCAGCCCCGGGAACAGGAAATTAAGCGCCTGCATACGGGAACAACGGGCACAAGAAATGTGCCGGCAGGCGCAATTCTTGTTTAACTTCAATTTTTAGGCCTAAAATGACATATTTGAGTATGGAATCGATTCCAAAGGGTGAAGGGGCCTCCAGAGAGGCAGTAGACAAAAGTTAGAGATAGGATTGTTTTGCACTCAGCTTTTTTTGCACTCAGTCGACGATCTGTGTACAATAACGCAAGTTTAATTTCTTTATCAAATTCAGATCTAATGAACTATTTTACAACTCCTAGAGTCATATTAACTTACTTGCGAAACGCGTGTGGTAGATGTCTCAATATCGCACTGCGATTGTTCACAAAAAGTGGTGTGTCTGTAGGCAATGGTGTGATCGTAGGGCTGTAAGAATGTAAGATGATACACGGTTGTTTAGACTCCCCGTTGTAAAAGCACTGCGAATGAGTATGAGCGACGTGGCTTGTTACAGTTCTTACACTTTGATTCTTTCCTAGTAAACCATCGTCTTCCCTGTCTCCTCGTCTCTCAAAACCCCTTTCCCATTCCCCCCTCTTGTCAAAGTGTACAAGAAGTGGCGACGAGGATCCATGGAGCGGGCTGAGTCCAAGGAGCTGGCTGAGTATTATTAAGCAGTGTGTATCTTGTAGGTGTGTTGAAGGTTGATTGCTGACAGTCGTTGGGGCTGTAGAGTTACACGGTTGTACAGTTGGATTTGTTGGACTTTAACACACACTGTTGGACACAACTTCTGCGTCGTGATATCAACCCAATCATGAATGAACAGGAGGAAGATGTTATCAGTGCAAGCAGCAGTGGGAGATCGCTGCACGAACTGTTCCAGCCAGGCAGGGCGGAGATGGACCTTGAACAACAGCTGAGACGGGCCCTTGAAGAGAACAATCAGATGAGACGGCAGGTCGGGGAATTGAACAACGACTTGTTAAACCGGTTACGAGAGGAGCGTGCCAATGGATTCAACGCTGGGAAACTCGCAGCACTGGAAGCAGAACGAGAAGTCCTGATCAGACCAGCAGCACAAGTTACTAATGGAGTGCTGAGGTACCCCGTGTCTAAACCAAGTAAGTTCGATCTAACCAAAGATGAATTCAGAAGTTATATGAATGGTTTCCGCATCTTTGCGAAGGCTGCTGGGATACCAGCAGCGAGAGAGATTGAAACACTCATGACTTTCCTTGATTCTAAATCTCGGAAAAGGGTCGAGACGTTGAAGCTTACTAATGAAGAGCTACGGAACCCTGAAGAGTGCTACGAGAAGATAGCGGAAGTTCTCAGCAATACATCGTCCCGAGCTGGAGCCAAGAGTCGTTTGTTCAACATGCACCAGACAGCAGGGGAAACCATCACTGATTTTGCTGCTAGAATAATGGACACGGCTGACCTAGCGTATGGATTCGAAGATGACCCCCTGAAGGATAGAATGCAGCTGGACATCTTCATAGCGGGAATTGAGAATGAAGAAATCATGCACAAGCTCCTGGAAAATGAGGATGTTAACTTCAATGATGCATACAAAAGGGCCCTATCATTGGAGGAAATCTACACAGTCAAGAATGTCCTAAAGAAGCAGCAATCTAGCCGAGAAGCATATGATCATTACAAGTTTGAACATGTTTTTCAGGTGGGTGTTGGCATTGGGCCAGCTAATGGAAGAGGAGAGGGACAGTGTTTTCAGTGTGGAGAGCAGGGTCATTGGAGGAATCAGTGTCCTCAGGGACGAGGAAAGGGAGTTGGACGAGGCTTCTCAGATAGACGATGCTGGGGTTGTTCTAGTAATCAGCACCTGCAACCGTGGAATAACAGACCTGATTTCAACCATCAGCCATGGAATAACAGGAACGATTTTCAAATGCAGTGTTCTCATTGTGGATCAATGTCTCATCCCACCACAAAGTGTTTCCAATGTTACAGGTGTAATGATTTCGGGCATCTCGCTAACTCCAGCAGATGTCGGTTTGCAAACGAAATCCAGGGAGTCCGCAACTCAGTTGCTCATGAAGCTCAAGATCACCAGAAGGAAGTCAGCCAAATCGCAAGAAGGATGACTGAAATAAATGATAAGAAAAAGGGGTATTTGAATCATTTAAACTAGATGCCGCTTCAAAATATCCGGGTTCAATGGATGTTAATGCAGATTTGATAGATTTAGAAGGGGACAAGGAAGCGTCAGATATCGGGAATTGACTCATGAACTCCAGAAGAAAATCCACGACAGGAACAATACTTGTGTTGACATCATAAGGGGATAAGTGTTGTTATTGTCCAAAAGTCCAAGAATACTGGGAATGTTTATTACAAGCTGACATCTGTCTGGACTGGTCCCTATGGTGATGGAGTATTCAATGATCCCTACATAATACAGAGAGATGGCTCGAAATGATTGCCCACAGAAATCACTTAGAGAAAAATCAGAGAACATGAGGGGTACGATGTAACGATTCATGTGCAAGATTTTATGGAAAGATTTTGGATTAAAAACGGTGAGTATTTCATAGTATTACTGATGAGATATGGGATACTAAATGCTTCCCCCTGGATGAACTAGTTTTATAATTCAACACAGTTGTTTTATAAGTTTTCAGTGTCAAATTATTATGGTGATTGACAGAAAGTGAAAATTGGTGTTTAAAAAGTATGGATCAGTTGTTGTAGATTACACGTGTATCTGATCATTTGCTATCTGGCCGGGTTCAAGGGGCCCCTGCTAGGCGATGAAGTTACCGTTTCGGTAATGAATGGTGATATTTGTATGGGTACTCCTGAATTCTAGGATATAAATGCTTCCCCCCTGGATGAAGATATGCGTATAATTCGTTTTTATGAAGTTTTGAACATAGGTATTATGGTGATTGTAGAAAGTGAAACTGTTTTTAAAGAGGTTGAAGTATTGTGATTACGTGTATCCGATCATTTTATATCTGGCCGATTAGGGGGCCCCTGAAAAAGTTTTTTACCGTTTCAGTGGTTAATGAATAATGATATGATCGGACTCCGAACTAGTTCTTTTATATGAAATGTGAATTGTGAAAGATATCCATGACGTCATGGTATTCGAAGATATGAGTTGATGATAACATGTGACTGTTAATGTCTTGACATCGTCTGGAACTAATCAAAAATGTTAAGGTGACAACTGATGAAAAGTTTTTTAACTGATTTATGGGTGATAAATGGTGTTGATCGGACAGTGGGTGCAAGTCAGACATTATTGGACGATAATTATTCCGAAAAGGACCTAACCTCAGTAAGGAACATCGTCTGAGGTAATCCTAGTAAAGAAACAACTGGCAAATTGCTGCTGCCCAGACCATCAATTTATACCAAGTGCAAAGGGAGGGGACCCGTTCCTGACAGGATGAAGGCTGAGTTCCAGTGTTCCCCGGTGAGGAAAGCCTGGGTAATGTCAATCCCGACCATGACAACCAGTAGGGAGGAGCCCGTGTGAAGAGGACTGATTCCAGTGGCTGGGCTGACTGGATTATGTAATAAATGGCAGCTGTGTTGAGGACTGATTGGTGGTGGCTGGGCTGGCGGCTGCTGTGGTGTGGTGGCTTCTCGGTTGGGTGGCGGGTGGCTTCTCCGGGTTGGGTGACGATACTCTGATGGTTGGCTGGTAATTCTACAATGTATCAGTCTGTTGTGATATCGCTAAGAAATCAGTGATGTCAATGGGCATCGGACATTTAAGACAAACATTGCCAATTAGGGACATACTCAATGAACTAGAACTCAATGATCATGAGAGTGAAAAATGGAATTAATTCGGCTCTGACATTGCGCGATACAGCAAACTATAGTGTATATTGCATGTGCGGTGTTTTATGAGTTCTATAACATTTCAAGATTGAATTGAGGTTTTAAATGATCAATTGATTGATAAATGTGCAAAAATCAATTTCGGGTAAATTATGATTAAATCTTGGAAATCAATTTGTGGGATATTATGTGTCAGAGTTACAATTTCGTGATTTAAATATTTTATGATGCATGAATTGAAATGTTTGTTGTGGGATTTTCGTAATAATAATATATTGTAGAATTGTAATGATATGATAGTATGATACTGTGCAATGGTCAAGATTGTGGGCATTGTTTATAAATAATGATACGGTATATGAATTGCGCGCATAGTGGGATAATATTTTACTTTAGACTTGATGTAGAATAATTTATGTCTCTAATGGCGGCTCTGTGAGATGCGCCTAAGTTTTCTGTCAGATTGATTGACCATTAAAACCGCAATGTAGTTCTAAATTAGTTAATTTTGATAGGGAGTGTAGGCAATGGTGTGATCAGAAGGAAAGATGATACGTTGTTTGGGACTCCTGCTGTAAAAGCACCAGTGAAATGAGTATGAGCGATGGCTTGGCAGCCCTTACACTTTGATTCTTCCTAGTAAACCATCGTCTTCCTGTCTCCCTGTCTCAAAAACCCCTTTCCCATTCCCCTCTTGTCAGCAAAGCATGTCGTACTGTCGTCCCTTTTCTTCCTTATTCCTTATGTCTCTTTATTGTTCTATTTTGAGGTGCTGTATTAAGATAACACTGCGTTGCTTACGCGCCACTGGTTGTGACCAATACATTGAAGAATATGTGACAAATATTACATGTTCTATTTGCCTTCTTGGGCTGTGTTAAAATAGAAGCATCTTTTATTAATAGACGAGAATCCTGCAATGCAACAGATGTAACTGCATCTTTTAGAACATAAGTAGGTACCTTTGGGAAACATTCCTCCTTTTTTATTCTCTTTATTCTTTATTTTCCAAAGACCTATTTTTGTTGAAAACATGATGCTTTACTACTTATCCTTGGCAGTTCTTTTGGAGTAGCAGAGAAGACTATCAAGAGAACAAAATAAACAATATATCTTTTATCCTTGTTTAATATGAAGTTAAAAGTTACAGGGGTCTGACCAGGTGTAACAGATTCCGTGAATTTCTACTACTTCATAAACTTTAGAACGAGACTATTTACGATGTCTGATTATTCAGCATAAACAAGAACAGCAGTCTCAAAGTAAAGCAGGGAGTTCCCTTCACAGTCCAGTTATCGTCATCACCCCTTTCCTGAGATTAATCTGGTGAAGTACCATCTCTTTCGATGTTTATTCCATTCTTACCTACTTCACTACCTTGGTTTCTTCTTCTGGTGGTTGTTCAGGGAACTGTTGATCTCTACCTGAGACTTTGCGATGTGTAGAAGTAACTTCAGCATGAGGGTCATTCCCCAGCTCCTCGTCAAGCTTTGGCAACTCTCTCTCGAAAAATTGTTCGTTCTTTTGGTACAAACCAATGTTTCCTTTCTCCTCAATTGCAGACGTCATCATCAATGTAACATTGATTGAAACTATGTCTATTTAGTACTGGGACGAGTCCTTTACTTTATACTTCTAAATCTGCTATGCTAAAGAACCTATTTCATTCAGATTTAAAAATACATAGCCACGCCTATCGGGTCCATTTTTGGGATAGCTCCCGAGGGCAGCCTGAGGATCTTATCCGGTTTGACCCGAGCCCGTTTGGCGAGGGTCTAAACCAATATGGGGCCTGATTCATAAGTGTCTATGTATTATAGACACCTAACTGATAAAAATCCAGAATTTCCAAAGAGGTGTCTATTAAAATATTAAGTTCAAGTTCACTTTGGTTTATAACCTATATAATTTCTCACATCGAGACTTTGTTAAAAGAATTATTTTTTGAATTTGAACACTTTTGGGTTCTGCCCCCCAGGGAGCCAAAAAAGTGTCATCTTTCTCCATTTAAATTTTTTTTTCTTAACACTATCAAAAAAAAGGGGGGTTTCATGGGAAAAATTTACGGGTTTTTTAAAATAATAAATTTTCTCTTTAACATTTTGGTTTCTGGACGTTTAGTTCTTCTGGTCCCTTATTGCCTTTTAAACTGATACATTATATATATAAACATAGATTAATCATTTGAAATGATGGAAAACCCTTTTTCACTGATTTATACATTTTTAAATTTCCCTTTTATAGTTCTTTTAAACCATTATCCATTCCCTTTTAATTAAACCTCTGAAATTTTTAAATTTTTGATCCCCCGATTTATATTTAGAGACCCATTTTTTTACTCTGTCTGTTTTTTGTTCTCCGTCGGTTGTTTTTCTGAAACCCGGGGCGGGGAATAAAGCGGGTTATAAAATTTTGTTGGGTGTAAATTTTTAGGGGTGATAATCTCGCCCAGTTTCGACGTTCGACTGATTTCTGGAAGGTTTCTTCGCCTTTTGGTCTTCAGCTATGAATTTATAATCAAATTATAATACTAGATTCAAGTATGATGTAGAATTTAATTGTAAAACGAATATCCTTGTTATCATGGAATAACCGGAAGCAACAAGACTTAGCGTATTCCCCTTCACTATTGTTCTCCATTGGTCCTTCAATTGGTCCTCTACTGGTCCTCTATAGTAATAGTGGTAATCTACTGGTCCTCTAGTGGTCCTCTATAGTGGTCCTCTAAGAGAAGTCGGCGAACGGAATTTGACTCAGATTCTTTTTTTTTCGGACTTTGGCATTTTTCTTCAATTACAATTAAATGATTAAATGTGGCTGAAATATTATGTACAAAAAGCACACGTTCTGCTGGCAGGCTGGCTATGTTTATTTGCTTTCTTAATGGGGTAAGTTAAAATATGGAAGCATTTTATTACCATCAAAAAGGGGTGTTGTGTCACTTGTGTATGATGCAGTCCATTTCTTATCAACATAATTTTATTAACTTACATTGAAACAAGGAAAGATAACTATTGACAAGACTTTCCCTGAGTCACACAGCTCACAAATATTATGTCTTCTTCTTCCTCCTGAACTTCAGATCAGATATTTCATCGCAAAGATTTCAAACAATTGTATACTTCTAACTTAGGTTCACTTTAAAATAGTGAAATTAAGGGTTTTCGATTGGATAAAATGACTTTATTCGAAACTTTTTAGTAGAGAATGTGGAGACTTGATAATCGTGTTGAAAAATCGTAATGTCAAAATCTAGTACTCTGGTACAGTAAAATCAATGTCATACAACTATAGAAGTGCCCTTCCTCTCAATTGCGCAGTCTAACTCCTAACTTTTTGAATGGTATCGTATCTCAATAGTTTATTTCAAATCAAATGTCAGACTGTCGCGCACTTCAAGAAACCAGTGAGCAGCCTAACAGGCGCAAATACTTCTGAAACTCGTATCCTACACAATGACATAGTACGCTCATTTGTGTCGCATGGTTGTGATAAGGGTTTCTCAGCGAATGGATATCATAACTCATATCCACCGTCTTACTTTGACCTGTTGCATTTTTCTTCTACAGTATTACAATTAAATGTGACTGGATATGTGTACAATAACGCATACAGTTTAATTTATAATTTCTTTATCAGATATAATGAACTACTTAATTGTGAAACGCGTGCGATAGGTACATATCGCTATGCGATAATTGGCAGAAAGTGATGTGTTTACCAATTTCCTTATTCTCTTACCTTTTTGAGGTGCTAATTAAGAGATACACTGTGCTGCCACTGGTTTTGACCACCACATTTTCCTTATTCTCTTTACTACCAGACGAGAGCTGTGCAATGTATCTGCCTCTTTTTATGGGACATATCAGTAGGTGCTCTGCGGAAACATTCATTCTCTCTTTTGACCACAGTAATTTCTTTTATTCTTTCATAGTCCAAAAAACCTGCTTTCTGTAGAAAAAATACGACCCTTGCTTGACTCTTGTTATAAGAGGTGTTTTTAGAGTAGCAGAGAACTCTATTTCCTACGATTAATCGTTCGAAAAAAGCATGTCCTTATGCATGTCCTTATCCTAATGTTGAAAATGGATTTTATTGGTGTAAAAAACTATGTGAGGTCAGTGGTAGTCTGAGCTGAGCGGCCAAGGGGGCGTAACGACGTTGTGCAAATTAAAACTTATCTTATACTTTAGAAATATGAATAAATTATAACAATCAACAACACGCGTTGATGACTAGTTCCTAGTTAACTAAGTTACTGTAAGAATAAGGTAATCAATTATCATTGAATTCCTTTTTAACTTTCATTATCCTTTCTTTCAAGCCTCTTCTTCAATCGTTGCAACTCCTCCAGGGTGTCAACAAGTATCAGGGAGATGTCTATCAACTGCTTTGTGTTGGAAGACATGTTTCTACCTAGCCGTAAGGTATCGGGAGTTAGTTACCACCTAACAGAAAAGACTATTTTCTACGAATAATAATAATAATTAGAGTTTTTGTCGCTTGACAACTCAAGTAGTTCTCACTATCTTGTCATAATCGCAAAAACATGTCCTTATCCTTGTCTTAATTCCTTCCTACTACACTTGTAGTGCTCCGTACCAGTAACAAGATAAACTCGTAGTTGCGTTGAGAAATCAGTGTCAATCGTAAATCTCTCTAACTGCGTTAATCTTTAATAATCCCGATATAAGTAAAATCTATCCTTATCAATTAATGAAATATTAAGATCCTAAATTGATCTTGCACTCTGATTTGCTCAACGGAGTGGAACCCATTCATCTTTAGCTATCATCAATTAATAAAATTAAATGGCTTATATCCCATTAGGCCATTATTCATTATCCAAAACAAATACCGTGTACTGCACACTTCACATCCTTCTTCAATTCCTTCTTTTCTCTTTCCGGTGGTTGTTTTCTTTTTCTTGATGTGCTCTTGGTCCTCCGGATTTCCACGTAAGCTTTACTTTTGAGAAGGAGTAAGGGGAGTCGTGAAACGAGGTTATAACGATGGGTAGAAATAGAACGTTAATATTTACAATGGTAATGTCTATCAAAAATCCCAATCAGGTCCCTTATAACAGTGGAAAATCACGCTCTCGCTAGATAAACTTTTAACACATTATCAGATAATCAGTCCTTTTTTTGAATAATGTGGTCCGGTGACCCCGTCACCCCGTTTAGCCAGCTGTCATCGCACTTGTGGTCCATGACGTCACACATCAGCTCGGTTTCTCGGAGTCTCTTTGTTAGCTGCTGATTGGGCGCCAGGGGTCAGTGTACCGGTCATGAACTACTTCCCATTAAGCTGAAATTACGGTACATTGATAGGGTTCACAGAAAAGGGCGTTTCGTGCACCGGTTTAAACTGCTTATCTGCTACTCATGGTCGGGGTAAAATGCACTCTATTATGTAATTCCCGGGGCTCAGCTCAACATGAAGTGCGGGGGACACCGCAAGAATCGGGTCCTGCCTTCCTGCTGAAAAGGGTGTGAACGGGATTTCTATTTGGATCCCGATTCACGATCTCAATAAGTCAATATGTAGGTTACAACAGTCTGGTGGTGGTTGTTCAGGAACTGTTTATCCTAGTTTGGCTATTTTTAGGAAACTTCAGCACGGGAATCACTCCCCCATCGCTGGGATATCCTAAATCATACCCACCGTTTTACTTTGACCTTTTGCATTTTTCTTTATTTACAATTAAATGTGACTGGATCTGTGTACAATAATGCATGTTTAATTTCTTTATCAGATATAATGACATAATGAACTACTTAATTGTAAAACGCGTGCGATAGGTACATATCGGCATCGCTATGCGATAACTGACAGAAAGTGATATGTTTACCATTTTCCTCATTCTCTTACTTTTTTGAGGTGCTAATTAAGAGATACACTGTGCTGCCACTGGTTTTGACCACCACATTTTCCTTATTCTCTTTATTACCAGATGAGAGCTGTGCAATGTACAAATGTAACTGCATCTTTTTATCTAGAACATATCAGTTAGTACCCTTCGGAAACATTCATTCTCTCTTTTGACCAAAGTAATTTTTTATTCTTACATAGTCCAAAAAACCTGCTTTCTGTAGAAAAAATACGACCCTTGCTTGTCATAAGAGTTGTTTTTAGAGTTGCAGAGAACTCTATTTCCTACGATTAATCGTTCGAAAAAAGCATATCCTTATGCAAGTCCTTATCCTAATGGTGTAAAAAACTATGTCAGGTCAGTGGTAGTCTGAGCTGAGCGGCCAAGGGGGCGTACCGACGTTGTGTAAATTGAAACTAATCTTATACTTTAAAAATACGAATAAATTCTAACAATCAACAACACGCGTTGATGACTAGTTCCTAGTTAACAAAGTTACTGTAAGAATAAGGTAATCAATTATCATTGAATTCCTTTTTAACTTTCATTATCCTTTCTTTCAAGCCTCTTCTTCAATCTTTGCAACTCTTCCAGGGTGTCCACAAGTACCATGGAGATATCTATGAGGTGTTTAGTACTGGACATGCTTCAACCTAGCCATAAGGTATTGGGAGTTAGTTACTACCTAACAGAAAAGACTATTTTCTACGAATAATCGCAAAAACATGTCCTAATCCTTGTCTTAATTCCTTCCTACTACACTTGTAGTGCTCCGTACCAGTAACAAGATAAACTCGTAGTTGCGTTGTCAATCTTAAATCTCTCTAACTGCGTTAATCTCTAATAATCCCGATATACGTAAAGTAAAATCTATCCTTATCAATCAATGAAATATTAAGATCCTAAATTGATCTTGCTGCTTGCACTCTGATTTGCTCAACGGAGTGGAACCCATTCATCTTTAGCTATCATCAATTAATAAAATTAAATGGCTTATATCCCATTAGGCCATTATTCATTATCCAAAACAAATACCGTGTACTGCACACTTCACATCCTTCTTCAATTTCCTTCTTTTCTCTTTCCGGTGGTTGTTTTCTTTTTCTTGATGTGCTCTTGGTCCTCCGGATTTCCACGTAAGCTTTACTTTTGAGAAGGAGTAAGGGGAGTCGTGAAACGAGGTTATAACGATGGGTAGAAATAGAACGTTAATATTTACAATGGTAATGTCTATCAAAAATCCCAATCAGGTCCCTTTTAATAACAGTGGAAAATCACGCTCTCGCAAGAAAAACTTTTAACACATTATCAGATAATCAGTCCTTTTTTTGAATAATGTGATCCGGTGACCCCGTCACCCCGTTTAGCCAGCTGTCCTCGCACTTGTGGTCCATGACGTCACACATCAGCTCGGCTTCTCGGAATCTCCTTGTTAGCTGCTGATTGGGCGACAGGGGTTAGTGTACCGGTCATGAACTGCTTCCCAAGCTGAAATTACGGTGTTAATAGGGTTCACAGATAAGGGCGTTTTGTGCACCGGTTTAAACTGCTTATCTGCTACTCATGTGATGGTCGGGGTAAAATGCACTCTGTTATGGAATTCCTGGGGCTCAGCTCAACATGAAGTGCGGGGGACACAGCAAGAATCACGTCCTGCCTTCCTGCTGAAAAGGGTGTGAACGGGATTTCTATTCGGATCTCGATTCACGATCTCAATGGGTTACAACATTCTGATATTGGTTGTTCAGGAACTGTTTATCCTAGTTTGGCTATTTTTAGGAAACTTCAGCACGGGAATCACTCCCCCATCGCTGGGATATCCTAAATCATATCCACCGTTTTACTTTGACCTTTTGCATTTTTCTTTATTTCTTTATTTACAATTTAATGTGACTGGATCTGTGTACAATAATGCATGTTTAATTTCTTTATCAGATATAATGACATAATGAACTACTTAATTGTAAAACGCGTGCGATAGGTACATATCGGCATCGCTATGCGATAACTGACAGAAAGTGATGTGTTTACCATTTTCCTCATTCTCTTACTTTTTTGAGGTGCTAATTAAGAGATACACTGTGCTGCCACTGGTTTTGACCACCACATTTTCCTTATTCTCTTTATTACCAGATGAGAGCTGTGCAATGTACAAATGTAACTGCATCTTTTTATCTAGAACATATCAGTTAGTACCCTTCGGAAACATTCATTCTCTCTTTTGACCAAAGTAATTTTTTATTCTTACATAGTCCAAAAAACCTGCTTTCTGTAGAAAAAATACGACCCTTGCTTGTCATAAGAGTTGTTTTTAGAGTTGCAGAGAACTCTATTTCCTACGATTAATCGTTCGAAAAAAGCATATCCTTATGCAAGTCCTTATCCTAATGGTGTAAAAAACTATGTCAGGTCAGTGGTAGTCTGAGCTGAGCGGCCAAGGGGGCGTACCGACGTTGTGTAAATTGAAACTAATCTTATACTTTAAAAATACGAATAAATTCTAACAATCAACAACACGCGTTGATGACTAGTTCCTAGTTAACTATGTTACTGTAAGAATAAGGTAATCAATTATCATTGAATTCCTTTTTAACTTTCATTATCCTTTCTTTCAAGCCTCTTCTTCAATCTTTGCAACTCTTCCAGGGTGTCCACAAGTACCATGGAGATATCTATGAGGTGTTTAGTACTGGACATGCTTCAACCTAGCCATAAGGTATTGGGAGTTAGTTACTACCTAACAGAAAAGACTATTGTCTACGAATAATCGCAAAAACATGTCCTAATCCTTGTCTTAATTCCTTCCTACTACACTTGTAGTGCTCCGTACCAGTAACAAGATAAACTCGTAGTTGCGTTGTCAATCTTAAATCTCTCTAACTGCGTTAATCTCTAATAATCCCGATATACGTAAGTAAAATCTATCCTTATCAATCAATGAAATATTAAGATCCTAAATTGATCTTGCTGCTTGCACTCTGATTTGCTCAACGGAGTGGAACCCATTCATCTTTAGCTATCACCAATTAATAACATTAAATGGCTTATATCCCATTAGGCCATTATTTATTATCCAAAACAAATACCTCTTCCTACTACACTTCACATCCTTCTTCACTTCCTTCTTTTCTCTTTCTGGTGCTTGTTTTCTTCTTCTTGATGTGCTCTTGGTCCTACGGATTTCCACGTCGTGAAACGAGGTTATAACGATGGGTAAAAACTAAAAATAGAACGTTAATATTTGAAATGGTAATGTCTATAAAACTGAGTCAAAAATCTCAATCAGGTCCCTTTTAATAACAGTGGAAAATCACGCTCTCGCTAGATAAACTTTTAACACATTATCAGATATTCCGTCTTTTTTTAATAATGTGGTCCGGTGACCCAGTCACCCCGTTTAGCCAGCTGTCCTCAGTGTATTGCGTCGTGTTGTCGCACTTGTGGTCCATGACGTCACACATCAGCTCGGCTCCCCGGAGTCTCCTTGGTAGCTGCTGTTAGCTGCTTGTTAGCTGCTAATTGGGCACCAGGGGTTAGATTAGCTGCTGATTGGGCACCAGGGGTTAGTGTACCAGTCATGAACTGCTTCCCAAGCTGAATTAACGGTGTTAATAGGGTTCACAGATAAGGGCGTTTCGTGCACCAGTTTAAACTGCTTATCTGCTGCTCATGGTCGGGGTGAAATGCACTCTGTTATGTAATTCCCGGGGCTCAGCTCTCGATTATTTCGAGACGCTGAACAGCGGAAGTTCAAACCCCTTCTTAGAGTTTCTAATAATCCTCCGTCTTGCCCCGCCCCCTCCTGGGCTCTCCAAAGCTCCTCCTAGGGGTAGTGCCAGCTCAACTGTCTCAGCTGAGCAGCTGTCCTCCGTGTCCATCTCCGCACAGCCCTCCTCCGTGTTCAGATAGCGATCCCTCGCCCGGACAATATTCTGCAATTCTACAATCACATTGTCTTTTCTTTCCAAACTGCCGGATAGATTGCAAACAAAGTGAATTCTCTGTTACTTGGATAGATGTTACCGTTTCCTTGCCAATTCTCTTCCTCTGTACAGGATTTCCACACTGTCACACATTCTTGCTGAGACAAGGATGGTTCGTAGGGATCTGGCCTGTCATCTTTGCGACATATTTGTATAATTATATTATAAGTATAAGGTTTAGACTGTCGGATACTCCGGAATGATTTGGATGAGATCTTCAATCCTTTCGCTACTCGATAATGTCAGCTTCTCCGATGATATTTTTTGCTCCCGGTTTTTTTGCTCCCGGTAGTAGGTGATTTCTATCCCATGCAACGAGTCTATGTCATGGCATAAATGTTAGTAGGTAATCATAGCAAAGACTCCTTTAAGATATGTATATTGATAATGTAATACAGTAACAAAGACCTTTTTAACGACTAATTTTAATAAACCTCAACATATCACAAATGAACCTCATCATATTTTTTGATTTTACCGCGGTATGGCCGGTTCCTTTTTCTTTCATCCCATTTAAAGATTTAAGAACTGTCTTTGTTCAATAATCTCCTCTTTCAGCCGTGTCATTAGTGATATTCCTCCCGTGCAGGGCCTGGTACCTCTAAGTCTTATTCCCACTTGAATATTATATCATGATATTTGAAATCGTGATATTATATAAAAATATAGTCTTCTAAACTAGTAAAGTACTAAATTTCTCTTGCATGGATCGTGGCATCAAACTCCCTCTTCCTTGGTCCATATTGTCTCGTGATAGGTTTTCATCCTAAGGTTTTTTCTGTTGATTGTTCGAGGTATATGGTGCATCTTCAAATCTCTGATGCACATCTTTGAAAAGTTGAAAGCTCCCTAATCCTATTTTATTTTATGTGATGGTCTAACCTCTCAATGCTTGACTCCATGTACGACAAGCACCTACACACCTACGTTCTGACCTTCCCTCCTCCTTGGTGGGTAGTGGGAGGAAACTGCCGGATGGATTGCAAACAAAGTGAATTCTCTGTTACTCGGATAGATGTTACCGTTTCCTTGCCCATTCCTCTCTCTGTACCGCATTTCTATTAACCCCCTAGCCCGGAATATAGCTCGTCTTCCCAGAGGATACTTTCAAGGGTTAACATGTTAGTTTCTCTATTTAGGTCTAATCATAAACTTGGCTACTGTTATTTATTTCAAGTGAGATCTTCCCCTAACCAGCATGAACTAAGATAGGCCACTTTAGGGCTCCTTGAAACCAACCCCCAAGACCATTATTTGTACAAGTGATGTAGAACTTGGGCGTGAGTCCGGCCATAGGCCTGGACTATATAACGTAATAATTTATTGTGACTTTTGAAATTTCTTATTTTGTAATTTTATAGTTTTGGAATGAACAGGGGGGATTCGTGATACGCGGTCATAAAAATCGAATGATAAAATCAAATAAAAGTACAAAACAGCCAACAATCAATATTATAAACAATCAACTGATAAATATCTTAACTATATTATAATTTAGCAAGTCCTTCGGAACTAATGGTGGTCAGGCATCGGACTGGTTTAGAGGCACAGGATGACATAGCACAGCTTCGTGATGATCAGGTTATCCGTACGCAACGCTAGAACCCATAGGTGTGCAGACTGGTAATTACCTGGTTGAAATGGCTTATTAGGTCGACAATATAGGGTAATAACTGTTGTTCCGGTAAGCACCGACAACCAAATTGAACTCCATATGGCCGGATTCTTTTCTTTCATCTCATTTAAGATCTGTCTTTGTTCCTGAATCTCCTCTTTCAGCCGTGTCATCAGTGATATTCCTCCCGTGCTGCTCACTATTTGGTCCCACTCAGTCTGATTCCCAATATCTAACTTTATATGGAGTGAGGTTTCTTCTAACCCTCTGATGAGTCTGTTTCCAATCAACATCTCTTTTACTGACTTGTAATCTAGGAATATTGTGTTATATCTTGTTTTATAAGCTAGTTTCAGTTGCCCACTGCGGTAGGTATCTGCTGTGTATATGTCTTCTTCCGTCTTTATTCCGTCTCATTTAAGATCTGTGTTTGTTCATTAATCTCCTCTTTCAGCCGTGTCATCAGTGATATTCCTCCCGTGCTGTGTTTTACTAGCTGGTCCCACTTAGTCTTATTCCCATTTGAATATATCACGATATTTGAAATCGTGATAATATATAATACTGTATATAAAAATATAGTCTTCTAAACTACTAAAGTACTCAATTTCTCTTGCATGGATCGTAGCATCAAACTCCCTCTTCCTTGGTGCTTTAGTGCCTTGATGAATATCGTCTCCGGGTATGTTTTCATCAGCAAATAAGAACCTGTGAATATAGCTCAAAAGCGGTCTAATGACGCATAATTATGTGCGTCATATTGACATATCTCAATCATGTGACCTCTTCCCCTGCTAATCCCCGAAGCTGGTTACATATCTGTATTCTGTAACTCTGCCCTGCGCCCACCCACCCTGCGAAGCAGGGTGGGTGGGTCTCTGACTATTGCCCCTAACAATTCTTTCGCACTCACCCATCAAAACACTGAATTTTAATAAGAAACAAACAAAAATCAAAACAAACAAAAATCAAAACAAACAAAAATCAAACTTTTCTCAAAGAGATGCAGGCATAGAACCCGCCATCACCCTTCTCAAACTTCTTTGTAAGCCATGAGTCTGCAAGCACTTCGTCTCCAACACGCACTGACTTTGCTACGTTAAAATCTAGATGGTTCTCGAAGAGAGTGGTCACTACAAAAGTGGTCCCCATCTTCATTGAAAGACAGAACCCTGATGAGTATGGTCCCTTTATACTTTTATAGCACTACTTTTTAACACCCTAAAGATGCTTTTGCAGCATTGTTTCTCGGGTCTGTTCGCCACACATTCGCCACATAGCTGGCTAGTGATAACTAGATGATTCAAGGAACACTGCTCGCAAGCACTAATGCTATCTTCTTTGATGGTACATTCCCCATCATAACTCCAATTAACACTAACATCCATATGAGCATGAATCCCGTTGAGTTCCGTCACAGTTGTTTTTCGTTCAATGTTCCCGCTATATCGTTGAGGGGAACGGATAACAACTTCAAACTCATTGCCGATCTCTGTTACTCGTGATACAGTACCCAGAAGTTCCATTTTACCTGCAGTTGTTATGTTAGAATGAGGGTTATAGCTAATGATGTATCATAAATTTAATACGGTCATATGAAAATATATCAATGACCCTCCACAAAGTCATCCACAAGATCGAGAAGAGAATAGCCAACAAGGGATATGTTCTAGGCACCTTCCTTGACATCGAAGGGGCCTTCGACAATGTGTCCTTCAAAGCTATCTCGGAAGCCATCGACAAGTCCCCCTAGACCCAAGCAACAAAGCCGGCTGGATCAAGGGAATGGTCACTAACAGAAATGTTACAATTTCACTCAAAAACTCCTCAAGAAGGATCAGAATTAAAAGAGGCTGCCCCCAAGGAGGCATTCTCTCACCCTTCCTCTGGAATCTTGTACTGGATGACCTCCTTCAGTACACAGCAAAGCACACATTCAGGCTATCTGCAGGCTTTTGCTGTTGACTTAATGTCATTAGTGGAAGGATATGACCTCGATGTCATCTGGCAGAGAACACAGACCACCATCAAGACCATCGAGACATGGTGTGAGTCGAAGGGACTAAACATCAGTGCTCTTAAAACAAAACTAGTCATGTTCACATGGAACAGAAAGTGGACCTTATGCCCAATCAAAGTGATGGGCTCAACTATTGAGGCTCCAGTAAAAGCAAAGCTTCTTGGGTAACACTGGACAACAAACTCAACTTTTTAACTCACACATCGACAACATTACCAAAAAATGCATAGGGACTATCTTCCAATGCAAGTGAGCTATAGGCCCAACATGGGGACTTACTCCTAAAGTATGCAAGTGGGATTTACACCTCCATTATTAGACCAGCGCTGGCATACAGCTGTTGTCTGGATCAAGGCAACTGACAACAAATCCAATACCAAGAAACTTGAAAGAAAGAGTTCAAGGACTCTCACTCAGGTATATGACTGGAGCCCTGCCCTCCACACCCTACAACTCCCTGAACTACCTCACTGGTATACCTCACATTACTGACTACCTTAAAGTTAAAGGTGAAGCTGCCAAAGGGGCAGTTAGGCTCATGGGGTACGGTGACTGGACCCTAGACTCTAGAGACAGCCCCCACTGGTTAAGGTATCATTTTAAAGCTCATAGCACCATCTCCAACAACCTGATTTCTGAACTCAAAGTCCCAGGGCACAACCAATGGGACACTATTAAACCCCATCTTATTCTTGACCGCAACTATAACATCACATACCCTCAAGACGCTCACTCTGACAACTACACCAACAACCTGGACAATGACATCAAGCTTATCAGCGTCAACAACATTTGCTGCTACACAGATGGCTCTAAAACAGACCACGGGGTGGGCGGCGGCTACGTCATCAAGGACCCCCACAACGAGAACACAACCGAGTACCACTTCAAGATGAAAGATCACTGCACGGTTTTTCAGGCCGAGATAGCAGCACTTATGCATGCTGCTGACAGACTTAAACACCACAACAACAAGCTAATCACCTTCTGGAGCGACAGCCTATCGGCACTCAAGCTCTTTCCAACAGAATCCACAGGAACAAATCAGTTGCAGACTGTCACAAGTCACTCACCTCCCTAGCTCATGACAACACAGTCCAAGTCAGATGGATAAAAGCCCACATCGGACACTGGGGAAACGAGAAAGCAGACCAGCTTGCCAAGGCTGGTACCAAAGATGGTAACCCCGTCACCAGCCTTGTCCCCATTTCATTCATCAAACACTTAATCAATACCAAGGTAACCAACCTCAGCCACGACAGGTGGATCACCAACAAACATGCTCACACTGACATGATCATAGGTAACCATCAGAAGAAGGTTTTCACACACTTAACAACAACACAGGCAACCGTATATCCGGTACCGAACTGCTATCTCCATTATCACAGGACACATAGGACTGAACAAACACTTGTACAGAATAACACGCGCTGACACACCAAACTGCCCTTACTGCACTGACACAGAGGAGACAGTTGCACACTTCATTGGACAATGCCCTGCATTTATGAGAATCAGAGGCAACACACTCGGGACATACTATGACTCCATTAACGACATCATGGACAACAACAGTATGGACGCACTGATCAGTTACACACTCCAAACCAAAAGACTACAACGAACAGAGGAGGAGGCGGACAATACAGGGGTGACATAGCATCTACTCATCTCTCCGATAGCTCTGAAGTATCTGGTATTGTATTGGTAAAGGTATTCTCCCCTCGCTAGCCACACCCTCATTTTTCCCACCACCTCCACCATCACCTTTCACCCTCACCCCCCGTCGCCTCGGCGACCAGAGGCAGGCACAGTCCCACTCCGGGACTATCCTCTTGCGGACCTTCGGGTCCGGCCTCTCTTTTGATGATATCAATGACCCCCTACTGACCCCCTGCTGACCCCCTACTGACCCCCTGCTGACCCCCTACTGACCCCCTGGTGAACCCCTGCTGACCCCTGGTGAACCCCCTACTGACCCCCTGCTGACCCCTACGAACCCCTGCTGACCCCTACGACCCCTGGTGAACCCCTACGACCATGGTGAGCCCCTACTGACCACTTTCTGATCATTGTTTCAATTCTTATCATGAGTGATTTTTAACATCTAAAAGCACTTTGAATTTCACTTTGCCTTATCATTACGCTTGACGTGTTATTTATTTCAGTTATGGCAAACATAACTAACACAACTAATATAGCTAAAATACTAACATAGCATACTTAATTAACATGTAGGGTGTGTTTATGGTATTTTGGTGTGTTGAGGGTGCATCGGTCGACTGGTCACAATTTGCCTTATCACTTTGTGATAAGGCAAAGTGAAATTTAAAGTGCTTTTAGATGTTAAAAATCACTCATGATAAGAATTGAAACAATGATCAGAAAGTGGTCAGTAGGGGTTCACCAGGGGGTCAGTAGGGGTTCACCAGGGGTCAGTAGGGGTTCACCAGGGGGTCAGCAGGGGGTCAGCAGGGGTTCAGAAGGGGGTCAGTAGGGGGTCAGCAGGGGGTCAGCAGGGGTTCACCAGGGGGTCAGTAGGGTGTCAGTAGGGGGTCAGTAGGGGGTCAGTAGGGGGTCAGTAGGGGGTCATTGGTATACTTTCATACGACCTCAGAGATAATGTAACACAGTAACAATGATCTTTTAACTTTAAATAACTTTTTAACGATTAATTTAATAAACCTCAACATATCATTGCGTATGAACCTCATCATATTTATTTGTTATTACTGCTGTATGCAGTAGTTTAGGGTTATGGGATGAAATCACTGGTAGATTGCTCTTTTCTTTAGTAAAGATTATCGAATTTTTACAACTGGGAAAATTTCACTGGTTTGGGTGACAACAGATGGTCAAACAGTTTTTTCTTCCGTTCTTTATTGCTCCCTTTTTCTCTGCCGCTTTGTTTATATTTCTGATCGTTTGTGGGCTGTTGTGTTAGAAAGGATGTACTGGCTTGCGAGCAAACAGATCAGCCTGCTCCGGTTACCGTCGTCACAGATGGCCTTCTATTTTTCCTAGAAGTAATATAATTCTACCCTGCCCCTGAATTTGGATTTTAATTGAACTTAAAGATTTCAATTTGAATTCAAGATTTGGATTGAATTTCAAGATAGGGATCTAAGTCCGGACAAGAGGATAGGGTGAAATAAATAGGGATAAGTGACAATGCACAGGATACAATATATCTTTTGAAGTCGGGTAAAAAACTAACACTTCTGCTTATTATGAAAGTATGAATATGACAACTGGTGTTTGATACATATCTGAGAACTAACACCGTTCATGTCTTCCAGGGTGTTCCAATCTCGGCAACCTCATTCTAAGTCTATCTCTTCATAATTAGCTGGCAGTTAACCTTTGTTCTTCCCTTTTTCCGGTTTCCCAAGCAAAATTTGTTTTTTATAACCAATAATGTTTTCACTAAAACAATATTTTCTGTTTCCAACTCGCTGCTGATCAAGGGTGGTCACGGGCTCGTAAGAGACAGGTCGTCAGGTTTTCAACTTCTGATGGGACCTGTCACCTGGACTTGATTACTTTGGACCCCAGCGCTGATCTTCCATAGCGATTTGTCGATATCAGTCAGGTGAATGCACCGGAGCTCACCTCAATCATTTCTTGCGGAAATACCAAAATTTAAACACTAGCTAGCCGATCGGGGACGATGCCTTTGTGACGCTTGCTGCGTGTAAATGTAATAATAAATAATCATAGGAAAACAGATTCATGCGCAGGCACCGTCCGTAAAAACTTATTTTCAGCTTTCAAATATCCAATTTATTTCAAAAGGAACTCAGCATCACTGTACATGTCTTCCAGGGTGTTCCCATCTCTCATCTCTGCAAACACGTTCTATTTTCTTATCTCCTCATTTAAATGAGCTAGCAGTAAACCTAGTTGTTCTTCCCTTTTCTCGAGCAAAATTTGTTTTTATTACTACAGGTGTTTGCCTCACAAAAGTCCCACTATTTTTCATCATGCCATAAATCATCTAATTCATTATTATTTTGTTTTTTAATCATCTCTAAGGATGGAGGAGAAGCTGAATTTTCCTTCCCGGATGATTGAAATGGAGAAAATTGAGTTTTCATTTTTTGAAATTTTGTCCTAAAAAACGTATAGGTCTACACCTTGCCTCACAAAAGTCCCATTGACAAATTTTTCTTTTCCTTCTGTTATGAAAATGCTACATAATTGAAACTATGCAGGCTCGTTATTCGATTCAATTGCCTTCATCCTGAAAGCATTTTTGGTGTTTACAAACGAAATTAATGTCATATTTTGGAGATTTGAAATAAATTATGCCTCACAAAAGTCCCATGATTTGAAATAAAGCTATATTTTTTGTTTAAGCAAAACTAAATCTCTTTATATTACTGTTTATAAGGATGCTAAATAAGTTAAATTTGCGTAATAGATGGTTTCCTTGAACACCTGAATGGCTAAATGGAGTAAAAACTTCATGCAATCAATTGGTACTTTTGTGAGGCAATATTTTATTTGGCTATATTATTTAAACAAATCTCGTAATTTGCTTATCCTCAAATTTTGTATTGTATTTTTGACAAGGATCGACCGAGGCCTCGGCTCGGCCTCGGTTTTTACCGAGGATTGGGGTTTCACCGAGGCCTCGGCCTCGGCCTCGGTCAGAATTGCCAATCCTCGGAATGCCTCGGCCTCGGTCATTTTAAATCCCAATTCTCCTCGGCCTCGGCCGAGTTTTTATGAATTTGCCGAGGATTTTACCGAGGATTTTAAAGGAAAATATCCATATTTGATAATAGGAAAAACCTGAATTTTATTTGAAGAAGGCCCAAAAATAACGAGTATGATTTATTTGAAAGATCTTGAAACATTTGATGAACTGTGGCCATCATAGAAGTCAAAAAAACTGACGTCCTTTTATTTGACTAGTCTCGCCAAAAATAGGAAGCAATGGGTAGGAAGAAATTTAGTCTATAATTTAGTCTATAATTTAGAAATTTAGTCTATAATCTGATAATTGAATTAAGTTCTAATCAAACGTCTGGCTTATAGGGGCTGCCGCCCAATACCCATGCTTAAGCAGTTATTCGGACTTTTAAAAAACTGTCTTGATTTTAGTGCGGCCATTTTCATCTGGAAAGTACCTAAATATGCAAAAAAAATTAAATCCTATTGGGAATTCAATTTCACTTACTCCGAACGTTTGGCTGCCGCCCCAGACCCCTCCTAAGCATTTAACATTATGTATAGTAGTTAGTAAGTTACTGCCGCGATTTTAATTAGGCAGGTTATGTAAAATATTGATAAAGACCTATTCAAGGAGCTTCAAACTGATTCACTAGCACTGCACGTCTTAAGTGGCTGCCGTGATATTTTCGACCAGTCTCGTCGATAATAGGCATGAATTGAATTGAAATCCTATTGAGGCACCAATTTAATCTGATCTAAACGTCTGGCTTCTGGGGGCTGCCGCCCCGAAATCCCTGCATAGCACCGTACTTTAGTTGCTGCCGTGATTTTTCTACGACCAGTCTCGTCGAAAATCGGCAAGAATTGAAGTTAAATCCTATTGAGGAACCAATTTGATCAAATCTAAACGTCTGGTAGCTGGCCCTTTGGGGACTGCCGCCCACAGACACCTGCGTAGCACTGTACTTAAGTTGCTGCCGTGGATTTTTCTCGACCAGTCTGTTTCAAACTTTACAAAACTACTTTATACAATCAAAATTGAGACTTGAAGATGTCGTAGAACGACGAAATTTATTCTCATTAAAGAACCACATCGTTTCCATTTGTACGTGTGTACCACTGAGTCAAAAGAGAATGAATAAAGTACTCATTAATTACAATTATGGGACTCTTATTCAGTGTCCTGATCCGTGAAATAGTCGAAAATAGGCAAGATTCGAAGTGAGATCCTATTGAAGCACCAATTTTTAATCTCATCCGAAGTCTGGCTTCTGAGGGCTGCCGCCCCCAGACCCCTGCATAGCACCGTACTTAAGTCGCTGCGGTGATTTTTCTCCAACCAGTCTCGTCGAAAATAGGCAAAAATTGAAGTGAAATCCTATTGAGGCACAAATTTAATCGAATCTAAACGTCTGGCGTCTGGGGGCTGCCGCCCCCGACCTCTCCCTAGTCCCTCGCTAGCACCGTACTTAAGTTACTGCCTTGAATTTTCCTCAACCAGTCTCGTCGAAAATAGACGAGAATTGAAGTGAAATTCTATTGAGGAACCAATTCAATCTTCTTGGCTTCTGGGGGCTGCTGCCCCCAGACCCTGCCTAGCAATGTAGGGACTGAAGTACTCATGTTGCTGCCATGATTTTGTCCTTGAAGAGTCTTGAGGAAAGTAGGCAAGAATTGATGTGAAATCATGCTGAGGTACCAATTTAATCTAATCTTAACGTCTGGCTTCTGGGGGCTGCCGCCCCCAGACCCCTGCCCAGCATTGTACTTAAGTTGCTGCCATGATTTTGCTTTGAAGAGTCTTGTAGAAAATGGGCAAGAATTGAAGAGAAATCATTTTGAGGCACCAATTTTCGGCGTAGATCAGAACAGCAACGCCACGAAGACGCCACGGTAGCGCCACGGTGACGCCAAGGTGACGCCACGGCAAGGCCATGGTGACGCCACGAGGACGCCACGATGAAGCCACGAAGACGCCACGATGAAGCCACAAAGACGCCATGGCAGTGCCACGGTGACGCCACGGTAGTGCCACTGTGAAGCCACGAGGACGCCACGAGGAAGCCACCTAGGGGCCGGGGCAGTGCCATGGTGAAGCCGCCGTAAAGCCACGAGAAGGCCACTGTGACGCTGGCCTGGAAACGCCACGAGAAAGCCACGGTAGAGCCACCGTGAAGTCACGACAGCGCCACTGTTGTGCCAGGGATAATTTCGATGCTGTTTCATCATCTGACCCGTCACCTTACCGGATCTCAAGGCAAGGTCGACATGGGAGTCATGAAACATTGATATGTGAGTCATGGTATATGATCTACCTATGTGTATTGTGGGCGAGTTGTGAGCCGCCTTTGAACAAGCAAAGCTTTAGTCATCTTATCGAAATTATCCCTGGACAACAGTGGCCCTGTCATGGCTTCACGGTGGCTCTACCGTGGCTTTCTCGTGGCGTTTCCAGGCCAGCGTCACAGTGGCCTTCTCGTGGCTTCACGGCGGCTTCACCATGGCACTGCCTCGGCGCCTAGGTGGCTTCCTCGTGGCGTCCTCGTGGCTTCACAGTGGCACTACCGTGGCGTCACCGTGGCACTGCCATGGCGTCTTCGTGGCTTCATCGTGGCGTCTTCGTGGCGCCGCAGTGGCGTCCTCGTGGCGTCACCATGGCCTTGCCGTGGCGTCACCGTGGCGCTACCGTGGCGTCTTCGTGGCGTTGCTGTTCTGATCTATGCCCCAATTTTCAATCTTATCTGAACGTCTGGCTTGTGGAGGCTACCGCCCCCAGAACCTTGCTAAACATTTTCAAATAGGGAGCAACGTCAAACCTAAAGCACTGTTAGGCTACAGAAGTGAAACTGAAAGAAGTCGAAATTGACAAATGCCCGCAAGACCAAATTTTATAAGCCTTTTTCTTGAATTATAGGTATTCTATCTTTCTATTAACATACAAAACAATAATTATTACCTACTGTAAAGGGCCAGTGGTGTAGTGACTAGTGGTATCGATTTGAGCACAGGATCCAAAGATCCTGAGTTCGAATCCCGGTAAGCACAACTGAGCTAAGGGTGAGAGATTTATCTCGAGCCTATGCAGCCCGACGGTTCACTCAGCCGAGTGTATAGGAAACTGTGCGGGAGGGTCAAATGAGGAGATGCCCATTGCAGCGAAGTCTCAGGCGAATAAAGTATGGATTATTCCTTATTAACCGTCACTGGCTTGATTACACTTGATTCCTTCGATTCCTGTCATTGGCCGTACGGCTATTGGAATAAAAGTAAAACCTTCAAAATTAAAAAATAGTATACTATGCCATATTATGCTCGTTGAGGTCTCATACAGGTCCCTTGCAGGGAAATGTGCTTTCATTTGTCCAGATAAGATGAATAATAAGTACAAATAATGCAGTTAAGATCTAGTATAACGACCTCCACTGAACAATATCAATTAGTTTTGAATTTTTCCAACAAAACGGTGCAGTTGTGGTAATCCGTTCAAATTGTTGAAAATATCCACTGAAATCCTCGGCCTCGGCCTCGGCCTCGGTGCAAATTAGGGCACCGAGGACTCGGCCTCGGCCTCGGTCAAAATTTTAGATCGTCATTTTCCTCGGCCTCGGCCTCGGTTGAAATTTCAGATTTTCGTTTTCCTCGGCCTCGGCCTCGGTCAGAAATCTGCCCCTCGGTCGATCCTTGATTTTTGAAGATGTTCATTGACCTATGAAAAGATTTCGTATTTTCAACCTTTTACAAAGAAAATTGATGGTAAATGCCTCAAAAAAAATTTCTAGCCGCAAAATATTGTTTTTTTCAGTCAAATTTGGATAAATGGTAGCTATTTGAGTCACTATCCATTATGTTAGCTTCCTTGTTGTCCCAAAGATCTGCCTAATGGAAAGGAATTGGCAAATGCAAAATTATTTTTCTTGCAACACTTTTTTTTGAAAGTTTGGACTTTTGTGAGGCATAAATGGTGATTTCTCTCAATGCCTCACAAAAGTCCAATCATTTTTTCTTTTTATAGATGCAATGAAGCATTGATGCTGCTGATATTAATCTGACATTCTGAAAATCAAATAACCTTGCTTAATTTTTGCTATTCCAGGCATTATAAAGAAAGTCCATGATATTTTGTTGCTTGAAAATGTGTTATGCCTCACAAAAGTCCTTTTTGAAAATATTTTGGGCATTTTGAATTTTCAAGCATGATTATTTACTATAAATAGGTCATGAAAGTTCATACTACAAGACCAATATGCTTTTTATAAAACATCTGAAAGCCAATACAACCAAATTCTATTTTATTGTATGGTACTTTTTGTGAGGCAATGGTATTTTTTTCATCTTTTTTTTTTCTTGTTCTTGATCACACATTTTCAAAACTTCGTTTATATGTTCTATTTATAAGGGTCCAATTCAATCATACCCCTTTTCATGACTTATCTCCAACAGATTAATCATGATAGGCACCCAGAACAATTCCATGGCCCAAAAATTTGTATTTATTGAGCCATTGCCTGTAAAATAAAAACCATTCAAGCTTATATGGTCTGAGGAGGTTTACTTTGTTCTTTCATTAACACAGTTTCAGGATCAAAAACTACTCATATGTAGGATATAATTTCTTGTGCATACATTTTATGCGATAGGACTTTTGTGAGGCATGGAATTTTGTGAGGCATTCACCTGTAATTAAGTTTTCTGTAACGATTCTTGATAATAATGTTGAGTGCAGTATTAACCACTTATCTACTCAATTAGAAATTTAGCAAGAAACTCTTCATAAGCCCTGTTATTGCGATCGTCGTTCAAGACAGTTCCATACTTTCGAGGGAACTGTAGAAGTCCGCCCCCCAGGCTCTACAGATTCCTGGCTGTGAAATGTTATAATGCAAGAAACGAAAGTTCTTCTTCGACACACAAAATAATCTGTTCATTTTTCTTTCTAAGTTTCTAGTCGTGTCTTAAAAGAGTAGGTATCTTTGGTTACGCGTGTTCACTAAATAAGTAAATAGGTTCTGCAATCTGCAACAAACTCCTCTTTTTTTAGGAAGTTTTATTCGATCTGCTGTGCACTATGTGACTTTAATTGTAAGATTAGTTTGACCTTAACTCCGGGCTATACTGGCCCCGAATTATGCAATGGTCTTTCCGTCTTTCCTTACGGGGTGGGCAATGGACATGACAAATATCCAAGCCTCAAATAGGAGGGTTAATAATGATTATATAAGTATACTGTTGTAATTTATTAAGATAATATTCAGACGAGACAAGTTGTGGCTCTTCATATCATCCAGCCACTTAAATAGAGAGTGGCTGGATGGTGGGAGTGCATACCTTGCACGTCTTCTGGAGCATATTCGTCTGGATAAATTACACAGACGGATTTAACTCTGGAAGCTGTGAAGTCACCCTCGTCTAATGAGTAATTCACTACAAATCCGATGGGACGAACTCATGTTATTCAACCGAACCACAAATCAAGTAGCCGGCATTCCTCTGAAAGCTGAAAGTATTCCTTACATTTATTCGAGGCTGGGTGGTCCCAATGTCCCTGCTCTTTCTACTTGTGAGACCTGTGTTTCTCTCCCGATTATACACTCTGGATGCCGTAGTGAACCTCCCCACACAGTATGGAGGTCAATGTGTAGTGTGCTCTTCGAACCAGGAAACACATTACTATTGTGGAACAGTGAAATCTCTAAATGTGAATAGCTCCACATTACAATCCACTGTCAATATCAATTCCTTTGAAATTGGCAAGCTTCTGCGCTAAGCCATGATTTGCTGAGTACTGGAGCACTTCTTTCTTATCTAAATCCAATTAATTGACAATTTAAATTGATATGGTTATCCGTGAAGCCAAATTCTGTGTGCTGCTATTGAATGTTAAAATGCTTTTGATTTCATTATTATTAACCAGTTACTCAATTAAAATGCAATTAATAACGTTACAATATAAGATACTATATTCAGACGAGACAAGAAGGGTACTTCCCTTCTCATTTTCGTTTTCTTGTTGTTAAATCGTAGGAATTGTTCATTGGCTTATTGAGTAATTGTGTGTATAGTGTTTCCATCCATGTAAAGTATAGGTACTCGTGGAGTAAGCATATATTCATCTAAGCGGCTAGATTTTCTGGCGCGAGTGGTTAAGGGTGCTTTTGGACATTTGAAAAGAAGAGCTTATGATAAGACGAAAAACTCTGGATTAAGCTTATCAGAAGGTGAATATAAAACTGAGATATTCATCAAAATCACAACTTAAGTACTTTCCCTATCCGTGACTCAGACTCCGTTTATTTTAACAACTTGCCGCTGATAAAACTGCTCCCACTGCTTATCAGTGTTATAAGTTTAAATTCTAAGTAGCGACCGGCTTAATTGCACTGAAATCTGAGTTAAATCGCCTATACCAAATTATAACCCGTAAAACCTGATACCCCATATCTAACTTTATATGGAGTGAGGTTTCTTCTAACCCTCTGATGAGTCTGTTTCCAATCATCATCTCTTTTACTGACTTGTAATCTAGCAATATTGTGTTATATCTTGTTTTATAAGCTAGTTTCAGTTGCCCACTGAGGTAGGTATCTGCTGTGTATATGTCTTCTTCCGTCTTTATTCCGTCTCATTTAAGATCTGTGTTTGTTCATTAATCTCCTCTTTCAGCCGTGTCATCAGTGATATGCCTCCCGTGCTACGGTTTACTACCTGGTCCCACTAAGTCTTATTTCCATTTGAATATATCACGATATTTGAAATCGTGATAATATATAAAAATATAGCCTTCTAAACTAGTAAAGTACTAAATTTCTCTTGCATGGATCGTGGCATCTTATCTGTCTTTGCCTCGATCCGTATCGTGTCGTGGTATGTTTTCCATCCTAAAGTCTTTCTCTTCTGTTGATTTTTGAGGTATATGGTGCATCTTCAAATCTCTGGTGCACATCTCTGAAAGCTCTCTAATCCTATTTCATTTCATGTGACGGTCGATCCTCTCAATACTTGACTCCATGTACGTCAAGCACCTAAACACTTAACTTCAGACCTCTCTTCCTTCTTCTTGGTGGGTGATGGGAGGGAAATGCCGGATGGATTGCTGACAAAGTGCATTC
Organism: Beroe forskalii; assembly: GCA_011033025.1. Lineage (NCBI taxonomy): Eukaryota > Metazoa > Ctenophora > Nuda > Beroida > Beroidae > Beroe > Beroe forskalii. The sequence continues at coordinate 242,689 of WFMF01000164.1, read as the reverse complement.
TCTGTTACTCGGATAGATGTTACCGTTTCCTTGCCCATTCCTCTTTCTGTACCGCATTTCTATTAACCCCCTAGCCCGGAATATAGCTCGTCTTCCCAGAGGATACTTTCAAGGGTTAACATTTTAGTTTCTCTATTTAGGTCTAATCATAAACTTGGCTACTGTTATTTATTTCAAGTGAGATCTTCCCCTAACCAGCATGAACTAAGATAGGCCACTTTAGGGCTCCTTGTAACCAACCCCCAAGACCATTATTTGTACAAGTGATGTAGAACTTGGGCGTGAGTCCGGCCATAGGCCTGGACTATATGATGTAATAATTTATTGTGACTTTTGAAATTTCTTATTTTGTAATTTTATAGTTTTGGAATGCAAACAGGGGGGAAGTCGTGATACGCAGTCATAAAAATCGAATGATAAAATCAAATAAAAGTACAAAACAGCCAACAATCAATATTATAAACAATCAACTGATAAATATTCTAACTAAATAATAATTTAGCAAATATTGAATCCTTCAGAACTAATGGTTGTCAGGCATCGGACTGGTTTAGAGGCACAGGATGACATAGCACAGCTTCGTGATGATCAATTTATCCGCACGCAACGCTAGAACCCATAGGTGTGCAGACTGGTAATTACCTGGTTGAAATGGCTTATTAGGTCGACAATATAGGGTAATAATTGTTGTTTCAGTTAGCACCAACAACCAAATTGAACTCCCTATGGCCGGATTCTTTTCTTTCATCTCATTTAAGATCTGTCTTTGTTCCTGAATCTCCTCTTTCAGCCGTTTCATCAGTGATATGCCTCCCGTGCTGCTCACTATTTGGTCCCACTACGTCTTATTCCCTCTAAGCAGCTATTTCTTTTGGGCTCGAGTGGTTAAGGGTGCTTTAGGACATTTGAAAAGAAGAGCTTATGATAAGACGAAAAACTCTGGATTAAGCTTATCAGAAGGTGAATATAAAACTGAGATATTCATCAAAATCACGACTTAAGTACTTTCCCTATCCGTGACTCAGACTCCGTTTATTTTAACAACTTGCCGCTGATAAAACTCCTACCACTGCTTATCAGTGTTATAAGTTTAAATTCTAAGTAGCGACCGGCTTAATTGCACTGAAATCTGAGTTAAATCGCCTATACCAAATTATAACCCGTAAAACCTGATACCCCATATCTAACTTTATATGGAGTGAGGTTTCTTCTAACCCTCTGATGAGTCTGTTTCCAATCAACATATCTTTTACTGACTTGTAATCTAGGAATATTGTGTTATATCTTGTTTTATTAGCTAGTTTCAGTTGCCCACTGGGGTAGGTATCTGCTGTATATATGTCTTCTTCCGTCTTTATTCCGTCTCATTTAAGATCTGTCTTTGTTCGTTAATCTCCTCTTTCAGCCGTGTCATCGGTGATGTTCTTCCCGTGCTGCGCTTTACTACCTGGTACCACTAAGTCTTATTCCCATTTGAATATCACGATATTTGAAACCATGATAATATACAATTATAGAAATATAGTCTTCTAAACTACAAAAGTACTGAATTTCTCTTGCATGGCTCGTGGCATCAAACTCCCTTTGCCTTGGTGCATCTTCAAATCTCTGGTGCAAATCTCTGAAAGCTCTCTAATCCTATTTCATTTCATGTGATGGTCTATCCTCTCAATACTTGACTCCATGTACGTCAAGCACCTACACATAGATAACTTCAGACCTTTCCTCCCCTTCTTCTTCTCTTCTTGTTGGGTGATGGGAGGGAACTGCCCGATCGATTGCTGACAGAGTGATTTCTCTGTTACTCGGATAGATGTTACCGTTTCCTTCTTTCCTTGCCCATTCTTCTTTCTGTACCGCATTTCTATTAACCCCCTAGCCCGGAATATAGCTCGTCTTCCCAGAAGATACTTTCAAGGGTTAACATTTTAGTTTCTCTATTTAGGTCCAATCATGAACTTGGCGAGTCCGGCCATAGGCCCTGGACTATAGAACGTAATAATTTATTGTGACTTTTGAAATTTCTTATTTTGTAATTTTATAGTTTTGGAATGAACAGGGGGGAAGTCGTGATACGAGGTTATAAAAGTCAATTAATAATGAACTCAAATAAAAGTACAAAACAGCCAACAATCAATATATAAACAATCAACTGATAAATATCTTAACTATATAATAATGTGACAAACTTCTTTGTAAGCCATGAGTCTGCAAGCACTTTGTCTCCAACGCGCACTGACTTTGCTACGTTAAAATCTAGATGGTTCTCGAAGAGAGTGGTCACTACAAAAGTGGTCCCCATCTTCATTGAAAGACAGAACCCTGATGAGTATGGTCCCTTTATACTGTTATAGCACTACTTTTTAACACCCTGAAGGTGCTTTTGCAGCGTTGTTTCTCGGGTCTGTTCGCCACACATTCGCCACATAGCTGGCTAGTGATAACTAGATGATTCAAGGAACACTGCTCGCAAGCACTTATGCTTTCTTCTTTGATGGTACATTCCCCATCATAACTCCAATTAACACTAACATCCATATGAGCATGAATCCCGTTGAGTTCCGTCACAGTTGTTTTTCGTTCAATGTTCCCGCTATATCGTTGAGGGGAACGGATAACAACTTCAAACTCATTGCCGATCTCTGTTACTCGTGATACAGTACCCAGAAGTTCCATTTTACCTGCAGTTGTTATGTTAGAATGAGGGTTATAGCTAATGATGTATCATATATTCAATACACTTGAAAAAAATTTTAAAATTATTATCTGAATTAATTATGATAAACTTGCAAAAATCAGGAAGCTACCAACAGCTTGAAAAGTTGAGTCAAACACAAGACAGTGAAGTGATAACTGAAACATAGACTGATAAAAAATGTGATGCATAGCCTTTTTAAAATGCAGTGCAATAAATAACGCGCTACCGCATACGTATTGTTTAGAAGTACACACACACAAATACCGCAAATGTCATTATCATAATTCAAAGTGTTTAGATGATTGCGATAATATGTCTATTAGATGCACACGGATATTAGACAAGCAATATTTATCACAGCTTGGAAATCAACTCAATCTGTCCACATGTTTCGTTAAATTTAGTTATCGATTTCAACAGAAACTTTTTTATTCAGTATAAAGCTTTAATTTCTAGATTCAATTTTGATTATTAACAACACCGTCAATTAAACGTTGCGAATTATACATATAAAAATTATACATTAGATTTCTTATCTCTCTCCATCAGTCACGAAATTTTCTAAGCATTCTTTAAATTTCAATTCTTCTTCTGTTAACACCCAACAAGCTGTTAATCCATTTTTCTTGAAAAGACTGTCTAAATTATTGAAGTAATCATGTTTTAGCTGATGGCAGAAAAATAGATCAAAACATTCTTCGTCACCAGAACAGGTTTTTTCCAACAAATGCTCAATAGAGTGTAGACTCCCTGTAGTGTATGTTGGGGCACCTTCCTTCTCATTTTCCTGTGCTAACGATTCTTAATGGATGACTGCTAGTTAGCTAGTTCGTTCCGATTGAAACTTATGTGTACTTCTTTCCAAAGCTCTGTGGAACAGTCAATGTAGCTGTAAAAGAGTAAAAGATCTTACTCCTGTTACCCTATTTCTCTATTTGTTCTCTATGTAGTATGTACTTAGGAGGCGAAGAAAGAGATGTTATTTTTATTCAGACTTATCAGAAGGAATTATTAATGAAAATAGAGTAAATATAAGTAATTCTCAAAGATAATTAGAAGATGCTGGAACACTTTTGAACTTTTGAAGAAAATTCATGTACGAGCTTCCTTTCGATATGGGCACGGGACTTGGGAGCTCATGCCTCATGTGCAAATTTATATTCGTGCTAGCAAGGGCACCTTCTTTGTTCTTAGTTCTAACCTTCAGTATTAATATTCACCTACTCAATGAGAAAGGTAATTATTACGCATGACGTGACGAATCACCCTAATAATTACAAATTTGTCATATTAATGCATTAATATAAAATAATATTCTATACTGTAGTACTGTATTCAGACGAGACAATTCGGGTGCAAGGAATAAATTCGGGTGTGTTTTTATTCGACGGCGGTCGTATTTTCAATGTAATTTCATTAATTATTTTGGTGTTTTGGGAATCGTTGAGAATTCTGTTTTAGAACTTTTCTATCCTTCTCATGTCCCATTGGGTCATCATTTCACTTTTTTGTTGTGGGGGTTATATGCTTTACATATGGATAGACTCAGGATGGTGTGGGGTACATCCCTCGTGGAAGCTGTCTGGAGATTGAAAGTCAAACAAGTTAGGTATCAGATGTATCAGTAGATTGAAGATAGAAATACGTCTATCCTCCTCTAGTCCCTCCTTTTTTACTGTCATTCCCTGATCTCTGGGCTTTCCATTGCCTCTTAATTAGTTCTTTCCTTTTTCTTCAAGGAAAAATAATTTACATAATATAATTAAAATAATGTTAAATTACTGATCGAGTAATAATACTTGATACGAAATCAATACCTATTGATTATTCATTAGATTGTCCTTCCTTACGCTAATAGGTACCTGGTACATCTAAGGAGTTAAGGAAGCTTTCTAGGCAGTCCGTTGTTCTTGCAGAACCTCTGTCAGAACGATGGAGTCAGTTCCATATTTCTATTGGGAACGTTGGTGATGTTCACCCTCTTTCAACATAATCCAAGTGGCTTCAAAATATTACGCAAGGAACGAATGTTTTCCTTTTCACCCATATGGGATGACAATCAGTGTATTGCATGTGTTGATTGTTCACTGAATGAAGCAACATACCGAACTTCCTTCTCTTTCTGTCTTACACGATCTACATCATACGATCTAGTACTGTGTACGTAGAGTTACTTTAATACTTTAAGTCTAATTGTCTTAGACAATGTCCCATCCTCGTTGCCATTGTTGCTACTCATCACTTTTGAGTTGGTAGTTGAGTTGAGAAGTAAAAGAGGTTGTGCTTGCAGAAGTGACGTTTGGTAAAATGAAGTTCACTCCAATATATCCTACCTAGGTCACGTGATCAGAGTGCAGTGGTTAGTAGGGGTCGTGTTATGGCTATACTGATCAATGATCATATTGTTATGACGATGGCGTCGGGGCTAGGGAATCAGGTGATTCCTGAATAGGAGGACTGGCCCAGCGCGCAGCAAAGGCAGGCGCCAAAGCGGTAGAGCTATGTAACACGTGTGATAAATTGATAATGTTTTAATTTGTTAATTTGAGTTTGGTCATGTTTCCAGGGTTTAAAGCAATAAGTCCCACAGTGCAAGCCGCCCCTACTTAGTTAATCTCGGGTGATTGCGAGTTCCTGGCTGTGGGATCTCAAGTCACCTTCCAGACGCCTTATAATCTATTTTTCTGCCTCTTGTAACTCCCGCACGAGAATACAGTTTTTTGTGCGGGTGTTACACCGTGGTTCCTGTTACGAGAATTCTCGCGAGAATTCTTGCGAGAATTCTTGCGAGAAATTTATTTTACGTAGTTCCTGTGCAAAAATTCTCGCGAGAAATCTTCACGAGAATTCTCGCGAGAATTCTCGCGAGAAAAAAAATCAGGAAAAGCTGTTCAAATTTCTCGCGAGAATTCTCGTGAGAATTCGCCGAAAAAGGAATAATTGGTTTATAGTTGAAAGATGAGTGTCATGCAAGGGTGGGACTATGATCCGTGAGTGTAAACAAATTACGTCATCTGTGTATTTACGCTACACCCGAGTACTTTGTGTGTATTTTAATCTACAAACTACAGTACAGAATTGCTGTAGTTTGGACCGTGCATATCTCAGGGTTAGAAAGGCAACATAATATGAACCATTGTATGTGCATTCACAGAAAACGTAACTATGCAAGGTCATTTCATATGTATTTATGTAATATCATTCCAATAAATCATGCTTAAAAGGATTATATGATTTTTAATAATAATTTAAGGCCTGAAAGTGAAGGTTAGTGCTCTAGGGCTATCATGGGTCATCAGTTGGGCAAGGGTGATTGTGCATCACAAAGCGTACTACACACGATTTTTCGGCCTCCAAGATGTTTCCAATGCTCTGTTTCTTGCTTTTGTTGTTGTCCGGAAACCTTCTGTTTCTTTTCAACCATGATTGATTTTCAGTCCCAAATTTCGACCCCAACTTAAGGCTCACAAATCGTTGACGTTAATCAAATTTCAAATGCTCACAATCAAGTGTCATTACAACACAATTAGCATGTAATCAGTAGGAATTAAACTTCTGCGATAGAGGGTGTCTTTCATGTAATCATGAAATTATAAACCCAATCAGCCACAACTTATATTGATGTACGGACCCAATTATGTTCATGACAGTAATTCTATACCAGCACGTCGGAATACAATGGAAATTGATTATGACGTCTGAATTGTGCATATTTGTAACTTGACTGTTTCCGGCAATCAAAGCCCACAGTTTTTCTAGTATATTTCTTCTTGCCAATAGAATTCCTGCCATCCAACTACTCCTTTTAAATCTTATGATTTGACTTCGATGTTGATATTTGTTTTCTAATTATTAATGCGATATTACTCTCATTATTAATGTTTTACATCGGGAGCGTCGAAATAAAGTTTACGTAAATAAAGTAGTCTAAATTTCGTTGTGCTTTTCAAGAATCCATTTCTAGTAAATTTTCTACAACAATCAACAGAAGCGACGCCGAGGAAGGCAGAATGTGTAGTGTGACTGACTGTGTGAGTGTAGTTGTACTGTGTACCTAGTAGTAGTTAGTAGTGTAGTGTTTCGTCATGTTGTGCCAATGTAAACAAAGTGAATATATCATAGCCCCTGTATCAACTACAAGGGGCTCCCTTCACGGGCAAAAACTGAAGACCCGCATACAGGAACCATGTTGAAAAAACCAGCATTCTCGCGAGAATTCTCGCAGCATTCTCGCAAGAATTCTCGCGAGAATTCTCGTAACAGGAACCACGGTGTAAGGGAACTATCATCAAATGCCGGGGTCCTCTGAAAAATCTGTTCTTAAGGTTTTTGATGTTCAATCGACTCCAATAGGTGTCTAGAGTCACCAAAAAATTTATTCAATTTTTGGAGTTGCGAAACCCAGGGTGACCACGCCCTTCTTTCTTGTGGAATTTTTGAGGAAAATCACTAGAATTTAGCTGAATGGCAACAACTAAGGTATGATTATACCTTCCTCTAAACCTAGGTTTTTTGATACGAGAAATCCAATGCAACCATTATCTAGACTTCAAATCGCATATTTTGGCCATTATTGGCCACGCCCAGTTTTTGTCATGGCCATTTTGGCTAAAATTCTCAAAATTTTGACAAGACCACACCATAATATGATTATACTCTAAACCTACGTTTTTTGGTGCGAGAAATCGATTGAAGCCACTATCTAGATGTCAAATCGCATATTTTGGTCATTTCTGACCATGCCCAGTTTTTGTAAAGGCCTTTTTGGCCAATAATCTCGAAATTTTGATACGACCATACCATAACATGATTACACTCTAAACCTATGTTTTTTGATACGAGAAATCGATTAAAGCCACTATATAAGCGCCAACTCGCATATTTTGGCCACTACTGACCACGCCCAGCTTTGTCATGGCCGTTCTGGCCAAAATCTTGAAATCTTGATAAGACCGTACCATACCATTATTATAGTCTAAGCCTATGTTTTCAGATGCGAGAAATCGATAGAAGCCCGTATCTAGACTCCAAATCGCATATTTAAGCAAAAATTGGTCTCGCCCGCTTTTTACAGCCATTTTGCTAAAAAATCTGGTAATTACTTAATTAGGGATCGTTCACATATTACGGAATCACATTGGGGGAGGGGGGAGGTTTCCTAATGATTACGTTTCATGTTATTGTAACAAATGCAATAACTGTAAACTTGATTACGAGGGGAGGAGGATAAAATCGGCCGACAATTGTTTACGTAGTATGACGTGAACGATCCCTTATAAGAATTGCGATTTAGAAGGCCATAGCATAAAACATACTCTAAACGACACGATGAACTGTTAAGTCTGGCACCCAAAAGTCTGACATTGGCGAGCTTTTGGATGTCTGTTGGCTTCAATCTGTTGAATACTGGAGGTTCGTTAAGCCTTCCACCTATTCCTTTCTTAACTTTACTGCAAACACCAAGGCCAGCCCCTCAACATAACAGGTCAAAGTATCAGATGAAGTTGCCTTCTGGTATTTGTAATTCACCCTGCCTGTAGTCACACATACAAACTCGGCGATCTGAAAATGAGCCTTCTGGTACTTTCATCTTTTCATATGTTTCATAACGGGTTACGGGTGATAACTGAAAAATGGGACTTTTTTGTAACGGTCACTGCAGCCGAACTTGATTGGAAACGTTTTGAGCTCTGCCTGCCTTATAAGCCTATAGCTCTATAGAAACCGAATACTATCGCCCTCACATCCTCAAATTTGATATTATAAAGCAGTGTTGTAAAGTGTTGATATTATTCAGGAGTTCACTTGATATCTGATGATGCATACTCAAGTGCATCGTCAAGGTTTGTGTGAGGCCAAGTCAAGACTGAAGAGTGCGAGTGTTGTCAAAGGTTAATTGTTGTCAAAGGTAGAGTGTTGTCAAACTCAAGAGAACACTGATGCAGAGAAGAGAGTGTTGCCAAAGGTTGAGTGGTTTCAAAAAGTCAAGGGTAGAATGCTGTCAAGGAGAAATTGGGAAAGCCAATGTAAAAGAAAAGTTGGTATCAAGGTAAGAGTTCTCTCAAAGCTTCAAAGAAAGCGTGCTGTTGCGAATAAATTGCTATCAAGGGAAGAGTGCTGTGAAATGTGGAGTGTTGTCAAATGTATACTGCTGTCAAGGGTACAGTGCCATCAACTTGACTGCACTCTACCCTTGACTTAATCTAAGGAAGAGTGATGTCTTGCAGTCTAGAGTAGATTTCTGTTAAGGATAGAGTCCTTCAAAGGGACAAAAGGTAAAGTGGTTATAGCATCGAAGTGAATGGTGAAGTGTAGAGTGGAGCCAAGGGAAGAGTCCTGTCAAGGATAGAGTTATGTCATGGGTAAAGTGATGTCAGGACTAGTAGAGTGATGTCAAGGGTAAACTGTAAAGTGGTGTCATACCCCGTAGAGTGGTGTCTAGGGATGTGTGCTATCAAGGGTAGCTTGGTGTAAAGGTTGAAGTGAGCTGTGAAGGATATAGAGCTGTCAAGGGAAAAGTGCTGTCAAAAATTAAGTGCTGTAAAAGCCAAGCGTAGAATGCTATCAAAAGTTCAAGGCTAACATGACAAAATGTGCTATTGAATAAGTTATTTGCCTGCAGTTAAGTAACGAAAGCTGTTATCGTGAAGTGCAGTCAAAGGTCGATTGTTGTCAAGGATTTAAGATAAACAGGTTGATGCCATGGGTGGGGAGGGATTCTTCCTCTCTTGGCAAGGAAGGATTCTTGTCAAGGGTGGAGTGCTGTTGAGAGTAGAATTCTGTAAGCTATCAAGAGTCAAGGATAAAGTGTGTCAAGGGTAGAGTGCTGTCAGGTGGAGTGTACTGTAAAGTGTCAGTGATGAAGTGTTGTCAGGGGTAGAGTAAAGAATGCTGCCCGGCTCTCAAGGAAAGAGTGTTGTCTTGAGGAGTATGCTGTCAAGGTTGGAGTGCTACCATTAATTAAGTGTTCCCAAAATTGGCATTAGAAAAATTGGGTCAATACTGGTCTGGATACTGGTTTCAATGGATGTTTCTTAACAAACCCATCGAAGACATTGGCCTGGAGTATAGTATAATCATGGTAATTAATGTTATTGCCTCGAATCAAAATTTATAATCATGGTATGGTATGGTCTTATCAAATTTTCGAGATTTTTGGCCAAAACAATGAGGACAATACCTGGGCGTGGTCAGTAATGGCCAAAATATGCGAGTTGACGCTTAGATAGTTGCTTTAATCAATTTATCGTATCAAAAAACATAGGTTTAAAGCATAATCATGTTATGGTACGGCCATATCAAAATTTAGAGATTTTTGGCCAAAACGGCAATGACAAAAACTGGGCGTGGTCAGAAATGGCCAAAATATGCAAGTTATCGTCTAGATAGTGGCTTTAATCGATTTCTCGTACCAAAAAACGTAGGTTTAGAGTATAATCACGATATGGTATGGTCTTGTCAAAATTTTGAGATTTTTAGCCAAAATGACCATGACTAAAAATGGGCGTGGCCAATTATGGCCAAAATATGCGATTTGACGTCTAGAAAAAGGTTGCAATCGATTTTTCGTATCAAAAAACCTAGGTTTAGAGTATAATCATGCTTTAGTTGCCATTCAGCTAAATTCTAGTGATTTTCCTCGAAAATTCCCACGGTCAAAAAAGGGCGTGGTCACCCTGGTTTTTCCGCAACTCCAAAAATTGAATAAATTTTTTTGGTGACTCTAGACACCTATTGGAGTCGATTGGAGCATCAAAACCTTAAGAACGAATTTTTTCACAGGTATGCCAACAGTTCCCTTACTAGGGTGTGTGCTACCTCATTCGTAGCCTTTTTCAGGGCCCCCCAATCACCGCCAGTTCAGTATCTATATCAAACATATCTCCTGGAGGATAATGTGAAGTTAATGATTTGATTATTGCGATTATGATATACGACTGCACTCTTCTTCCACCCAGAGATAACAAATCTATCCAACTTGTTAACAGACTCTACCTCGGTGAAGAGTTTGATGAAGTTCTCGAAGATCGTCGCAACTATGATGTGGTCCAAGATGTTAAAGTTATGCCTTCATCTTAACCATATCTCTATGAATTTGAAGATTTCACATCAATAAACAGTTTTTCTACACTTAAAACAGTCTATACTGAGATCAATACCCGGCACTGTGGTTTTACAGTAATTTGCAACGGTGGAGCAATGTTGATTTTTGAGCCGGGGAATTTTCCCTCGAAAATTAGCACTAATTGAATCATGGTAATTTAATTATAGCAGTCCAACAACATTTTTGATCCCAAAAGACGAACAGTAACGTAGTTGTATGAAACATTAGCTTCCCACTCCCAAGGTTGTTTGTTTTCCTAAAGCAATCAGGGTCGGACCAATATCGACATGTTCTCATGTTGCAGCATATCAAAAATGATAGGCATATGGAAGTATGACATCATAATATTGTGTTATTGCACTGAATTACTCGATTGGTAAAACCGCCTATCAAATGAAAAAAGTCGTGTACACTTACACTTACAATAACCACACTGAATCTAGTTTGTATCGGTTAATGATGGTCATAATCCTATTTTGGCCAAGGTAAAGTAGCCTTGAAATAACAAAAGCAAATTTTTACAATTATAGATTGGCCAGAAAGTGTAACTTGAAAAGTAAGGCTCAAAGCTGGACACAATTTGCGACGAGCACCTATAGGTAAGAAGGTTGAAAATTTTGTCAAATTTGAGCCGGGGAAAAGGATACTTTTCCCCGGCTCCATGAATAAAGCCGGGGAAAAAACCCCCTGTCCCCGGCTCCTGCTCCACCCATGGTAATTTGTTGTTTATCTATTCTTTCTTTTTTCTCTGTCGCTCTGTTTATATAATTCCACATCGGTTGTGAACTGTGATGTCAGGGAAGATATTATGTTCATTTGCGAGCAACTAAGGCATCCTGCTCTGGTTAGCGTCCTCCTCGTGTATTTCTTTTTACAAATCTAAGATCTCCGCCAAAGCCAAAATTCTGGTTGAAACTTGATAAGATTTCAACCACAGCCCTCAAAAGGTGAGAAAATTTGGGTATCCCCAATTTTTCTCCGAATCAGATCTATTCGTGAATCTTGATACTCATTTCCTGGAGGCCCACGAATTTGTAGTTTCAGTTTATTGATCAAGGGTACCTATTAATTTGAAACTGATATTACAGAGCATCAGCAGACACTACGATTTTTCACTTACATATATTACGTAAAATAAAATATAGAATAAAATCATGCATATTTTCTTCCAAAATATGCAACATTTCGCGATTTAAAATTTTTTCTCAGATATAAATAGTACGACACGAAAATTTATACGGTTACAGTATGTCTTCACCGTCTACTCAGAAATATTTGGTTCTTTGTATTAGGGACTGCTCTTTTGAACTCCTCAAAATGCTGCCTGATATAAAAGCATGTTGAAGATCTACTACATCTAGGTCTTCCGTTAGAAACTCCCACGTATTTGAGGGTGTCATTTACCTCCGTTGTTTGCTAACGGAGAAAGAGGAATGTCTGGCATCTATCCAACGAGGGAGCTTGTTATCTGTACCAAATTTGTGTCAACATGTGGGCTGAGAAACCGGAATTCTACCTGGTATCTGTTCTCTTTCCTGAAGGTTTGTTTAGTTCTTTCTGACAGCAGGAGAGGAGATATATTGATAGTTTATGCCAAATATTTCACCAATTCCATACCTTTTAACTTATTGAGTATTAACTATTAAGATATTAGATTGCATACATTTGGGTTTTCACAACTCAGGATGCTGTTCGTAAATGAATTGTGAAAGCTTTCCAGACTTCTAGGTGCTTAACCCATTAGTGCCCAACGTAGCCTAAAAGCAACAGTTACGTTTTGAGTAATTGCGGCTTCTCTGAATGAGATATTAATTTCGTTTTTTCAACAACACCAGCTCTATTAAATTTCACACTTCCTGATCTCGAAATATATCTTTTTGGCATCAGGCAACCAGTTAATTGACCAATTAATTTGACCATTTATTTTTTTTGATAGGATTTTCTACCACCTTCAGTAATTGGGTTAATTGAGGTAGCTAAACCAGATTTTTTGATTTTATTGCTGCATACACCTAAATGGTCATTGGATGTGGCATTCAGATGGTGAAAGAATGAACTCATTAGTCCAAAACCAGTCAGGAGATATAAGCATTCAAAGTTCCGATTGCCTTTTTAGGCAACACTGAGGCTGTTGCCCAAAAGCAACAGTTCTAAATGGGCTAGAAACCTCAGAATCATGTTTTATCTGACCATTTTGCATCGTCTGATTGCTTTATAATTGAGCCAAATTGCAAATTCACTAAGCAGAAGAACGTTATATGCAACATTTTGTAAGTGTTGCTCTTGGGCAACACTGGGAGAAGCTGAAAATTTGCCCAAAATAGCGAAATTAACGGCTTTTAACAAAAGGCTGATACTATGTAATAGAAATCTGTATGCCACGTTCAGAAAGGCTAAAATATATAAAAATTGTTGCTTTGTTGCCTCTGGGCAACACCAGGACACCCCATTATATTGTGAGGCATGGCCACCACCACACGCCAATTTAAATAAACATATTGTTCTTTCTGGATATAAATGTTTAAATTGTTCGTTCAGCAATGTTAAAAATAAACTATATCTGTTGCCTCTGGGCAACACTGATACACCTGTATTTTGGGTCGTTCAGAACTTGACCAGAGTCCTTAATTTTTCAACGGAACCAACATTAATTAAAAACATTATAAAAATATATAATTATGATTGGCATGTACTGTAATGGTATTTGCTATTGGTGTTAAAAAAGGTCTGTGCACAATAGGCAAGTAAAATTAAAGCTCCCTATAGATGGTACAATACTCTTCATAGCCCTGAACGTACAGATTATGAGTAGTAACGGTATGGAGTTTTTCGACTGGATCAGGTGAGAGATCTAGCAATAGCAGAAAACTGACAAAAATACCATCAAGTGGGTTCCACCTGCATTTGCATGTCCTGTTAGAGTCTATAAACAACCTTCATTCATTTCTACACACATTATGTCTATTCAGCTTTCACTTTTTCAGACTTCAGGGACATTGCATACCTAATCACAAATTACTGAAATGACGAAAGTCTCCTTATAAAATGCCTAACTGTGGCCAGGTTGAGCCTATCTGTGTCTGTAAACATCCAGTTGCAACTTTCAAGGGGCAATCCATAACCCAAGCAAGCCGAAACGGAAACTTAACGAATATTCATTATTCACCTGTGTATAATTACTATTGGCTATACAGTATACCTACGAGCTGCCTATAAATCCACGAGATCCTTTTCTACAATCATCTAACCATTCTTTTAAGGAAAATGTAAACTCTGAAGGTCAGTCAGAGCCATTTTTGCAAGCTCGGAGTTATGTAAATAGAGTGCGCCTCAATGCTTCAATGGGGGTAACGGTCATGTCAAGGCAGAAATCAGAAATGGCGTATCCAGTAACTCATGCAGTAAGGGACATAATTCTATGTTATCTAAAGTCCATTTGAATAATAATAATTATTACAATCCAGTTTTTCTAATAGACCCCAATGGCCTCATCTATGAAGATTATCTGTCTTTTTCAATCTACAGCCAGGGTCAGTGCAAAGAAGGTCCTGCCAATGCATAAAATACCAACATGCAGTTTTATAGAAATGTATTTTGGAGCAAAATTGATCATGTTGAATCCTGGTGTTGCCTAGAAGCAACAATAATCTTTGAAATTTTATGCCAGACTTCACATCTATAGAAGTATAGACATCTAACACACCAAATAAGGCAAAAATAACCATTCTCGTAGTTGGTAGTTGAAAATATTGTCGCATGATGCTATGTAAAATTCAGGCATAGTGTTGCCTAAAAGCAACAGCATTTATGGAAATCATCATCCCATATTTAATGATTATATATGTTTAAAGGCATATTGTTTCCCGTCCACACGTGATATGAATGTCCAAGAACGTGAAATAAATAGTTAAATGTCATTCTCCCAGTGTTGCCTGTGGGCAACAAGTACGTTTTTGAGGCTTTGGGTTCCCGTGAGTATTGCATATGATTTCCATTTCCATCTGTGGCTACTTGCTCAGTAGAATAAACCATAAATTCACTTTTAGATACCAAATATTGAGAGATATTAATGTTTCCCCAAGGCAACAGCCCAGTGTTGCCCGAAAGCAACAGGTTCATAACTCGAAAACTACTGAAGTACCAGTATTGGGATTTTAAACTTAGTCATTGTGGCCCAGTGTGGTTCGGAAAATAAACATGTTATATAAAATACTCTGCCAGTTTTTCCTTGGGCACTAATGGGTTAAACACAAACTTCATAAACTTCTAGGTGGTTCACAAACACTGTCCCACTCACGATGTGTTCTTAAATCTTTATTGTTTACACCAGTAATTATAATAGTATAATAGTGCCTTTGCCATAGGTATTTCAGCGATTTTGAAGAAACCAAATTCTCGGTATTTTAGAACAAAGCTCTTTTTTGAAGGATTTTTATTGACGACATGGTCCTTCAGGGTGAAGTTCTCGCATACATTCAAGTATCCGCTTCTGAGACGCTGTCAGTTCTTTCTCTGACCTGAGATTGATGAAAAATAGTATACCAGCTATATTAATAATAGTTGTTAGCACTAAAAACAAACTGAAATGATAACTTAAAGTTCTGAACTTATAAAGAATAATTTTCAATTCCATATCCAAGAAACTCCACCAAAGTTCTGCCTGAATTGAAATCAAAGTCAACTTTTCCTGAAGGCTCGGCTGAGTCCCGGAGATATTTCCCTGAGGCTTTCTGTCCTTTCTCTTTTTCCGACTGCAAACTTTCAGGCAGCCTGTCCCAATGCTTAACCAAAGTTTTAACCAAAGTCTCTTCCAAGATTTGGTGTACATATCCCTGAACTGTTGAATCTAACATGACCTTCCTGATAAGCAGCCTGCTGCACAATGTAGAGAAGTCATGCTAAGTCTTCCCTCTCATGAAGGTATGACATTCCCCATCTTCTGTGATGATTCAAGCTGCTCTCTCGCCATCTTTTCAGAGTTTTTGGCAAACTTTCTTTGACGACCTTTCTGCCCTGAACCGCTGGTTCTCCATGGTCCAAGGCCTACAGAGGCAGCCTGTCCCAGACTCCCAGAGGCATCCTGTTCTGCTTTGTACTGCTGGTTCTCTATGGTCCACAGTGGGTGTCCCCCGCAGTCCCCATGAAATCAGTTTGTGTCGGACAATTGGCCAATGTGAAGTCGATAAGCTACGCGATTTTTCCCAAACTATTCTTTTCACTGTACAGAGCCTCTCTTGAGAAAGCTCGAGATAGCTCGTGGTTTGTGTTACGGGAAGTCTGTGATGAACCATCTTTGGTTTATTTTCCGGTTATTAAATTATTACGACGTTTTATTTAAGAATATGACTATGATTTTTGATAATCACATGATCGCATCTGAGTGTTATACACCTATACACGTCCTCAGATTACCAGCAAAGTTATGATCGAGTGACGTTTGTAAATTCTTAATTTCTGATCCACCCCTATTTCCCCTAACATACAGACACATGTCCTGTAGACGATGAATGAGGCAATTTATTCTTAATTGATACCTTTATTGTAAATGAATCAAAATATTATAGTACAATTATTATAATAATACATTCATCATCATTCGCAGC
Organism: Beroe forskalii; assembly: GCA_011033025.1. Classification (NCBI taxonomy): domain Eukaryota; kingdom Metazoa; phylum Ctenophora; class Nuda; order Beroida; family Beroidae; genus Beroe; species Beroe forskalii. Next base: position 226,284 of record WFMF01000164.1, on the reverse strand, counting down.
GCCCGCTTTAACTCTTTGCTGAAGAGGTTCTCTCTGCGCTCAAAAACAGTGCCACAGAGGACTTTCTCATCGTCGGTGACCCCTGTGACAGTGATTCCTTTTCCGTGGCGAAAAGTCTTGCAGCTGACTTTTATCAAAGTCATTGGTTTGCTTATCCACTCATGTTGTGGACTCGGTCCTTCTGTGTGACAGTCTGGACAGATCTGGAAAAGGGAGACTTTACGATTATTGTTAACTTGTTAGCATAGCAATTCCATGTAATTCCCCTTTTTGACTTGATGGGCTTTGCAGAAGTCAAATGGTTTGCTATACCAACATTGAAGGTCAAATTTGTCTCTTTTGTTGATTCCTTTAGAACCTCTGTAAACAAGTATCTCGATTCTCAAACTCAGTTCTACAAAGAACCTTGCCGTTATCCGTGACTCCCGTCATATCACGCTTATCCCTTTCCCGAATATGTAAGTCTTGCAAGAGACTTTGATGCATGTGACAGCTTCTGTCAACCTCTCATGTGCACTCGGCCCCTCTGAATTGTGAGCTCTAAACAATTAGGAGGCCCCATGTGTTCAAGTACTTTATATACAATCCAATGATTCACAAACTTGTGAAGCTGAACGGGATTGATTGATACCAACTACCAAGGTCTTCCAACTTCGGTGTTCTCTGTACACCTGACACCAGTTCTTCTCCGTCATACACAGTTGTGTGGCATAAGGGTTAGCAATCATATCATAGATAAGTAGATAATATTATCTGCAACAAATTGTATCTTTGTTTGGCGAATCATTGCATTCAGCTATATATTTTGCAGTATCTAGGTATTCATCAAAGCTGACTTTAAAGCTGTTTCAAGTAATTTCTGTGAATGATAAATTCAATGGTTCCTTGTGCTGTTTTTTATCCCTTTTTGAACCCTTGGTGTATGAGATTCTCATACTTGATGTAGGGCCCTGTGGGCAAAGTAGTTCAAGTTTACATGACCACATGAGTTTTACAACAACAGGTCTCTAGTTTACATGACTACATGAGTTTTACAACAAGAGGTCTCTAGATCTATCTGACTGATTCATTGATCCCCCACCAAGAACGGTCTAAGCTTTAGGAATGTTCCCCATGAAATATTTATTTGATCTTATGTAACATTGAGCTTTAGCCTGTATTCAACACTCAAGTCTCAACATATTAACTGTTTGACTTTTTCAGCAAAAAGTTAATATATGAGTTCAGTTTTAATCACTTAACCACTTTTTGCAGTAATAGGGATGATGTTGATGATATTATTCCAGGCAAGTTAGGGTGCTGATGATGAAATCCTGTGCCTTCACGACCATGCTGAAGTAATGGTATTTTTTCCCTCCCCAACGCCTTTTTGTTTTACAAAAAGGCATTGAAGAGGGTTAGCAGAGATCGTGGTTTTGGGAAGGCGATAAATAGGATATGTACATAGCAGGTCTAGGTTTGCAATGCAACTACTGTAATTTCTGGAAAGTGCCCGGAAAACGGTTGTGGTGTAAAAACGTCATAAAAGTGGTGTAAAAACGTCATAAAAGTGACGTAAAAACGTCATAAAAGTGGCGTAAAAACGTCATACAGATGAGTCTCCTAGCAACTCTTACATTTGCGCGCGCACAACGCGCGCAATTAAACGCTTGCGGAGATCATGTATTGTTGATGTATGTTCGTGCGCGGCGCTGAATTAGTCAAAATATTTCACAGTGACGTGCGCCACAGTATGCAACTAACGATTTCAGTGAAATGAAAAAGGTAGATCGTCCATTGTCCAAGGGCTGTTTATTGAGAACTAGCCAAACATAAAAGTTTTTGTCAAATTTTTTCCAATCTAGGTTCTGCGCTAGTGCGCTAACGCCACGCACTCGAGCTCCGTGCAGAGTGCTGAGAGCCGTCTGAAAAGTTTTACTGGGTTATTTACTATGAGTGTTAATATTTAACGTTATAGATGATAGCGCCATGTAATCGGATGTAATACGAAATATGGGGGTCTCTTACAGTTGCCTTTTTTGCAATTAATGCAACAGTATCACTAGGCGCCGTTGACTAGCATATATTCATTTATTATTATACTCTTACTAGGATTAGGACAGCGAGCACGTGTTGTATCATGATACAAAGTCAACATCAACTCCGGGGGAGGGAAATTAAGCGCCTGCATACGGTCCTAACTTAACCACGGAAAAAACAAGAGTTGTGTCTGCAGGCGCAATTCTTGTTTTCAGATTTATCTCTCGCTTCTAATTTCAGTCCACTATAGAAACGCATTCATGGAAACAAAACATAAAGCTGATATTATAACCGTTTTTTGAATTCCAATTGCTAGGAATATTTTACAGAATTGTTGAGGCTTTAGCATTCAGATTTCTTTGATACGTTGATTTTCCTTGAAAGTCTTGTCAAGTTGTAACAACGTATCGCACTTCTGATGAAAGGCGATATTGTCCCTGGGCATAATTTTTATGTCACTTCTCTCGTTATTTTGGGTGGAAACTGGAGAACTGGATAACCCGGGTTTTGGCCTTTAGGGCCTAGACCTCATTCCCAACCGTTTTATGTTTTCATCCAATGTTGCTTGACGTGCTCTGTGCAGACTTTTTACAAAATGTACAGTTTTTAAAATTCCCATAATTTGTAAGAACTGAAAAAGTGAAAACCTTATTTTTCATAGTTCAATAAAACAATACTTTTACCGTGGTGATAGACCATCTTGTTATTATCTTCCTATTTTATTTTCTCTTATTTTATAAAAGTATAAAGAGTAGTATATACATTATAATGATATTATTTTAACGCCAAATGTCCAGTATAACGATTGGTTATCGCAGTATCGCCCCCTTTATTTTCTCCAGCTCGATTGTGGATGCTAATATCTGAAAGAATCTGATGACTTGCGGCCAGGCTAGTATCAGTATCCACCATTGTGGTGGCTGTACAGGCGGTTATTGTTTGCAAGCGTATAGAAAATACGGGTACAGGGGTATCATAGTATATTGGGGGGGGGGGGTAAGGCAAACTTTGGCAAACTTTGGCAAACGCTTCCACTTTTTTTGGGGTTTGCCAAAAAAAGTGTTTGCCAAAGTTTGCCATAGTTTGCCAAAGTTTGCCAAAATTTGCCAAAGTTTGCCAAAAATACCCCGAAAATTTTGTTATTTCTGGTTTCTTGTCCACTATGCATGCAGGACATGCATAATGGTTTTTGAGGGAGCTGAATCGATTTCCAATGCTTAATTTTCATTCATACCTTCCCTTCGAGGCTTTACTGGTATCCACGCCTGGACCTTCCCTCTGCAAGCACCCCATTGTTTACAAAAAGGTATCCTTATTAATGACCAGGGTTAGCGAATTTCGAGAATCTTTTGGTTCAAGAAAAGAGATCTTTATAATTCCCAGGCATCGATATTGGATCCATGTATCTACTATCTACTACCAGTTCATCAGACAACGTTTCTTTGGAAGAATGGTACCACAGGATTATGACCAAAATTAGCCTTCATTAGCATCCATGGAGGCTGAGTGGAGGCTTATTTCAAAAATAAGCCTCCATGGATGCTAATGGTTGCAATAAGCTAATTCTTGAAAAAAAGCCTCCACTGTGGTGGCTAATTAGCCTCCATTAGCCTCCTCTCAGCCTCAATGGACGCTTATATTTCTTTTTCGCCTCCACTAGGCTCCAAGAAGCCTCCATTAGGCTCCACTCAGTCTCCACTAGGCTCCACTTAGCCTCCACTAGGCTCCACACAGCCGCCTCTAGGCTCCATACACCCTCCACTAGGCTCCACTCAGTCTCCACTAGGCTCCACCCAGCCTTCAGTAAGCTCCACTCAGCCTCCACTAGGCTCCACTTAGCCTCCATTACGCTCCACTCAGCCTCCACTAGGCTCCACTCAGCCTCCACTTAGCCTCCACTCAGCCTCCACTCACGTCCACCCAGCCTCCACTAGGCTCCACACAGCCTCCACTCAGCTTCCACTAGGCTCCATAAACTTTCCACTAGGCATCACTCAGCCCCTACTAGGCTCCACTCAGCCTCCATAAGGCTCCACTTAGTCTCCACTAGGCTCCACTTAGCCTCCATTAGGCTCCACCCAGCCTCCACTAGGCTCCATACACCCTCCACTACGCATCACTTAACTTCCACTAGGTTCCACCCAGCCTCCACTAGGCTTCACTCAGCCTCCACTAGGCTCCACACAGCCTCCACTAGGCCCCAACCAGCCTTCACTAGGCTCCGCAAAGCCGCCACTAGGCTCCAATCAGCCGCCACTAGGCTCCATTCAGCTGCCACTAGGCTCCATTCAGCCTCCACTAGGCTCCACCCAGCCTCTACTACTACTAGGCTCCACACAGCCTCCACTGACCTCTAGGCTCCACTCAGCCTCCACTAGGCTCCACCCAGCCTCTACTACTACTAGGCTCCACACAGCCTCCACTGACCACTAGGCTCCACTCAGCCTCCATTGGACTCCACACAGCCTTCATTAGGCTCCACTCGGCCTCCACTAGGCACCACTCAGCCTCGACTAAACACCACTCAGCCTCGACTAGTCTCAACTCAGCTACCAGTTCATCAGACAACGTTTCTTTGGCAGAATGGTACCACAGGATTATGACCAAAATTAGCCTTCATTAGCATCCATGGAGGCTGAGTGGAGGCTTATTTCAAAAATAAGCCTCCATGGATGCTAATGGTTGCAATAAGCTAATTCTTGAAAAAAAGCCTCCACTGTGGTGGCTAATTAGCCTCCATTAGCCTCCTCTCAGCCTCAATGGACGCTTATATTTCTTTTTCGCCTCCACTAGGCTCCAAGAAGCCTCCATTAGGCTCCACTCAGTCTCCACTAGCCCAAATCAGCCTCCACTAGACTCCCGCAAAGCCGCCACTAGGCTCCAGTCAGCCTCCACTAGGCTCCAATCAGCCGCCACTAGGCTCCATTCAGCTGCCACTAGGCTCCATTCAGCCTCCACTAGGCTCCACCCAGCCTCTACTACTACTAGGCTCCACACAGCCTCCACTGACCTCGAGGCTCCACTCAGCCTCCACTAGGCTCCACCCAGCCTCTACTACTACTAGGCTCCACACTCCTCCACTGACCACTAGGCTCCACTCAGCCTCCATTGGACTCCACACAGCCTTCATTAGGCTCCACTCGGCCTCCACTAGGCACCACTCAGCCTCGACTAAACACCACTCAGCCTCGACTAGTCTCAACTCAGCCTCCACTAGGCTCCATTCAGCCTCTACTAGGCACCAATAGCCTCCACTAGGCGCCTCTCAGCCTTCACTAGTCAATTAGCATTCTCAACACCGCTGAGTGGACCAAGTACGCCACTTCATCTGGTCAGGAAATCCTCACGGCACCAAGTGTTAAAGATTTTGGCATTATGCTCACCCCTGACTTGAAATGGTCGACTCAGGTCAAAACTGCTGTGGAAAGTGCAAACAAAATGGCCAACTGGTTGCTTAGCGTCTTCTCAGTCAGATGTCAAAGCACTATGCTCGCCCTCTTCAAGAGCATTGTTCGAAGCAGACTGGAATACTCCTGTCCAGTATGGAACCCCACGTTAATGAGTGATATCAAAAGGCTAGAATCGCCACAAAGAGCCTTCGCCCGTTACAACTCCAGCTGCAAAGGTCTCAGTTATTGGGAGCGTCTAAAGTTCCTGACGACATCGAGAAGTTGAGAGAGATACATCATCTTCCAGGTATGGAAAATACTTGGTTTCGCTCCCAATGACCTGCAACTAAAGTGTCCGCTACAGCTTCTGGGTAACGTCAAAATGTGAAACAGACCTTGGGAATCGATTCAGCATCCTTGAAAAGCATATTATTGGTACCTAAAGTGTTGCCAAAGTGCTCAAAAAGGTGTTTTATTTTTGGCAAACTTTGGCAAATGCTTCCACTTTTTTTGGAGTTTGCCAAATAAAGTGTTTGCCAAAGTTTGCCATAGTTTGCCAAAGTTTGCCTTACCTCCCCCCCTATATTTTTCTAGCCTCTTGCACCTTTACACTTTTATACATCCATTTCCTCATCTCTGCAATGACATTCTCGCTTCTTATTTCCTCGTTATTGACAGTAAACCTTCGTTCTTCCCTTTTTCTTAATGAAGTATTAAAGAAGTAAATAAACTGATTCAATGTCAACAAGAACTGCGCCTGCCAGCACAATTTTAAATGACTTTATAATTATTATTGTTAGCACAGCAATTCCATGTAAATCTACCAATCTCATTCAATCAACATGTGGTCACTGAATTGTGAGCTCTAAACAATTAGCTAATTAGAAACTCGAATGTGAAATATAATGATATCACACATATACAATCCAATTATTTACAAACCTGAGATGTTGTCACGTTGTGTAGTGTCCTACATTGCAGACACGTGCTCAGCTCTTCCTTTCTAACATGTGTTTTTCCAGGTACTGTTCACCCTGTATCGGATTTCCACATGATATACAATCCAATCATTTACAAACCTGCGATGTAATCACAGGGTGAAGAGTTCTGCATTGAACGCAGGTGTTTAGGTCCTCTTTTCTGTGTCTTCCATGAACCCCTCGGCCTCTGGCAGTATTTGATCTCGGCTGTATTACCCGCTGATACATCTCCCATCAGAGTGCAGCGGGTCTAAACTGTTATATGAACCCCATGTGAAAGTACTTTATAATGATATCACACACATACAGTACTCGGCTGGAAATTCCAGCCAAGCGCTGGTCAACAGGCAATGAACTGCCCCGTCACTCTTCCTTGATTCGAATCTTACTCAGGACCTCAATTGGTTAAAATCGAAAATGTTGAATATCTTTGACAATTAACATGATAATCAGTTGAAATTTTTCAGATATCAGCAAGTGGGTAATTTGAGGATAATGGAATCACTAAAAATACAAAATTTCATTAATAAGGCCCGATTTGATACAAAAAACACTTTTGTGACTTTGCTATCCATTGGAACACTGAATATAACCATAGAGGCTAAAGGAGGTAACTAGCCCTGTTGATATGTCACTTCTCAATATGTGGCTGATCTGGGGTCATGGAAACACGCATAAATCGCCTCAATATGGTAATTTCAACACACAAAGCTAAATGTGTTGTTATTATCAATAATTTAGCAGCATTTATGCCTTTTTCTTGTATAAGAGATAGTGAAAATGTTTGCTATCGCATACAAATCAAAAATTTATCTGAATTAGTTAAAATGGCCGAAAAATGATAATTTATACACAATTGTGATATTCTAATCCATTTCTTGGCCAACTAACATTACATTTCTTTTTGATATGATTACTAATTGGTTCTTTATTGCATAGCAGTACCTAAAATTCTCGCCAAATAAAGTGAAGATTTAACTATCAACCACTTACATAGGTTTAAAAAACACTAAGTTGTGAATTCTGAGAGAAAATAATAGAATTGTGTCTTTATAACCATAAACTTTGGCTATAGGATTGGCAACTCCTGTCAAGATGATTGTAAAAGGGTTACTCTTGTCATCCTATTCATTGAAATGTGGCTAATGATTATATTTGTGCTCAAAACTGATAATTTACACACACTTCGGTATGATAGTGACAAAATTATCCAAATTCGGCCAGATAATGAATATTCTGTTTTCTATAATTCCTTAAAATCACTGCAAGATCAATCCAAAGCATTTGGTAACCAAGAAATAACCGAAAATCACTAAAAAGATCGAAAATGAGGTTTCAAAAACACGTTCTAGCAATAGAGAAGCAAGTTGTACCACAGGAAATGTGTCTTAATGCTCCATTTTGGCTTATGATATGAATTTTTTATCCTAGCTAAGCCATCAATTATGTAGTGCCTCATTTTTACCAGCCTTGGAAGCCTCAATTCAGGCCTGGCTTGGAATTGCAGTCTCTCTAAGAAGAGGCTTGTATCAACTTTAAACTCGTGTTTTTTGTTATCATGATTAATAAATCAATACAATTTTCAGTAGGTATGGTCCAGTGTACCAGTGCTTCAATTATCTGGTAGTTAGATATTGATAAAAGTGGTTGAAATTCGGATTATAGACCACGTTATCATCTTCATTGCTTGAGGCCTGTGTTTCTGTTATCATTAAAATGGCCGAGATTAATTTAGTTCTAATTCTTTTCACAGATCAATTTTGGTTTTGATTTTTTCGACATTGTATGCCACCACCACTCTATTTAACGAAGGTCAAGGTCAATTATTGTGTAAACTTTGTCTAATGATAATAAAATCACATTCTCTGACAAAACTTGGAATCAGCAAAATTGCCACTTTACACAATTGAGTAAGTCATTCGCAAATGGCAGTCAAAACTTTATCAGCTTCGATCTTCCTCCTCGTCTTCTTTCTCATCGAATGTCCTTTTGAACCACCCAGAGTTTGTAAATCATTAATTCAATAAAACATTAAATCTGACCGACATTTTATCAAAATTCAAATAATATCAAATACTGATTATAATACTAATAGTTCAGTAGGTACTAATCACTTACCCTATTAAAAAGTACAAATTTATTTGATGTATTACTTTAATAATATCATGAAGTCTATTTTCATGGAGAACATAATAATATTGTGTCGCCTGAATATTACCCTATTCAGACTATACATTTCGTTTGCGAGGAAATGAATTGTGGTGCTTAAACATTCATACGACGTACAGGTAGCTAATGTACAGTATGCTTTACATAATGAAAATAATAATATAGACGTAAAGAAACTTTGGAATGTAAGTATTGTTTACTTACCTGAAAAGTATCAGTTATTACTGGGTGGTTAGTGCTACACTGTTCGCACATTGTGAGCTCCCCAGCTCTTATCTTCTTATTGACTGGAGGACGAGGTAACCTAACCCTATCCAACGAGTACAAACACACATACCCCACAACCAACATTCTAGATCAGCACAACCTGCCATCAGAGCCAATGCACCCGATGGTCGCGGGATAATGCCTATCATACCTATTACCTATAATACATTATCTATGAATCTGTGCAGTGATTTCCAACCACACAGATTCACCTCACGGTGCTGGGCAACACAACTGTGTATGACGAAGAAGAACTGGTGTCAAGAAAAAGCCGAGAGTGGAAGACCTTGGTATTTGGTGTCAATCAATCCCCTTCAGCTTTTGATCTGCCTTCAATGTTGTGGTATGACGAAGAAGAACTGTGTCCAGAGAAGACCTTCGTAGTTGGCATCAATCAATCCCGTTCAGATTTCGATCTGCCTTCAATGTCGTGAAAGACATACGATTATCACATCACAGGTTTGTGAATCATTGGATTTTATATGTATGCAATGGAAATTGGTATAAACACACTTTTGGCTTTTTTAGACAGATAGGCTTTAGCAAAGCGCTGTGGTGGTTGGCTGTTGGGTGCAAGGAATATAGGCTAATCAATTCAATTAATCAATAGTTTCATTCATCTATTAATGAATTCAATTGAATTTCTACTATGAGTAAAATATTCCTTGCACCCAACAGCCAACCACCACGCCAGCGCTGCGATTAAAGCCCATATCACCTCTTTTAATCGCAAAAATTTACAAGGGCGCTGCGTAACCTACACAATTTCCAATTGTTTTTTGTCATACCATATCATTCTTTTTGTTAACAAATTTTGTTAAACAAATCCTGAGACGAAGTATAAGCGATAATTGGTTTAATTGGCCAATTATCAAATTAGACGATTTTAGACGAAAATTTTTACACATCTCACTACACAATTTATGCCAAAGTTTCCGATGCCGTTGGATCAAATTCGATGCCATCTTCCTGAGACGAAATATAAGCGATAATTGGTTTAATTGGCCAATTATCCAATTAAGCGATTTGCAATGAAAACTTTCATATAGCTTACTTCACGCAATTTATGCCAAAGTTTACGATGGCGTTGGAATGAAGTCGATACCATCGTCCTGAGACGAGATATAACCGTTAATTGGTTTAATTGGCCAATTATTCAATTAAGAGATTTGCAATGAAAATTTTTATATAGCTTACTTCACGCAATTCATGCCAAAGTTTACGATGGTGTTGGAATGAAGTCGATACCAACTTCCTGAGACGAGATATAAGCGTTAATTGGTTTAATTGGCCAATTATCCAATTAAGCGATTTGCAATGAAAATTTTTACATAGCTCACTTTACGCAATTAATGCCAAAGTTTACGATGACGTTGGAATGAAGTCGGTACCATCTTCCTTAGACGAGATATAGGCGATAATTGGTTTAATTGGTCAATTATCCAATTATCCAATTTGATATTTAAATTCACATATAGCCTACTACACGTGGCCTATGCCAAAGTTTCTGATACCGTTGGACTTACGACAATATCTGCTTTGGTTTTCTCGCAAAGTGATTTATAAAAACTGTCGTTGTATCGAGAGAGAGAGAGAGACGACGATAATACTAATTTCCGTGATTTTAGGCATTTTTTAATAATTTTTCCTGCCAAAGCGGTACGGCCGATTTTCATGAAATTTTCAGGGTTTCTTTATCATGTGATGGACTAAGCCTGTGCAAAATTTCTTGATCAAAACTGAAATTAACATCTTGAAAACACGACACGAAAATCGCGATTTTCGCAAATCACTGTATTTTTATATAATGGGCGCTGGCAAACAAGTTTTCAATACTTGTAAAACGATTCCACTACCACTTTTAGCACTTCATGCTGGTACTATCGGCTTGTTTGCTGGTACTATGGAGTGTCTGGCCAGCAGTCCCGGCCCTTCGGGCCGGGGACTGCTGGCCATTTCCGAGCGCATCTGCCCTTCGGGCAGATGCCCTAGAGGTGTGTGCGAACATGCGCTGCGGGCGCTTGCCAGCGCCCTGATGTGTGGTAGCATGATAAAGTACTTTCACATGGGTTCATATAACAGTTTAGACCCGCCGCACCCGCTGTATCAGCGGGTAATACAGCCGAGAGCAGATACCGCCAGAGGCCGAGGGGTTCATGGAAGACACAGAAAAGAGGACCTAAACACCTGCGTTCAATGCAGAACTCTTCACCCTATGAGCCTATGATTACATCGCAGGTTTGTAAATGATTGGATTGTATATCATGTGGAAATCCGATACAGGCAGAGGGTGAACAGTACCTGGAAAAACACATGTTAGAAAGGAAGAGCTGAGCACGACGTGTCTGCAATGTAGGACACTACACAACGTGACAGGTTTGTAAATAATTGGATTGTATATGTGTGATATCATTATATTTCACATTCGAGTTTCTAATTAACTAATTGTTTAGAGCTCACAATTCAGTGACCACGTCATGTTGATTGAATGAGATTGGTAGATTTACATGGAATTGCTATGCTAACAATAATAATTATAAAGTCATTTAAAATTGAGCTGGCAGGCGCAGTTCTTGTTGACATTGAATCAGTTTATTTACTTCTTTAATACTTAAGAAAAAGGGAAGAACGAAGGTTTACTGTCAATAACGAGGAAATAAGAAGCCAGAATGTCATTGCAGAGATGAGGAAATGGATGTATAAAAGAGGCTAGAAAACTATAATATGATACACCTGTACCCGTATTTTCTATACGCTTGCAAACAATAACCGCCATACAGCCACCACAATGGTGGATACTGATACTAGCCTGGTCGCAAGTCATCAGATTCTTCCAGATATTAGCATCCACAATCGAGCTGGAGAAAATAACAGAGGCGATATTGCGATAACCAATCGCCTCTGTACAGGGTCACAACCACTTGGCAGCGTAGTGTGAATCGGTAAAATGCACATTAGCATAATATTATGCTGAACTTGACAAGACTTTTTAAGGAAAATCAACGTATCAAAGAAATCTGAATGCTAAAGCCTCAACAATTCTGTAACATATTCCTAGCAATTGGACCATTTCATATGGAAAAGATTGTAATTACCCCGGTAAGATCGTTCTTAGACTGCGTCGGAATTGATCGGGCTCTTATTACAGCTGAAATATTAGGAAAAGCCCGAAAGAAGTCCGTCGCGTTTTATTTTGAAATAATTCGAAATAAAAAATGATTTATGACAAAAAGTAAAAATAAGTACCCCTAAGTACCAATAAAAGAAAACGACTTCGACCTCGGAGGACTTGGAATTAAAAAGTTATCAAAAGAATAAAAATTAATAAAGGCAATTATTTCATTTCAATACTTTCAAAGTTTTAAATGTACGGTGATTTTTTATGAAGATGTACAATTATTCAAGTGGAGAAGTATTTTAAAGAATTTAACATTTTGACCAAGTGACCCCGTTACCATAGCATCACCGTTATAATGATTAACTAGGTAGTGACTTCCTGTCACTGAGCAGTCTCGGAAGGTAAGTGGCATATTCCAAGGGGAGTCTGGTTAGTGGTTACTAATGGAATTCAGAAAACGGTAATCATATCAGCTTTATGTTTTGTTTCCATGAATGCGTTTCTACTTTTCTATAGTGGACTGAAATTAGAAACGATCGCAGCAGAGAGAGAAATCCGAACAAATACAAAGAGAATATAACGCTACCATAACTTCAACATGAAGGCGTGAAGGCACAGAATTTCATCTTCTTCTTGTCTGGAATAATATCATCATATCTATTACTGCAAATATTGGGCAAGTGATTAAAACTGAACTCATATATTAACTTTTTGCTGAAAAAGTCAAACCAATAATATGTTGAGACTTGAGTGTTGAATATCGGTTAGAGCTCAATGTTACATAAGATCAAATAAATATTTCATGGGGAACATTCCTAAAGCTTAGACCGTTCTTGGTGGGATCAAGGAATCAGATAGATCTAGAGACCTCTTGTTGTAAAACTCATGTAAACTTCTACTTTGCCCACAGGGCCCTACATCAAGTATGAGAATCTCATACACCAAGGGTTCAAAAAGGGATAAAAAACAGCACAAGGAACCATTGAATTTATCATTCACAGAAATAACTTGAAGCAGCTTTGAAATCAGCTTTGATGAATACCTAGATACTGCAAATATAGCTGAATGCAATGATTCGCCAAACAAAGATACAATTTGTTGCAGATAATATTAACTATGATATGATTGCTAACCCTTATGCCACACAACTGTGTATGACGGAGAAGAACTACTGGCGTACAGAGAACGCCGAGCGTAGAAGACCTTGGTATCTGGTGTCAACCAATCCCGTTCAGCTTTCAAGATCTGCTTTCAATGTCATGGAAATCATATGGTTATCACATCACAAGTTTGTGAATCATGTACTGTCTATAAACATAATATAAAAGTATAAAGTCCTTATTAATAAACATATGGGGCCTCCTAATTGTTTACTCGTTTAGAGCTCTCAATTCAGAGGGGCCGAGTGCACATGAGTGACTAACAGAAGCAGTGACATGCATCAAAGTCTCTTGCAAGACTTACAGCTTTACAGATTCATGAAAGTGATAAGCGTAACGGGAGTCACGGATAACGACAAGGTTCTTTGTAGAACTGTGTTTGAGAATCGAAATACTTGTTTACCAAGGTTCTAGAGGAATCAACAAAAGAGACAAATTTGACCTTCAATGTTGGTATAGAAAACCATTTGACTTCTGCAAAGCCCATCAAGTCAATAAAGGGGAATTACATGGAATTGCTATGCTAACAATAATAAGGTAATAACAATTAAATCTCCTTTTTCCAGATCTGTCCATAACTGCCACACAGAAGGACCGAGTCCACAACATGAGTGGATAAGCGAATCAATGACGGTGATAAAAGTCAGCTGCAACTCTTTCGCTTTGGAAAAGGAATCACTGTTACAGGGGTCACCGACGATGAGAGAGTCCTCTGCGGCACTGTTTTTGAGAACAGAGAGAACCTCTTCAGCATAAGAGTGAAAGCGGGCGCTGCGACTGATGATGAATGTATTACTATAATAATTGTACTATAATATTTTGATTCATTTATAATAAAGGTATCAATTAAGAATAAATTGCCTCATTCATCGTCTACAGGACATACCTCGAAAAAATATTTTTTTGCATGTATCCTGAGTTTGAAATCACGAAACTGCATGTTTTTTGCGCAGGCAAATTCTGATTTCATATACAACAAAAAATTATTCACAGGTGCACAAAATCAATTTCAAATTTTCCTCTCAGCAGCATCCTAAAAGCTCCCTGCACGTTGAGTTGATTTGGGGGGGGGGGGGCCAACCTCGAAAAACCCCGGGTGGATATAAAAATTGGCAAATGGGGGTTGAATTTTTCGGGGTTTATGAGGGTTTAAGGAGGCTAAACTGATAAAAATAGCCGTTTTTCGGTCGGAAAATTCGATTTTCTCTCAAAATGGTACTACTTTAGTTGTGGATTTTCGGCTCTTCTCTCAAATGGTACCATATTTGTTGAGGATTTTTGGCACTTTTCTGAAATGGTACCATTTTTGTTGAGGATATTCGACTCTTTTCTGAAATGGTACCATTTTTGTTGAGGAATTTCGGCCCTTTTCTGAAATGGTACCATTTTTGTTGACGATTTTCAACCCTAATCTGAAATGGTACCATTTTTGTTTAGGATTTTCAACCCTTGTCTGAAATGGTACCATTTTTGTTGACGATTTTCGACCCTAATCTGAAATGGTACCATTTTTGTTGAGGATTTTCAACCCTTTTCTGAAATGGTACCATTTTTGCTGGAGATTTTTGGCACTTTTCGGAAATGGTACCATAATTTTTTATGAGGAATTTTGGCCCTTTTCTCAAATGGTACCATTTTTGTTGAGGATTTTCGACCCTAATCTGAAATGGTACCATTTTTGTTTAGGATTTTCGACCCTTTCTGAAATGGTACCATTTTTGCTGGAAATTTTTTCTGGGCACTTTTCTGAAATGGTTCCATTTTTGTTGAGGATTTTCGACCCTTTTCTTAAATGGTACCATTTTTGTTGACGATTTTCGACCCTAATCTGAAATGGTACCATTTTTGTTTAGGATTTTCAACCCTTTTCTGAAATGGTACCATTTTTGTTGAGGATTTTCGAACCTTTTCTTAAATGGTACCATTTTTTGTTGAGAAATTTTAAAATTTATTGAGAAACAGTACCATTTTGTGAAAATTTTCCGAATTTTTTTCAAATGGTACCACTTTTGATGATTTTTTCGACCCCTTTCCTGAAATGGTACCATTTTAGTTGTGGATTTTTTGGCCCTATTTTGAAATGGTACCCATTTAAACCCCCAAAAACCCCAAAGTGGATATAAAAAAAGCCAAATAGGGGTTTAATTTTTCGGGGTTTATGGGGGTTTTTCGAGGTTGGCCCCCCCCCCTGATTTCTAATAAGTGGAGCAGGGGTTTGGGGGCGGCAGCCCCCAGAAGCCAGACGTTTTCTATAAATAAATTTGCCGCCTCAATAGGATTTTAACTCTTAATTCTGTCCTGTAAGTTGAGTCGATTGATAACATGTGAAGCAGGGGTCTGGGGGCGGCAGCACCCAAATGCCAGACGTTTTCTATAAATAAAATTGTCGCCTCAATAGGATTTTAACTCTATCTGTCCTGTAAGGTGAGTCGATTGATAACATGTGAAGCAGGGGTCTGGGGGCGGCAGCCCCCAGAAGTCAGACGTTTTCTATAAATAAAATTGTCGCCTCAATAGGATTTTAACTCTATCTGTCCTGTAAGTTAATTTGATTGATAACATGTGAAGCAGGGGTCTTGGGGCGACAGCCCCCAGAAGTCAGACGTTTTCTATGAATAAAATTGTCGCCTCAATAGGATTTTAACTCTTAATTCTGTCCTGTAAGATGAGTCGATTGATAACATGTGAAGCAGGGGTCTGGGGGCGTCAGCCCCCAGATGCCAGACGTTTTCTATAAATAAAATTGTCAACTCAATAGGATTATATAACTCTTATTTCTTTATTTCAGCGTAACTTAAGATCAAGGGAGCTTAGAAAATGTAATGTAGTTACAATTTCTACAGAAATGAAGATTAAATCCAGTAGATTGGGATCTGGGGGCAATTTGATATTATGCATAAAATCGTAATTTTATTCAACGTACAATTTCTATGAATACAAATACTATTTTTTAATACAAAGGAGATTTGAAACATGCATAATTGAAACATGCATAATTTTCATTTCAGTGCTTAAAACATGCACTTTCATTTTTCACAGCTACTGACAAGAATCCCTTGATATGGTAACTGGAAAGTCGATAAATACAAAAAATGCACAATTTTATTGTAAAAAATGCACATTCGTTTCTAAAATAAAGATAGAGCTCAAGTAATTTTATGCATTTTTGTCTTGGGAGTTGGAAATATCTCAAAACTGCATATTTTGAAAAGGATTTTGCATGTATCTAGGATGGCCAGGATTAAGTTTTTTCGTGGCATGCTACAGGACATGTGTCTGTATGTTAGGGGTGGATCAGAAATTTAGAATTTATAAACGTCATTCGATGATAACTTTGCTGGTAATCTGAGGACGTGTATAGGTGTATAACACTCAGATGCGATCATGTGATTATCAAAAATCATAGTCATATTCTTAAATAAAACGTCGTAATAATTTAATAACCGGAAAATAAACCAAAGATGGTTCATCACAGACTTCCCGTAACATAAACCACGAGCTATCTCGAGCTTTCTCAAGAGAGGCTCTGTACAGTGTACCTGGAAAGAATATTTTAGGGAAAATGTCGTAGATTATCGACTTCACATTGGCCAATTCTCCAACACAAATGGATTTCATGGAAACTGAGGGGAAACCCTCCTTAAGCCATGGAGAATCAGGGCAGTCAATCTGCCAAAGGAAGTTTGACAAAGAAAGTTTGTACAGTTGGTGAGAGTGAGCAGCTTGAATCATCACAGAAGATGGGGAATGTCATAAGAGGGAAGTCTTGTATGACTTGTCTACATTGTGCAACAGGCTGCTTATCAGGAAAGACATTTTATTTCAACAGGGGTATGTACACCAAATCTTGGAAGAGACTTAAGTTAAAACTTTGGATGAGCATTTGGACAGGCAGCCTGAAAGTTCGCACTCGGAAAAAAGAGAAAGGACAGAAAGCCTCAGGGAAATATTTCCGGAACTCAGGAAAAGCGTTCGCTCTAACATCAGGCAGAACTTAGGGGAAATCTTGGATATGTACTGTAATTAAACAGGAAAAATTATTCTTTTTAATTGGAACTTTAAATTATTATTTCAGTTTTGTTAGTGCTAACAACTAAAATTAATATCTGCTATACCATCAATTCCTTTCATCAATCTCAGGAGAGAAAGAACTGACAGTGTCTCAGAAGCGGATACTTGAATGTATGCGAGAACTTCACCCTGAAGGACCATGTGCTCAATAGAAATCCTTCAAAAAAAGAGCTTTGTTCTAAAATGCCGAGAATTTGGTTTCTTCAAAATCGCTGAAATATCTATGGCAAAGGCACTATTATAACTGGTGTAAACAATTAAGATTTAAGAACACATCGTGAGTGGGACAGTGTTTGTGAACCACCTAGAAGTTTATGAAGTTGGTGTTCGAGCACCTAGAAGTCTGGAAAGCTTTCACAATTCATTTACTTCTTTACTAACAGCATCCTGAGTTGTAAGAACCCAAATGTATGCAATCTAATATCTTAATAGTTAATACTCAATAAGTTAAAAGGTATGGAATTGGCGAAATATTTGACATAAACTATCAATATATCTCCTCTCCTGCTGGCAGCAGGAACTGAATAATCCTGCAGGAAAGAGAACAGATACCAGGTAGGATTCTAAGTATCCCGGTTTCTCAGCCCACATGTTGACACAAATTTGGTACAGATAACACGCTCCCCTCGTTGGATAGATGCCAGACATTTCTCTTTCTCCGTTAGCAAACAACGGAGGTAAATGACACCCTCAAAAACGTGGGAGTTTCTAACGGAAGACCTAGATCTAGATCTTCAGGATGCTTCAATATCAGGCAGCACTTTGAGGAGTTCAAAAGAGCAGTCCCTAATACAAAGAACCAAATATTTCTGAGTAGACGGTGAAGACATACTGTAACCGTATTAATTTTCGTGTCGTACTATTTATATTTTTCACAAAATCTGAGAAAAATTTTAAATCGCGAAATGTTGCATATTTTGGAAGAAATGCATGATTTTATTCTATATTTTATTTTACGTAATATGTAAGTGAAAAATCGTAGTGTCTGCTGATGCTCTGCAATATCAGTTTCAAATTAATAGGTACCCTTGATCAATAACCAAAAACTACAAATTCGTGAATACTCAGGGAAATGAGTATCAAGATTCACGAATAGATCTGATTCGGAGAAAAATTGGGGATACCCAAATTTTCTCACATTTTGAGGGTTGTGGTTGAAATCTTATCAAGTTTCAACCAGAATTTTGGCTTTGGAGGAGATCTTAGATTTGGAAAAAGAAAAACACGAGGAGGACGCTAACCAGAGAAGGATGCCTAAGTTGCTCGCGAATGAGCACAATATCTTCCCTGACACCACAGTTCACAACCGATGCGGAATTATACAAACAGAGCGACAGAGAAAAAAGAAAGAATTGATAAACAACAAATTACTGCAAACAGCAAAACCACAGTACCGGGTTTTGCTCTCAGTATAGACAGTTTTAAGTGTAGAAAAACTGTTTATTGATGTGACATCTTCAAATTCATAGAGATATGGTTAAGATGAAGGCATTACTTTAACAGCTTGGACCACATCGCAGTTGGGACTGTGTTCGAGAACTTGTTCAAACTCTTCACCGAGGTAGAGTCTGTTAACAAGTCGGATAGATTTGTAATCTTTGGGTGGAAGAAGAGTGCAGTCGTATATCACAATCGCAATAATCAAATCATTAACCTCACATTACCTTCCAGGAAATATGTTCGATATAGATACTGAACTGGCGGTGATTGGGGGCCCTGAAAAAGGCTACGAATGAGGTAGCACACACCCGCACAAAAAACCGTATTCTCGTGCGGGAGTTACAAGAGGCAGAAAAAATAGATTATAAGGCGTCTGGAAGATGACTTGAGATCCCACAGCCAGGAACTGGCAATCACCCGAGATTAACTAAGTAGGGGCGATATAAGGCGGCTTGCACTGTGGGACTTATTGCTTTAAACCCTGGAAACATGACCAATCTCAAATTAACAAATTAAAACATTATCACACGTGTTATATAACTTTACCGCTTTGGCGCGTGGCTTTGCTGCGCGCTGGGGCAGTCCTCCTATTCAGGAATCACCTTATTCCCTAGCCCCGACGCCATCGTCATAACAATATGATCATTGATCAGTATAGCCATAACACGACCTACTAACCACTGCACTCTGATCACGTGACCTAGGTAGGATATATTCCAGTGAACTTCATTTCACCTTACTTCTAATTCGCTTCTGCAAACACAACCTCTTTTACTTCTCAACTCAACTACCCACTCAAAGTGATGAGCGGCAACAATGGCAACGAGGATGGGACATTGTCTAAGACGATTAGAAATAAAGTAACCCTACGTACACAGTATCTACATCGTATGATGCAGGTACTTTATAAAGTTATAACACAGAAAGAGAACGAAGTTCGGTATGTTGTTTTATTCAGTGAACACTCAACACATGCAATACACTGATTGTCATCCCATACATTGGTGAAAAGGAAAACATTCGTTCCTTGCGTAATATTTTGAAGCCACTTGGATTAGTAAATCTGTAGCTCGAGGGCGAAAATCACCAACGTTCCCAATAGAAATATGGAACTGACTCCATCGTTCTGACAGAGGTTCTGCAAGAACAACGGACCGCCTAGAAAGCTTCCTTAACTCCTTAGTTGTATGTACCAGGTACCTATTAGCGTAAGGAAGGACAATCTAATGAATAATCATTAATCAATAGGTATTATTTTGGAACAAGCATTATCACTCGATCAATAATTAAACATTATGTAAATAATATGTAAATAATTTTGCTGGAAAAAGAAAATGAGGAAGAAACTAAAATTCATGAATATGAGTCAATGGAAAGCCCAGAGATCAGGAAATGGCAGTAAAAGGGGGGGAGGAGGGTCACCGTACTTCTATCTTCATTCTTCACTCTACTGATTCATCAGATACCTAACCACTAACATGTTTGACTTTGAATGACCTCCAATTAAGATGGGGAGGTAATCTCCACCACCCTGAGTGTATCCATATGTAAAGCATGGTACCTACCAATACGTCGATGTGAACTTATATTATGAAGTTATGAATTTGAAAGCACCACAATTTATTCTCTACATACGAGAAAGAGAGGAAAAAGGTGGTTTTGGCCAATGATATTCAAAATTATCTTGAAACTAAACCAATCACCAATTTCACTCGAAAACTCTTTGTTACATTTATTGTAACAATTTGTGACACATCATATTATGGCGAAACATCATATTATGTTTGTTATTGATGAAATTTCAGCGGATAAGAATATAATAAGAGATAACACCTGCGCATAAAGAACCGGGGTACCTATAAATTATACATAACAGTTTCTATTTTTATTGCCATTTCTACAAGAAGCGGAGGATATGGCGAGGATTTAAGATTCTTCAGCCAGGAAATAGCAATCACCCGACCTGAGTAGGGGGCGCTATACGGTCCAGCCAGAGGACCCCTTCTCCGCAAATTAGAACAAGTAACAGAGGAATCACTTACAATGATTAAGTACGCGGTTTTTGTGGCAGCAGTACTCCGAACTTAGCTATTGGGGTAAAATGCAGATGCTTATGAACATGCAGCGCCTGATCTTCCTCTTCATCATCCGTACCCATGAACTCAGAGGAAGCTTGCCAATGAAAGACAGAGATACAATTGTAAAACCTTCACTGGTCCTTCACTTGACCTCATCTGAGATCTTCAGCTCACCTGCCCCTTCACTGTACGTGCCAAGAGGCTTAGAAATGTGGTATGGCCTGGGGAGTAACTTATGAGCCGCTTAAAGGGTGGCTGACTGTGTGATCAGCAGGAAACATTCTATATTATTTTATCTGTTTATCTGTTCATGTTCCCTAGTTTATGCATTTGAAGCACTTTCACTCCTTATATTGCTTTGCTCTCACATATCTGTGTGGGTTAGGACTGTAATTCGCGACCAGATATCATATTTGTGGAGACAAAGTAGTATGAACGTAAAAAGTATCATATTTACATCAAAAATTCTAAATATGATTCCCATAACGCACAATGATTAACGAAAAATAACGTTTTAAGTAGTATGTACATTAATAATAGATAAGGCCACGCCCGGATTCAACAGCAGAAATGAAATAAAAAACCTAAAAGATCCGTAATAAGATGGAGCTTTCCGCATATGATTGCAGACCGCTCGATACGGAGGGCTCGATAACCTTACATACTAACACTTGCGTGCGCAACTCTTTTATACTGTAACTTACAGTATAAAAGAGTTGCGCGCACAAGTGTTAGTATGTGTTAGTATGTATCGAGCGGTCTGCACACATATGCGTTCCAGTTATAAGTTCATTAATAACTTTTTGTTATTTGTTTATTATTTGAAATTATTTGTTTCATTATTATAGTGATTACGATTGAAGTTTTGGCAAATTCCAGCATTTGAGTGTCTTGGTCGGGGAACCCTACACCCCCTGCCAAAGCTGGACCCAGGGGAACAGTCCTCTTCCCATACAGCAGAACCTTTTCCAGCCTACCACTGACAGTTGGGACCATAGGGGGGGGGGGTCCACCGGCCAACGGCCAACGGCCAATTGGCCGAAATTGAAAATTTTTTAGACGGTTGGCCGGTTGGCCGTTTTTTTATTTTTTGATATTTACGCTCTTTAAGGGGGTCCAATCAGAAAACTCCCAGAGAGAAAGTTGTTTGTAATAGTTCTAAGAACACATCTGAGTACATTTGAAGACACTAATATCGAAAAAATGTAATATTAAAGATAATTTAGCTCATTTTCGTACAGTCTAGTACTTTTAGCAACTCATGGACCAGGATCATCCTACTGTTAACATCTAAATAGGTTCACCAAGAGGTATTGAATATGTTCCAGTGGCCGGGAAAGTACTTGAGTGCTTGAGAAAAAATCTCCTTGCATGAGGGCTCCTTAATTCTGATGAAAGGGATTGCCAATTAATAAGACTGCGGCACAGAGTCCTGACATTGGACTATTGGAGCTAAAGTTGACTTCCCAGAATTCTGTCAACCTCAAGGCCCTGCAACCAGTTCCAACCACTAATATCACCTTTCCACAACTTATATTACCTCCTTCAACACCAGTGCTCCCTTCAGCTTCACCTTCTGACTTCATTCTTCCACCCTCCATCTTTCCAGTACAGCCCTCTTTGCCCCAATTTAGCCCTGAAAGTGCCCCTGCCCATCTAGTCGCCCTGACTCAGTGCCTCACACTAAAGTACCATGGATTCCTCAGCCCTGTCCCGCCTTAGTACCTTGGCCTCCTCCTCAACTCCTCATGATCAGCCACTGCTCCTCAACTTCGTTCTGAGTCTTGTGCCCAGTCTCCTCCTCAGTATTTTCATCCTGTCTTGCAGCTCCTGGCCCTCGCCAATGGATTCCTTGTCCATCCCAATCGAGTGTTGCAGAAACCACCAACTTCCCCTCCTGCTGCACTCAGATCTATCCCTCTACCTGGGTGCAAACCTTGGTGCCTAGACTGCACATCCTGGATATGATGGTGCATCTGGTCCCCAAGCTACAACAGATCCCTACCTTTACCAGATAGTTCCTCTATCTGTAGAGGAAAGCGGGGGATCAAACATTACAGTTCGAGGATTGCAGCGACATTTAACCCCCCCCCTAGCATTGCATTCCTCGATGAATCAACACAGATCAAACGCAATAATCCGCAGCTTATTCAAGGTCTTTAAGTGGGATGAACCTCTCCTGAACCAAGATGTTCCGTGCCTACACCCTACAGAGGAGACGTGATCAAGCCATCTGCCCTGGAAACAAGGAGGAACGAGAGGATCCAGATCCTCATCCGGAACTACTCCAGACCTACTGCTGACAGCTTCCTGACTATGACTACATGTCTTAAAGATCAAGTGTTGGGGTGTATTGTCGGAGGGTCAAATGAATTGCATGCCGCACTACAAAAAAGGCCTGAGCCAATCCTAGAATCATTGCAAACTATAAGGCCTTAGTACTTGGACTGCATAAAGTATTTAGGACTGCTAGGCAAGCTGGCAAGGGCTCGTGAATGTCATCCCTAGGTCATATACATGCAGGGAGACAGTCAATAGAATCATATCTTTCATACATGAACAGAAAATAGTTCCAGGCGTGGCAGGGAATCAGGGATAAGACAACATGACTATGCTGCAATGGATTTTTAAGACTATAAGGGAAGAACCTTACAGGTGGGATGGTCTACACTTGAACTTATCAAGGGTTAATCTACATATCCTGGACCATTAACAACTTTCAAAAGATGATTTGGGCAACATAAAACAGCATTATATGTACTTTAGAGGCGTAAGACGAACACGCAGACAATATAGAGCCCTGCGAGAGCAGGGCTCTATATAATATTTAAATGTCGACAGCGTAGCTGGAGACATTTAAATAATTTAGAGTGCGAGGCGAAGCGAAGCTGAGCCGAGTGCTCTAAATCATATTTCTGCGGTGAGTCTGAGCCTCTAAAGTACTATAGTAGTCGAACGGTGTACAAAAGACACACCCTGTACACAACAAGCACACATTACCTTATATGGTAATAATAGAAAATGCTTGTTAACACAAAACAAAAAGCGCATAACTCAGCAGTTTTTTGAGCAATTTTGATCAAACTTTCAGGATATTACGGGCAAGATATGACCAATACATTCCTGGAGTAGCTAACATTTCTGACCCTCCGAAATTGAGATATGACAGATAAACCGGTGTTTTGTTGTAAAGTTACCGCTTAACAACTGGCTTTTCGGTCATAACTCCGCTTCTGGAGCTCAAAAATGAATCTAAACTTCACTGAGATGTTGCTTTTATGAAGCTCTAAATATCCTGAAAGTTTCATCAAGTTTGCTCAAAAACCTCGGAGATATGCACATTTTTGTAACGCAAAAAGCAAAGGTCGCGTAGATGTGTATTTAAATTGGTGTGTCATAACAAACACATGATATAAAGCGCGAGTAGAACACGACTCTACGCATATAGTACTACCCTTTAAATCGGTCAAAACTTGTCGTGAGACTACTATATAAACATATGGAGCTTGGGCCTTCTTCAAGCACAAGGGCTAATTTCAACTGTTTTAACAACCTTGATTGACACATTTGACACCCCCCCCACCAATCAAATTAGCAGGAAAATGCCAGTTATAGAAATTGTAACAACTTTTTCTCTCACAACTTTCAACTATAATGCTTCTGGACGAAACCAGGGATGAAAAAGGAAAAAAACGGCCAACCGGCCAACGGCCAATTGGCCGAAACACCAAATTTTTAAGACGGTTGGCCGTTGGCCGGTGGACCCCCCCACCATAACAAGAC
The DNA here is from genome assembly GCA_011033025.1 of Beroe forskalii. NCBI lineage: Eukaryota > Metazoa > Ctenophora > Nuda > Beroida > Beroidae > Beroe > Beroe forskalii. Next base: position 201,810 of record WFMF01000164.1, on the reverse strand, counting down.
CAGAAGGTCTACCGTTTTTTTCCGACCATCATCTTCAAAGTCTACGATAAAATGATTTGGAAACAAACTACAAAGTAAGCTAAGGCAAAGAATATTCACTGTGTTCAAGCAGAAGCTGGGTGGATCCGAGTTACTCAGCCGAGAGACCACGCCCAGCAAACGATCCTCAGCTCTTTGAAGGGGTGATGAAAGTGCTCCCGACAAGATCCAGAACTTCCTCCATGGCATCCTCGTAGTCTACATTAGTTTCTAGTTTAATAAAGTCTTAGATAGCTGTCTGTGTAATTGGTGAAGATGGAGAGTCGTAGAAAATACCACCTCCGGCAGGCTGGGGACTATAAGACAATATACTTGTAAGACCAATACTTACATTTCAACACTTATGAATATTATATGCTAACTCCACGAGTACCTATACTTTACATGGATGGAAACACTATACACACAATTACTCAATAAGCCAATGAACAATTCCTACGATTTAACAACAAGAAAACGAAAATGAGAAGGTAAGTACCCTTCTTGTCTCGTCTGAATATAGAATCTTATATTGTAAAGTTATTAATTTTATTTTAATTGAGTAACTGGTTAAAAATAATGAAAACAAACGCATTTTAACATTCAATAGCAGCACACAGAATTTGGCTTCATGGATAACCATATCAATTTAAATTGTCAATTAATTGGATTTAGATAAGAAAGAACTGCTCCAGTACTCAGCAAATCATGGCTTAGCGCAGGAGCTTGCCAATTTCAAAGGAATTGATATTGACAGTGGATTGTAATGTGGAGCTATTCACATTTAGAGATTTCACTGTTCCACAATAGTAATGTGTTTCCTGGTTCGAGTAGCATCCTAAACAATGACCTCCATACTGTGAGGGGAGGTGCACTACGGCATCCAGGGTGTATAATCGGGAGAGAAACACAGGTCTCACAAGTAGAAAGAGCAGGGACATTGGGACCACCCAGCCTGGAATAAATGTAAGGAATACTTTCAGCTTTCAGAGGAATGCCGGCTACTTGATCAGTGGTTCGGTTGAATGAATTGAGTTCGTCCCATCGGATTTGTAGTGAATTACTCATTAGACGAGGGTGACTTCACAGCTTCCAGAGTTGGATCCGTCTGTGTAGTTTATCCCAGACGAATCTGCTCCAGAAGACGTGCAAGGTATGCACTCAAGAAGTGGCTGGGTTATATGAAGAGCCACAACTGGTCTCGTCTGAATATTATCTCAATAAATTACAACTGTATACATATATATGTCCAATTCCACGACGATGTTTACCACAGGTCAAAAATTCAAGATGGACCTAAGGTGATGAAATTTTGTGTTTAGTTAGAAGAGATCTGTAACTTTCAGGAACAAAAAACCGTTTGTGAATAGTCCTCATCAGTTTTACGTGAGATTCAGTCAAACTTTGCTACAAATGTGCATTAATAACAGTCAATTTTGAGACTTTTTCGACCATATAATATCTTGACAAATGTGCAACTTGATGTGCTGCAAAACATTTGCGCATATTGTTTGGAACCCTAACAGCATTGTCGTGGTGTATTGGCTCTTAAGTACTTCAAATGAAGGAGATATTTCATTTTTAGTCTGTAGCTCAAACGTTGTGAATTACGTAACGGTATAGTACTAAAAGTTTTATTACTCCTGGACTATCAAGTCCTTTGTCTTGAAATTTTCATTTCAGGAGTTTAGTGGGTATATCTTGACACTGGAGACAATTCGTTTGCTCTATTTTTACCCCTGAATGAGATAAAGCTGATGTGAATTACGTAACGTTACGTAATTCACAAATTTCAGTATGCCATTTAATTTCAAAATGCCTCTATTCTGCAGCTATTAATATAAAATTGATTGGGATACGCTTCAAGTAACCAAAACTATCAATTTTGTATACATACTGTCATTCGTTGTCTAAGGCTGTCCAATTTAGCGGTTTTCAAAGATGCATCAGGGACAAGAAAGTCAACAAAACGATCGTTTTTACAGTTATCCATATCAATAACATGTCATTTTGAGACTTGAATGTATTTCAAACAATAAAAAAGAGTTTGGCAGCGTTATGAGGTTATTATGAACAAAAATGACCAAAATCAGTTGTGAATTACGTAACAAATAATGTGAATTACGTAACGAAATGTTTCAAATTCATGATTTTCAATACTTAGCACTCTAAATAATGAAAATCAGTGGCCTTTCACTAATCACAGTCGATATTTAATGAAAGTATGAAGAATTCGCCCCTTATAGGTTGTGATTGATGATTTCTGGTAATTCATTTTGAAGCATGATAATTCAATTTAAATAAATAAATCTTGTGATTCAAGCAATGCCTATGACTTATCTTCATTTGATGACAATCTGAAAACCAAAATGACACAATAAAAGTGAAGCAAAATTACAATTGTGACGTAATGAATGTGTCTCGTGAATTACGTAACACAAAATTGTGAATTACGTAACAGGAGAAAAGTGCTTGTACAGATCCAAAATAGGAACTAGTAAATAAGTGGTTATTTTTTCTGAACATTTACCCCCTAAGAGCTATGACTGGCACAATCAAAAGAGCACTGCATTTCTGTTTGAGCTGAAATACCCTATCAGATTTTCTTAGTGTGAAAGTATGATTTTAGCCCTGTGAATTACGTAACGCTTTTAAAAACACTCACAAGAAAAACCCTTTTGATCTCTCTAGAAATAATATTTCTATAGGATGTAGATAACTTCCTGAAGTATTGGATGAGCCAAAAATGGGGTTCCTTGATGATAATTGTTGTAACTGTTGAGCAATTTTTGTCAAATATTAGACGTTTTTGTGAATTACGTAACGTGGAATTGGACATATTATAATCATTATTAACCCTCCTATTTGAGGCTTACAACTTTGTCATGCCCATTGCCCCCCCACCGTAAGGAAAGACCATTGCATAATTCGGGGTCAGCATGGCCCGCAGTTAAGGTCAAACTAATCTAACAATTAAAGTCACATTATCACATAGTGCACAGCAGATCGAATAAAACTTTCTAAAATAAAAAGAGGAGTTTGTTGCAGAACCTATTTAGTGAACACGCGCAACGAAAGATACCTACTCTTTGAAGACACAACTAGAAACTTAGAAAGAAAAATGGACGAATTATTTTGTGTGTCGAAGAAGAACTTTCGTTTCTTGCATTATAACATTTCGCAGCCAGGAATCTGTAGCTGGAAGGCGAACTTCTACAGTTCCCTCGAAAGTATGGAACTGTCTTGAACGACGATCGCAATAACAGGGCGTATGAAGACTTGAAGAGTTTCTTGCTAAATTTCTTATTGAGTAGATAAGTGGTTAATTAATACTGCACTCAACATTATTACCAAGAATCGTTACTGAAAACTTAATTAGTTATAAAAACAAATTTTGCTCGAGTAAAGGGAAGAACAAAGGTTTACTGCTAGCTCATTTAAATGAGGAGATAAGAAAATAGAACGTGCTTGCAGAGACGGGAACACCCTGGAAGACATGTACAGTGATGCTGAGTTCCTTTTGAATCAAATTGGATATTTGAAAGCTGAAAATAAGTTTGGACGGACGGTGTCTGAGCATGCATCTGTTTTCCCATGATTGATAATTATTACACGCAGCAAGCGTCACAAAGGCATCGTCCCCGATCGGCTAGCTAGTGTTTGAATTTTGGTATTTCCGCAAGTAATGATTGAGGTGAGCTCTGCTGCTCTGGTGCGTTCCCCTGACTGACATCGACAAATCGCTATCCAAACTTCGCATCAGGTTATCCACGCAGGGGTTCAAAGTAATCAAGTCCAGGTCCCATCAGAATTTAAAAACCTGACGACCTGCCTCTTACGAGCCGGTGACCACCCTTGATCTGCAGCGAGTTCGAAACAGAAAAAAAACTGTTTTAGTGAAAACTTTATTAATTATTTAAAAAAATGCTTGGGAAACCGGAAAAAGGGAAGAACAAAGGTTTACTGCCAGCTCATTATGAGGAGATAAGAAATAAGAATGCGGTTGCAGAAATATGAACACAATGGAAGACATGTTCGGTGTTTGTTCTCAGATGTGCTCATATCAAACAGACATTCTGCTATATTCATGATTAAGCAGAAGTTTTAGTTTTTTACCTGACTTTAAAAGATATTGTATCCTGTGCAATGTCACTTATCCCTATTTATTTACTTATTTTACCCTATCCTCTTGTCCGGACTTAGTTCCCCTATATTGAAATTAAATCCAAATATCTTGAATTAAAATGGAAATCTTGAAGTTCAATTAAAATCCAAATTAATGGTCGAGGGTAGAATTAATTTTATCACTTCTAGGAAAAAGAGAATGTCACCTGTGACGATGGTAACCGGAGTAGGTTGATCTGTCTGCTTGCAAACCAGTACATCCTTTCTAACAAAACAGCCCACGAACAATCAGAAATATAAACAAAGCGACAGAGAACAAGGGAACAATAAAGAACGGAAGAAAAAACTGTTTGACCATCTGTTGTCACCCAAACCAGTGAAATTTTCCCAGATGGCAGATGTACAAATTCGATAAACTTCACTAAAGAAAAGGGCAATCTACCAGTGATTTCATCCCATAACCCTAAACTACTGCATACGGCAGTAATAACAAATAAATATGATGAGGTTCATACGCAATGATATGTTGAGGTTTATTAAATTAATCGTTAAAAAGTTATTTAAAGTTAAAAGATCATTGTTACTGTGTTACATTATCTCTGAATATACATTAAATCTAGGAGTCGATGCTATGATTACCTACTACCATTTTATGCCATGACATAGACTCGTTGCATGGCGATGGGTGCGACATCCTGATATGGCGGGATAGAGACCACCGTCCGGTGGCAAAAATAATCATGGGACAAGGTGAAATGATCGAGTAACGAATGGATTGAAGGTCTCATCCAAATCATTTCGTTATGGAAAAAAGATAACGACCAATGAAATATCCGGTATGACAATTATCTTAATTAAGTATAGTATATACAAGTACAAAGAACGGAAGAAAAAACTGTTTGACAATTTATGTCACCCAAACCCATGAAATTTTCATAGACGTACGATAAACTTAATCAGAGATAAGGGAAATCTACCAGCGAGTTCATATCAGAACCCTCAACTGCATCAGCAGTAATATCATAATATAAATGTATGAAAATATGTTGAGGTTTAATAAATATTGTAGAAAGCTCATTGTTACACAGATCTCCTCTCACATCTGCAGACTCCCTTGCTGCTGACATAGCAGACACATAGTGACCAAACGCAGTGATTGAGGCAGGCTTAGTACGAAGTGCAGCACTTACCTGAAAGTAAACGCCCACAGCACGTCTGGTGTTGCCAGACCCGCCAGTTGCCAGTGAAGCTGAGAACCGATGCCGAAATCTTCCCGCAATCCCGCCACTTCCATCCCCTCGGCGGGATGGGCCCCAGCCTCTGGGTAGGTTCTAGTCTTTACCCGTACTTCATAAACCATAAGTCTAATTCTTATCAGGAGCCATCAGTATCATAATATTGGATCTGTTCCCCATATAACCTTCCAATTTCAGCGGCGTTTATACTCTTATACTATTACCTTATATTGTCGACCTAATAAGCCATTTGAACCAGGTAATTCACCGTTCTACCGTTGTTGCGTGCGGATAACCTGATCATCACGAAGCTGTGCTATGTCATCCTGTGCCTCTAAACCAGTCCGATGCTTTACCGAAGGACTGAATACTTGCTAAATTATTAAAATATAGTAAAGATATTTATCAGTTGATTGTTTATATGTTTATATTATTGATTGTTGGCTGTTTTGTACTTTTATTTGATTTCATTATTAATTGACTTTTATAACCTCGTATCACGACTTCCCCCCTGTTCATTCCAAAACTATAAAATTACAAAATAAGAAATTTCAAAAGGATAGGCTAATTTTTACCACTGGGAGCGAAAGGATTGAAGATCTCATCCAAATCATTCCGGAGTATCCGACAGTTTAAACTTTATACTTATAATATAATTAAACAAATATGTCGCAAAGATGACAGGCCAGATCCCTACGAACCATCCTTGTCTCAGCAAGAATGTGTGACAGTGTGGACATCCTGTACAGAGGAAGAGAATTGGCAAGGAAACGGTAACATCTATCCAAGTAACAGAGAATTCACTCTGTCAGCAATCTATCCGGCAGTTTGGAAAGAAAAGACAATGTGATTGTAGAATTGCAGAATATTATCCGGGCGCGAGACCGCTATCTCAACACGGAGGAGGGCTGTCCGGAGATGGACACTGAGGACAGCAGCTGCTCAGCTGAGACAGTTGAGCTGGCACTACCCCTAGGAGGAGCTTTGGAGAGCCCAGGAGGGGGCGGGGCAAGACGGAGGATTATTAGAAACTCTAAGAAGGGGTGAATGGGGTGTACCCCATTTTATATAAAAAAATTTCTCCAAAAGGGGGGAAAAAACCCCCCCCCCAAGGGAAAATAATTTTTTTTAAAAAGAAGGGGGATTTGGAACTGGGGAGAAAAAAATTTTAAAAACCCCAAAAAAGGCCCAAAAATTTTGGGGGGGAAAAACCAATTTCCCAAAAAAAAAAGGCCAACCCGGTTTTTGACCCAAAAGGGGGGTTATTCTGAAAAATGGCGTTTGGGAAAAACCCAAAAAACCACTGCCTTTTCCCATTCGCGTTTTTCAAAGGCACACTAAAACCAAAATTCGGTACTTTAATTTTTTATAATTCAAAGTGAAATGCAAATTCCCAATACAAAGGGCCGGATTTTTGGTTGGGCCCCAAATTTTTTGGGCCAAAACGAAATTTTGCAAAAATTTGGCCTTTTTTTGCGTGCTAAAATCCCTTGAGAAAATTTCCCCAAAATAAAAAAATTCTCAGCCGGTTAAAAAGTCCCTAAAAACGCGTTTGGCGTTTTTTTGGGTTTTATAAATCGTAATTTTGTTCAACGTACAATTTCTATGAATGAGATTTGAAACATGCATAATTGGAAACATCACATAATTTTCATTTCAGTGCTTAAAACATGCACTTTCATTTTCACAGCTACTGACAAGAATCCCTTGATATGGAAAATCGATAAACACAAAATGCACAATTTTATTTCTTAAAAATGCACATTCGTTCCTAAAATAAAGATAGAACTAAAAATAATTTTATGCATTTTTGTCTTGGGAGTTGGAAATATCTCAAAACTGCATATTTTGAAAAGGATTTTGCATGTATCTAGGATGGCCAGGATTAAGTTTTTTCGTGGCATGTACGTATCCAAGAAGTCCTATAACTATATCGGTTCGATCCTCGTTTTATCTAATATATTTTATTATGAATTTAGGTACGCACTTAGAAAGTTTAGAAATTAGCAATTAAATACTTTATACTTAAATAATTTTATTAGAAATTTTACGCATGAATACTTGATATTACTATTAGGCATAGTTTCGGTATATCTCCCATATAAACGGCTCTGAGTGACTTCACAGATCTAAACGTCAATTTTTCTGTATCCTAAACCTAACCATAACCCTAACCAAAACCCTAACCTCAATCCTAACCCTAACCCTAACAAATCTTGACCCTAATCCCGACCCTAACCCTAGTCCTTAAAGCGCTAGGTGCGCTTAATTATATTTTTCTGAGTGACGTCATTGTCATAGATAATGAAGGCTCCCGTTTATATGGGAGACCTACCATAGTTTCAATGGTGTGAAAAGTGAACGTGCACTGTATATTATAATGGACATGGACGCGCACCGTCGCGCCTAATATAAATAAGTGTGACGGTGTGTGTCCATGACCCATGTCAATATTTTATGGCTTTATCCTGATTCAAGTGAAGTGTACGACTACCCGGAACCTGCCATGCGTCGCCGACTAGGGCCCTGAGTCCTCGTGCTTCGACCCGAGGACATACAGGCAGACTAGCGCGGCGGCTTTTGTGGGTTACCTGAGGAATAGGTTTTCACCCATGCTCTCCTGAGCGGTTGTGCGCGTCGGTCGGTTGCTGCGCTCCCAAGTGCGGCAAGTGCGCATGCTGTGTCGGTCATACGGGCTGGACCAGCGTGCGTGCAGTCACCGGCGCGCGCGGCTTGGGCCGCGCCCGTTGGGCATGCAGGACGCCCACCGTCCATGCCCGGTGGGTGCGGTGCTGGTCGCGCGCGTTGGTGGGCTCGGCCAGTTTGCGTGGCCGGTGTGGCATTTGTTTTTGTGCGCGCAGTGCGGCAATGGGCTGGCTCGCGTGGCTGGACGGATGGCATGGGCTGCACTTAAAGTGAGATAATAAACAGTACAATACGGCTAATTTAATAATTGCAATCGTGCAACCATGGATTACCTTAGGCTGCTATCGGGTCGACGCATACAAAAGCGCCAAAAATAAAGTACTGTACTGTTTAAAGCATGTTTGGGCTATTTATTTAAAGGGTCAAGGTGAGGAATTTTTTGTGTAGCTTATTTTTATTGTATTCCAAATTGATGATTAAAAATAAATTTCTTTTCCTAAAATTTCTTTTCCTACCCGCGCGCGCGGCCCGGCGCAACGTTCCACATTTGGACGTCACTTTGCAACCTTTGATAGCCATCCAGTCAGAAGAAATAGACGGGGCAACGTCCGTCGATTTACATCATCCTCAAAGAGCTGCATGAGGATAGCTCTTTTTAGGACCTTGTAAGATTTATTATGTAATATCTGTATTTGTTCTAAATTCTAAAAAGAAGATAGTTAATTCTTGCCACATGCTATGTGTCCCTGTTTGTTCGCGCGCGCGCGCGCCTTTTCTTCGAAAAGTCACAAATTTTGCGTGTTCTCTGAACACGCGCGCTTGCGCGCGCAAAATAGGTCCTACAACGTAGGACAAGTTAATTCTAACCACAGTTTAATTGGTCTTTCATTCTGATACTTTTCCAGGGACTGGGCTTGTGAGTTGTGCACTAATGCATTTAGAAGTTGTGGCCCCCACTCTCTTTCAGAGATCTTAACTTTTTTCAATTAGAGAACCTCAATCTTCAGGGCACTTCACTGAAGCAATTTAATCTGAATCACAATTTTCATATGACCAGAAAGAATGAAACTGTTCAAATTATGGTGTAATGTGCTACTAGATATAAACTTATTTGTTTTGTTTAACTTATTTGTTTTATTCTTGTCTTTGAGCTGCTTTTTGGAGAGTTTTGAGACAGGGCTTTGATTCATGTCGGAACTCTGAACATGATTGGTCACTTAATCAGTAATCAAAATATTGGAAGTATGTTTGTGCATTGGACTCGCAATTAGGAGCATACTAGATTTATTAATTAATTAATTCTATCTTTTATATATTTGAATTAAAAAGAAATATTTCTTCAAGACATCAATCTGCAAGACATTTCTCCAACTCCGTACTTGAACACCAACATGATCCCTTTAGGTAATGCAATGTGGTTAGCAGTAGGATCCAAGTGAGTCACACCAAGATGAGTGGTGTGCCAGCACCTTCAGTCCAATACCTGCCTCAGCTTTCAGGATGTTTAAATTGCAAGAGCTTTTTAGGAGGTAGGCACCCCAGCACTCAGCAGTCACCCCCTGGTACCAGGGTAAAGCACCGTTTAAATCGTCTATTGGTCTGTCATTCTGGTACTTTTCCAGGGGCTCAAGTATTAACACCATGTTAAGTAATCAGTGAAACACATCTGTCCTGATAACACTGAATTTCAGAATTTGATCATTTTAACAATGACCCTGAAACTCTGTTATTGGGATCACCCTTTCCCTCCATGCAAGCAAAGTGGTGAGCAGATCCTCATCATTTGATGTTATAATTTATGCAACATTGAATTAAGAAATATTGATATCTTTGAAAGGATGATGTACATTGATTCATCACAGATGAGTAACTGCTCACCCTTTCAGGTTACATGAGGCAGGACTGGGATGAACTTTGAAGTCTCTCTCTCCTTGTTGCATGCTGGGTGATCATGTAGACAATGACTTTCCTTTTCTGATGCTCATGGTCTTTTTTTATCATCTTTCAATATGACAGTGGGTATTGGATAACCTGGGACAGTAGCCCACAATGAGTTGCTTCCTCTTATTACAAAATAAAACCTGAGGTAAAACTAAATAACCTCTCTCAAAAGTACTCACTCTTACCACATGAATATTAAAATGGTTATATTGTATATCCTAAATGATATACAAGCATTGAACCAACTGACTGACAAACATGATAACCACTGTGGTAAAACTCTTCTCATGGAAGTAGAGTTCTCCTTCTGCCTTCTAGTGCCATGGAAATATCCTCCAGTAATGATAGTCCAATTAACACAGTTTTGATTGTAGATTTGTAATTGTACACCCATGTAAAATAAAAGAATGTAACAATTCATGTTCCCCCTTCATACTATATGAAGTTTGGATTACATAAAGATTAGTTACCCTCCCTTACCATCAATTTACACTTTCCATATTCTACATTCATCATTTTGGATGTTAATTAGAATGCTCTGTTTCCCTGCCAATTCTCTTGGAAGTGGTAGATAATAGATACGTACAAGCTCCTGCCAGTGTTTATCTGAAAGGTAATATTTGGTATATTGGCAACTTGTTGTTTCACTCCATTTAAGTTATAACAATATTGATTATTTGGTTGAAATTATGAAGTCACTTCAGAATAAATAACATTAAAATATTATGTTTATATTTTTTATCATTTGACATTTAAAAGATGTTCAGTTTTAGATTTCTGTCCTCAGTCCTTTGTTTCCTCCGCAGGAAGTTGTTTGGAACAGTTACCTCACAAGTCCTCTTGATCATGTCTGCTTTCACCTCCACGGTTTGACTGTACTCTGTTATCAGCCCTTGCAGGTCATGGCGAGGTTGATGGAACCTCATCCCCAATCAGTGTTCCCAGGTTGGTTTTCCATTCCCCTCTCCGAGGTTCTTCTGGTAGTGTTTTGTCCTCTGCCTCCCAATGCTCTCAGAAAGTCTCATCCTTTTCCCATTTTTTGTTCTTTTCCTTATTAACTGGTGTAAGCATTTGCTAGCTCAAAGAGCTATTGCTTCCCTCATTCAGTTAATAACTTTGCACCTTCTTCGTCTTCTTACATTGTGCATCTTTCAGTTTTTACCTCTTTAAGCCCCTTATAACGTGGCTAGAAAATTTTTAAAAGGATCTCTCACGATATTATGTTGTGAAGGATGGGCGATATGAAACTTTAATTGTAATGTATTATAAAACGATTTATTTATTCTAATTAATATATATTCTCATCTTGAGCTCTTCGATCTCCCTCCAATAGGCCGGTACAGTGAGCACTCTCCTGAGTGTACAATTTGTCCCTCATTCCGTCAAAGGTGTAAACATAGAAATATGTATTTTTTTCTATTTGACAGTTAAATGATGTTCAGTTTAATTAAGTGACAGTCCACCTTTAAATCACAAGATATTTTAGCCTATATAACATACATTGAAATAAAGAACTCCTCATTATGTATTACCGATCGTTAAAAATGTAAAAATAGCGATCAATCAATTCGCAGAATAGCTCTTGGCCGTTGGGAAGGTGACTGGTTACATTTGCCTTAACCTATATCGGTTGAATCATGCTGGAGGATGGAAGGTTTTCATCAACTATTCAGAGCAGTTTATCCCTCTATTTAATCTAGAAACGTACTTTCCTACAGTGTACTTTCCTACTGTGTTTGGGCCTTGAATTCCTGATTTGGATGTGAAACTTGAGTAAGGGTCTTGTCTTCAAGTTTTTTTCTTATCACGAATTTCGATTCTTAAACATGATTAACCCTTGCGTTATTTTCCCTCTTAATTATAAATCAAACACAAAATTTAGTGTCACAATTAAGCAATTACTTTAATTCTTGGTAACTGATTACTTAAATGATGAAATTCGATACAGATTCGGAAATTTGGTTCATTAGAGATTTATTAGAAATAATCCCAGCTCGGTGTTCCTAGGTTGGCTTTCCATTCCCCTCTCCGAGGTTCTTCTGGTAGGGTTATGTCCTTTGCCTCCCAATGCTCTCGGAAATCTTATCCCTTTCCCTCTTCTTCTCCTTGTTCTTTTCCTTCTTAACTGGTGTAAGCGTTTGCTCATTCAAAGAGCTTCTTCGTCTTCTTACATTGTGCATCTTTCAGTTTTTACCTCTTTAAGTCCCTAATTTGGCTAGAAAATTTTAAAATGGCTCTCTCATAATATTATGTTATAGAGGATGGGCGATATGAAAGTTTAATTGTAATGTATAAAAAACGGTTTGTTCATTCTAATTTATCTGTATTTTTATCTTAAGCTCTTGGATCTCCCTCCAATATGCAGGTACAGTGAGCACTTTCTTGATTGTACAATTTGTCCCTCATTCCGTCAGAGGTGTAAAGTGTAAACATGGAGATATGTATTTTTTCTATTTGACAGAATACCTCTTGGCCATTGGGGATGTGACTGGTTACAATAACCTTCACCAATATCGGTTGAATTGTACTGGAGGACATGGAAGGATGGAAGGTTTTCATCAACTATTCAGAGCAGTTTCTCCCTCTATTCAGTCTAGAAATTTACCCATTCATTGATTTCTTTTGCGATTTGATAAATTTCCTACAGTACATGGGCCTTAATAAATTCGTGATTTGGATTTGAAACTTGAGTAAGGGTCGTGCCTTATTCCTTATCACGAATTTTGATTCTTAAACATGATTAGCCCTTGCGTTATTGTACCTTCTTAATTATAAGTAAAAAACACAAAATGTCTTTTCACAATTAAGCAATTACTTTAATTCTTGGTAACTGACTACTTAAATGATGAAATTCGATACCGATTGGTAAATTAGGTTCATTAGAGATTTATTAGAATAATTAATTTGTGCCTGTCGACCTCTGTTATTAACACTTTAACAGTCGATCCTTGCATGTCGTTTCCTACGGCTACAGTGTTTGGACCTTGATATCGTGATTCGCATTTTAAACTTGAGAAAAGGTAATGTCTCAAAGATATTCCTTATCACGAATTTTGATTCTTATTAAACTTGATTAAAACTAGTTACTGTATCACTGTACCTTCGTAATTAGAGATCTCAGATCGAAAACAGAATTTCGTGTCACAATTAAGCAATTACTTCAACTCGCGATAAATGATTAAATAATGAAATATGATACCGATTCGTAACTTTGGTTCATTTGAGATCAGATAAGAATTAATCTTTTCCCAAACATCCTACACCACGAACGAAACGATGTATTATTACTTGACTTGTTATTGCTGATTCGCCAGCTTTGTGGGTAACCTGAAGCCCTTCCACCTTTTTACCAAATTAACGAACTTGAGGCTTGAGCGTCATTATTTCGACAAACCCATTTCTATCCATGCTGAACGTTGAGCTCACGTTGGTATTCGTCGTTAGCACATTATAACAAGCGAAACATGATGTGTCTGGATGATTGGTGAACCAAAGATGAAGCATTCGGTCAAAGGTCACGTGCCTCCTCTCCCACCACAACAAATTAAGCGTTACTCCAGTCAGGTAGGCTTACCGACATGATGCCGTCTTCACTACCCTCATTTTCACGTGAGTTGTTGTTTCTTTGGGCTGAAATTCTACATTCTACTGTTTAGGCAACTCTGCAGGATGAATACTCCTCTTTTCTTTATAAGTTTATCATTTCATTGCCCAGTGTAGTCATCTCAATTATGTGCGATAATTACGTTTAATAAGTTAATAAATATAGCATATAAAATAGCTCAATAATTTGATTACAAGTTTGAGCTTTTGAATTTTTGAGTATAGGAGTGAAGTGTTTTTAGCTTGAAGATTCATTATATCAGATTGACAGTTAATGAATCTTTCATTAATGACCGGATAGTGGACCATAGTTTTAGTACCAATTATTGGGCAGTATGTTGTATTTCCTCTCCGAGGTTAGGTGATTTCCAATCAGATTTCATTGAAAGCAACTTAAATAATTATTTAATTGTTTTAATATTTTCCTCGATTAACTGTGAGAGCAGTTACTGGCCTGTCACGTGACATAGTAACTGTGGGACTGTTGACTCAATGTTAATATAAGCTTATAAGGTAATTATATTGTCGTTGTTATCTTTTCACTTTCTTTAGTACCCGGGGTTGGCCCAGTGTCTTCCCTAACATTCTTAACTAAAAGGGGTCGTAATTACTAAACTTAAAGTTTTATAACGATAAGGATACTGTCAATTTCAATTCTCAGATATTTCTTGATAGGCTTACTAGAGTCCTTCGACATCTTGACGGAAACGGAGAGGGTGAGAAGCCGAGGATTTCTTTATGGAAACGCGAAGAGGACTGAGGACTTCGGGAAGTAATTTCCCGAATCAAGAATCTGTCTCACGGGAGAGGTTGCAAATGCCCGTAAGAAAGGAATATTAGTAAAAGCTAAAATATAGGAGAAAAAGCTGTTTCGGCCGTGAGAAGAAAGTGAACTGTTCAACGGAATGATTTGCAACTGTCTAAAACAAAGTCACCGATGGTTATTGGTTAAGGGCCCCAGACGGTCTGCTCCTTGTTGAGTCGATCCCTAACCTTAAGCATTCATTAGATTCATTGTTTAGATTCATTAATTAGAGAAAAATCTATTTATCAAGGATATATGACTTTGAAAACTCCTTCATTTGGTCCTTTCTTTACTAGGAATAAAATATTCTAACTAGGAGTAATATAGTAGTATATTGCTTTCAATAAATTTGAACTTAATAAGTCTCTGGTTAGAATTATTTTCGGATGCATGATGCGCGTCCATTGTCCAAGTCTCTTAATGAGGTTCAATGTTCAATTGGAACCTCCGATTGCGTTCTCTTGACTGCCAAAATCAATGCCATGCCACGAAAAAACTTAATCCTGGCCATCCTAGATACATGCAAAATCCTTTTCAAAATATGCAGTTTTGAGATATTTCCAACTCCCAAGACAAAAATGCATAAAATTATTTTAGTTCTATCTTTATTTTAGGAACGAATGTGCATTTTTAAGAAATAAAATTGTGCATTTTTGTGTTTATCGATTTTCCATATCAAGGGATTCTTGTCAGTAGCTGTGAAAATGAAAGTGCATGTTTTAAGCACTGAAATGAAAATTATGCATGTTTCAATTATGCATGTTTCAAATCTCATTCATAGAAATTGTACGTTGAACAAAATTACGATTTTATGCATAATGTTAAGGGGGGGGGGGGGTTCAAGCCAAATTTTTGGGAAAACACGTTTCTGAGACAACGGTTGACCCAAAAGGTATACCCCGTGGGCCAACTTTTGGCGGGTTTGGTACCCCAGACCCACTGGCGCCGCCATGCCCAAATATGGGCACAAAATGGGCATATTTTCAAAAGCAACTTGGGCGGGATCTGAGGTGTGCAATCGATAGATAATGGTCCCCTGAGTTACCATAAAAAATTTGAAGTCGATATCTCAAAAATGGCTGAGTTATGGCCGAAAACGTATGCCCATATATGGGCATACGCGCGTCGCGCAAGCCAATTCTGGCCCATAACTTGGGCAAATATCAATATTTTTGAATGAAACCAACTTAATTCGATAAATAGCGTTAAATTATGTATTCTCTGCAAGTTTGGGGCTGATTGCTGCTTAAATGGCGATTTGAGGTCCAAAAAACCTCTTAAAACCACAAAATCGCCATTTTTTCTCAGTTCGCGTTTTTCAGTGCACTTTACTCAAACGATTATAACTTCGCTTGATTGATATTTTTGAAATAATTCTTTTTTACGTGAAATGGAGACTAAATTCCTCAGGAGCCAAAAGCGCCAAAATTTGGCAAAATTTGGGCCTCCAAAAATTTGGAGGCCTAACTCAAAAAATCCGGCTCCATTTGTATCTGAGGAATTTAGTCTAGTTTCACGTAAAAAAGAATTCTGCAAAAATATCAATCGTAGCCGAAGTTATAAGCGTTTGAGTAAAGTGCACTTTGGAAAAAACGCGAACTGAGAAAATGGCGATTTTGTGGTTTTTTAGAGGTTTTTTGGACCTCAAATCGCCATTTTAGCAGCAATCAACCCCAAACTTGCAGAGAATACATAATTTAATGCTATTTATCGAATTAAGTTGGTTTCATTCAAAAATATTGATATTTGTCCAAGTTATGGGCCAGAATTGGAAACAGAACGCCGTATGCCCATATATGGGCATACGTTTTTCGGCCATAACTCAGCCATTTTTTGAGATATCGACTTCAAATTTTTTATGGTAACTCAGGGGACCATTATCTATCGATTGCACACCTCAGATCCCGCCCAAGTTGCTTTTGAAAAAATATACCCATTTTGTGCCCATATTTGGGCATGGCGCCACGGCGGCGCCAGTGGGTCTGGGGGTACCAAACCCGGCCAAAAAGTTGGCCCCAGAGGGTATACCTTTTGGGTCAACCGTTGTCTCAGAAACGTGTTTTCCCAAAAATTTGGCTTGAACCCCCCCCCCCTTAAATTGCCCCTAGTCCAAATCTACTGGATTTAATCTTGATCTCTGGAGAAATTGTAACTACATTACATTTACTAAGGTACCTTGATCTGAAATTACGCTGAAATAAGGAAATAAGATTTATATAATCCTATTGAAGTGACAATTTTATTTATAGACCATGTCTGGCTTCTGGGGGCTGCCGCCCCCAGACCCCTGCATCACATGTTATTAATAGACTCAACTTACAGGACAGAATTAAGAGTTAAAATCCTATTGAGGCGACAATTTTATTCATAGAAAACGTCTGGCTTCTGGGGGCTGTCGCCCCCAGACCCCTGCTTCACATGTTATTAATCGACTCAACTTACAGGACAGAATTAAGGGTTAAAATCCTATTGAGGCGACAATTTTATTTATAGAAAACATCTGGCTTCTGGCCTCTGGGGGCTGCCGCCCCCAGACCCCTGCTTCAGATATTATGAATCGAATCAACTTACAGAACAAAATTAAGAGTTAAAATCCTATTGTGGCGACAATTTTATTATAGAAAACGTCTGGCTTCTGGGGGCTGCCGCCCCCAGACCCCTGCTTCACATATAATCAATCGAATCAACTTACAGAACAAAATTAAGAGTTAAAATCCTATTGTGGCGACAATTTTATTTATAGAAAACGTCTGGCTTCTGGGGGCTGCCGCCCCCAGACCCCTGCTCCACTTATTAGAAATCAACTCAACGTGCAGTGAGCTTTTAGGATGCTGCTGAGAGGAAATTTTGAAATTTGATGTCGTGAACCTGTGAATAATTTTTGTTGTATATGAAATCAGAATTTGCCTAGGCAAAAAATATGCAGTTTAGTGATTTTAAACTCAGGATACATGCAAAAAAATATTTTTTCGAGGTATGAATTCAATGCCCAGTCCTTCTTTCGTATTCCTGGGCTAGGTTTTGTGGTTAATCCCCCCAATGCGAAGAGTATAAACTGTTCAGTATCCTTATTATTGATTAAAATAGTGTACTGTTTTACTGCTAGTAACCCTTCATCATAGTTCTTGAACCAACTTTCTCAAGTTCTATAAAGAGATATTGTTATACCCATTCCTATTTCTTCATGTTTTACGACTTGATAAAAGTTTAATATGACTAACGGAAATGTTGTAATACGTACCCTTGATGGGCTTGTAGTATGATTGTTACCTTATAATTCTGTAGCAGTTCTTTCCAGAGGTTCCCCAGTGGGGTCGGGACCCTCATCAGAGGGCTGTTGGTAGGTGGGGTCTAAGCGGCTATTTATTTTGGGCTCGAGTAGTTAAGGGTGCTTTGAGACATTGAAAGGAAGAGATTAGCAGTCTGGAATAAGCTAATTGAAGGTGTATATAAAAACTGAATAAAACAGGTAAATTCACAAACTTAAGTATTCAAACTCCGTTTAAAATTTATTTAAACAGTTTGACGCACCTGCGTCCTGAATAATTAGGTAAAGCGGCTCTCACCGCTTATCAGTAATCAGGGTAACGTTAAAACCAGAGTAGTGACCGGCCTAATTTCCCGTAAAACCCGATATACGCAGGCGAGCAATGCAAGCTCCCGCGCAGCTCAAATACCATCAATCAAATATAACAATGCCCAAATATACATGATTATGGAAACCTTCTTCCCTAAAGTAATGTCTTCAATGCCCCATGTCAATATCCTTCTATTTAAAACTTTTAATAAAATTAATCACAAAATTTTCTGACCCAATTATTGACGGATTAAAAATTTGTAAAAAATTTATAATCAAAACCTCAGATCACTTTCTCACTTTAATTTTTCAAAACAAAAGCTTTTATGACGTGGATAGCTACTGTTTATCTTCAATATCATAAATTTACTACTCTGGACGCTATGTTTCCTCACCTTCGAGTTAATTAATTTCCTTCAATATCATTGTTCAACTAAATTTATCCCGTCCAGACAATCATAATCAGAATTTTCCTTGATCAGCGATTTGCGCTCTGAATTATATTCATAACATTAACTTGTAGTTTGCTGGCGATTAGCGCCCTGAATCATAATTTTAAGTTTAGTTTCTTAGCGATTAGCGCATCTCATTCTCCAACACCATCCAGAGACTCTTGGCACCCCATCTCCTTCCGTTGATCTGGAACGACATAACTACATATTATGTTCATGTGCAATCTATTCCTGTGCAATCTATTCCTGTTCAGGAAAGAAAGCTAGACTTATCAATCTGTGGCGTTCAGATTGTTAAGCCTCTCACAGTTACCCATGGCGTTCGGGTAACCCAATTTCCAACCTTACCAGTCTCCATCAGCCCTCACACTACGCATGGCAGTCAGGTCACCAATGACCGCCCTACAAACCTTAATCAAGAAGGAGACATGAATTTCCTCCAATGGGCCATCTTCAAGGTCAACCAGTGACCATTGGCCTCCAACAAGATCCTTCTTTTGTCCAATCTTGTCTGCCAGTTTTCTCCTGTAGTGTTTCTCCAGGTCAACCCTCCCTTCTAACTCTAGCGCCGTCTTTAATTCCCAGAAAAGCCTTTTTACTAATTTGTGCAAGACGTTGAACAAATTACTGATGCGTCTCGTCAGTTCAAGCAGGGAAGAACATTGCTCAATGAGCATGATGTGATGGTTTATTTCTTCCATGCTGGACTCCAATGCAGCAGTCTGAAATACTAGACGGGCAGGCCTTTCTTTCCCTCCAAAGGGGTGTGAATCTATCCCTGTTTGCACTGGATACCTCAAGTTTTGCCGTGGGGCTGGGTTGTGTCTTCGGGCTGAGTGGTTTGGGGCTGGCTGGCGTGGGGCTGGTTGGCGTGGGCCTGGTGCCTGTCCCCTGGGCCGTGATGGCCCAAAACGTGGGGCAACCACTTGTGATGCAACAGGACGGGTCAAAGTTGGCCGTGGTGGGGGGCGATGTGGGACAACAGCTCTGCTCATCTGCTGTTGGACCTGCCTAGATACCCTGGTCTCACTCTGCACTGGTTCAGCATCAGCAATCAATTGGAAATCAATTGGGCTCTGCCCGCGTATCTAAGCGGCTATTTATTTTGGGCTCGAGTAGTTAAGGGTGCTTTGAGACATTGAAAGGAAGAGATTAGCAGTCTGGAATAAGCTAATTGAAGGTGTATATAAAAACTGAATAAAGCAGGTTGATTCACAAACTTAAGTATTCAAACTCCGTTTAAAATTTATTTAAACAGTTTGACGCACCTGCGTCCTGAAAAATTAGGTAAGGCGGCTCTCACCGCTTATCAGTAATCCAGGTAACGTTAAAACCAGAGTAGTGACCGGCCTAATTTCTCGTAAAACCCGATAGGGGTACTACCAGCAGGCACCACGTGCTGCTGGTTAGCAGCTACCTGTGCGCACCCGCCTTGGCGACCCTTTGGGTCCGATGTTCTGACTCCACTGTCCTCTCTTTCCATATGGTTCGTTGAATTTTTCTATACAACCCTGGTTGTACCAGAGTTGTCTCCTCCCTCGATAAGTGTTACGTTATGAGAGTTATTATTTTCATTGTGTTAGTTGTTAGTCAGATGTGTGAAATTGTAAACCCCGTGATCTACTTCGCTTGCCACAGGAACTTTGAATTATTTGGAGACGAGTAAAGACTAAGAGATTAGTTAGTAATCATAGCTCGAGTTATCACGAAGTACAACAAACTTTAGATCTAAAAACTCGTACGAATAGCTCGACGAGAAAAATTATGAGTCCTAAGACCTGTTTCTAACGCTATCACTCACTCCTATTACTCTAGAGGTAGTGTCTTATAAAGTCTATCTGGCCGGGGGAGGATCTGCAAATCACAAAGCTAATCAATTCTCCAGACAGATAAGAATTCGGATAAGTGGGCCAAATTATCTTTGGAGCTTGGAAAATGGTACCCTGATTCGGAACGAATGTGATTGAACTCTGAACCTCGTGTTGCAAACCAGGATAACCACCCCACCAGTGGCGTGATTCAGTGAAAGCGAGCCGCGAGACAGCGTATTATCACATTCCTGGAGGAATCGGCTGCACTCACTGAGCCATGATAAGAACCTGGCACGGCTACCTTTCCTGAAAATATTCCTATCTGATGAACAATTCTGAAATCCTCGATAGGATGATAACTAGCGGCCCCTTCAATCAAAGGAACCCCGAAAGTATGATACAAGTTGCTAAGACATTGCACGCTCTACAATATTGTTGTTGTATTCAATTTCATTCTTTAGAATGACGTACATATAGGTAAAAGAGTAAAAGGAATGCACCACTTCTATAATCTTACAATTGATTACTATTATATATATTCGGCACCCAAGCCCAGCACCCTGTATGTGGCTCACAACACAACGTTTGTATCAGATATTCTGGGGAGCTGAAAGGAAAGCATCTAAAAAATTTTTCCAGGGAAACGTCTCAGGAAATGGTAAATTTTGCAGTAGGGAATATTTTGCCAATATTTCCAAAATCTGATGGCCATGAAAGATCCATGGTTTGAGCAGATCATTAATCACTGATCACTGGCTGTGATATCACTTCGTGATGCGGATGGGCACCTCTGGCTCGCAGTGCTGCAGGGCACGCTCGTCGCTCCCCTGCCACTTAGCCGAGGCCCTGTTTGCATTTTGCGCTTTTTGGTATTTTGTAATTAGGTAGGTTTGAACTCGTAAGAAATGGTACTAGTGCAGTATTATAAGCATTCAGGGACATATCCGGTAAATTAGTCTGAATGTGTATGTTATCAATAAGCTGTATGATTTGTACCTGCACCCCTTCTGTATCAAAGTTGCTGTAGTTTGTTCGAAAGATTCGGACCCAGATTTTGTAGGTAGTTTGTCTCGCAAAGGTCATTAAGGGGGAAGGGCGGTTAGGATACTTGGATTTATAGTAACAATTAATGTATCTGGTGTTAAGTCAAAATTATGGCTGAGAGCTTTCGTTTTAGCAAGGTGTAATTTCATTGTAGTGTCCTCTGTACTAACTACTAAGGGAATATCTCAATCTCATGAGTTGAAGCAGTGAAGCTGATGCTGAAAGAGTCCCATGCTGGAACTTAGTGCTGTAACTCAAGTCTGATCTTTGCCCTACGTAAAAGATGAATTGTTCTTCATGAGGGGCTATTCCTCCGCGGACCGTCGTGTTCATTGGAACCTCGGCCTCTGATGTGTCTCGTTTCCATTTGGACAGCTATGTCTGGTTTGGTGTCCCTGATGACATAGCTTTTGCGTAAGTTCTTGCCACCTCTATGACTTCCTCTTGCAACACTCGCAAAACCATGTCTTAATCAATCTAACTGTTGTAGGTACTGTTATTTGGAGGATATCATTGGAAGAATCCAATCCTGGAGAAATCAGTACTTCACTAATTGGAACTTTGGAATTAAACCTTCTCTAAATTGGCAGGCTTTTGTACTGAACTGAGATTTGCTGAGCTCAGGAGCCTTGCCATTGGTAATTGTATCATGATAAAATTCAATATTGATGACCAATTATAATATCTTTGATTGTTGGCTAATAGTTTAGGCCAATTTCTATAATTGATAATATCATCCCACGAATTTAAGTTCTATATCGGTACCGCTACTGAAATACCGTGTTCTGCTCAATACGGTACTAATTTAATATAAAATAATTATTATTCACAATATCAGTATGGTTGTGATTGTCAGATGCCAAAAATGGGTAATAACTCGAAGGGATTTAAATGCTACTTAAAATAACGTAATTGAACATAATTAGTCTCTGATAAGTTTTGTGATTTATCAGAGTAGGTATATGATAAGCATCCAGTAGATTGTCCTCTGCTGAAAGGAAAAGAAAAGAAAAGAAAAGAAAAGAAAAGAAAAGAAAAGAAAAGAAAAGAAAAGAAAAGAAAAGAAAAGAAAAGAAAAGAAAAGAAAAGAAAAGAAAAGAAAAGAAAAGATATGAATTAAGGGACAGCTCATAAAACGTGACACTTCTCTAAACTTTTAAAGGGATCAAAGAATTACTCAATTTATGGATTGATAACTCCTATTACTTTGTAACTAATGATTTTAATATTTAATTACGTTCAAGTGTGTCGTAACATCGTGTCTCTAACCAAGCATGGGCCACGGCCCACGCGAGGTTCCTCATGCTGTGATGGAACCTAGCTAGTGAGTCCGGGGAGTCTAAGGAGTAGGGTCCAAGCTGGTAGAGGAGTTCCCAGGCCCTTGATCCCCGCTGAGGTGGGCTGGGGCGTTCAAACCTACCCTCAGAGTCACAGCATGCAGTGTAGGAGTTGGTAATGGGGCTAGAGACTAGAGAAACATATAGTCAAACTGCACAACTAAGGGTTGTGGGCATCAAATAGCTCAATTATTAAATAGCAAGTGGTCATTTTGATAAAAATTATGAAATAATCAAGATATTTTGAATTGTTCTGTTGATGTTTCCGTGGCAGATAACGTCCGTGCCGGACTGCTGGGCTCAGGTTATCTCTTCTCAATTGTATTTCATCACATTGATGTAATCTCAATTTGGGTACAGAATATTGTTATATTATTTACCTATACAGATGCCTACGTAGGATTCACTTGATTTGTATTCCTCCATAATAGTATTTTCACCATCCAACACTGGCGTCTTGTGACAGAGTCGTACCGACACTGTCGGCATGCCAATCTTATTCTTATATGTACTTATACTTATATGTACGTATACTTATATGTACTTAAACTTATATGTACGTAGATAAAATATTATGTTTTTAACCGATTGTATCCTGTTTCAGGACTGTTTTGTTGCTTATCTGCCTTCAATTTTTTATTGGTTTGATTCTTGCGTGATATGATTAAACTCCTCCTCATTTTCTTTTCCTTGTCGGTATTGTCCAAATTCTTTTATTTTATTGCAATTCTGCTGGATTTCCTTTCTTTAGTACTTTAGTATCCTCTGTCCTGATTTTCCTTTTGATCATACCTTTGACCTTTATCGTGAATCTTGGTTTATTACTCCAAGTGCTTCAATCGTTATAGTGCAATTCCCTCCTGCTTATTTTCACTGTAGGCGTAGGTTTTTACAATAAAAACATTCATTAGACACTGCAGTTGAGTCTACTGATCTCATTTATGATTTGTGTTCTTGGTTATTGGTACCAAAGAGACGATAACTACTGTGAGCACTTCCCAAAAGTTTATTGATTTATTGTTACAAACGTCAAACAAGATACTAGGGAGAGTCTCTTCATGATCTTGATTTTTTTCTTCGGTTGGAGGTTGTCCTTTTTCTCGGACCCAGGGCCGGTGGGACCCGTTTAAACAACGGGGGTTTTCGACTTTTCGAGCAGTGACTGTGATATTATTTACTTGTATCCTTTTTCCTTATTAATTTAGTACTGACTGTTTAGATGCGTAAAATATGAAACGTTTAATAATAGATATGAAAAAAATTAGCGAATATAACGTTAATAAAAATTGGGGGGATTGTAGCCCAAAAAAAACCAAGCCCTACCCTATTTTTCGATTCTTGGGCTAGGTTTTTTTTGGTTTTTTTTTGGTTTTTTTAGGTTTTTTTTGGGTTACATTTTGGTCATTTCTGGGGCTTATTCCAATGAATTTTGACATAAAAATCTGCTGTTTTTGAACATAATTTTCACAGTCAGTGGCTTTTAAAGTTTATTTGGTGAATAGAAACGGCTATTTTCACATTTTCAGAGCTTGAAGGGCTTAGGTATCACCTAACAGTAAAATGCACAATATAGCCTGACTAACTGGTGTCTCTTGCTGACTTACTGGTGACTCTTGCCTCAGTGACTGGTGAAGGGCTTAGGTATCACCTAACAGTAAAATGCACAATATTGCCTGACTAACTGGTGTCTCTTGCTGACTTACTGCTGACTCTTGCCTCAGTGACTGGTGACCCATGCCAGACCCAGCTTGTAACTTTTGCCTAACTCACTGGTGACTATGACCTGATCCAATGGGACCTCAAACCTGAGCGGCTGTGACTCCTGGCTGACACGCTGAGTGCTGTCCAGCTTTGCAACTCTTGCCTAATTCACTGTTGTCTCTGACCTGACCAACTAGGGCCTCTTTCTCTCTAGCCTGACTAAATTATGACTTTTGCCTGACCTATTGGTTTGTTGATGACCTTTTACCCGTTCCAGATGGCGATTCTTGCATGACCAAATTGTGACCCAAATTGTGACCAAGTTAGGCCTTTTGCCTGAATTCCTCAATGACTGGTGACTCCCCATTACCTGATCTCCTGGCGCCTCCTAATTGACCTACTAGCGTCTTTCATCTGGCCTACTGACAACCTTAGCTGACCTAATAAGGAACCTTATCTGGCCTACTGGCGACTCTTACCTGGCCTAGTGACGCTTCTTATCTGACCTACTGACTAATCTTCTCTGACCTACTTGTGAATCTTACCTGACCTATTTTAATACTTTCGACCATTGCCTGACCATAGGTGACAGCAGACACTTACCTGTGACCCAGCTGGTACCTCTTGCCTGATCCACTAGTAAAACTTAAATTAAAAGCTCAAATAGATATAACTGTTTTAGCCATTGGCGTCTCTTGATCCTACCTGACCTACTAACGTCTTCTGATCCTACCTGACCTACTAGCTTCTCCTCATCCTACCTGACCTACTGGCGTCTCCTGATCCTACCTGACTAACTGGCATATTCTCGACTGATCCTACCTGACCTACTGGTGTCTCCTGATCCAGCCTGACATACTGGCATCTCCTGATACTACCTTACCTATTGGCATGTCCTGATCCTACCTTACCTACTGGCGTCTCCAGTTCCTACCTGACCTATGACTGGCGTCTCCTGATCCTACCTAACCTATATCTGGCGTCTCCTGATGCTACCTGAGCATCGTGATTCTACCTGACCTAATGGCATCTTCTGACCCTACCTTACCTAGTACCTACTGGTGTCTGCTATCCTACTTGATTTACTGGCGTCTTCGGTTCCTATCTGACCTATAGCTCGTGTCTCCTGATCCTACCTGACTTACTGTGCAATGATGTCTCCTGATCCTACCAGACCTACTGGCGTCTTCTGATCCTACCTGACCTACTGGTGTCTCCTGATCCTACCTGACCTACTGGCATCTGGACTGATCCTATCTGACCCATTGGAGACTGGCGTCTCCTGATCCTACCTGACCTATAGCTCGTGTCTCCTGATCCTACCTGACTTACTGTGCACTGATGTCTCCTGATCCTACCAGACCTACTGGCGTCTTCTGATCCTACCTGACCTACTGGCGTCTCCTGATCCTACCTGACCTACTGGCATCTGGACTGATCCTATCTGACCCATTGGAGACTGGCGTCTCCTGATCCTACCTGACCTATAGCTCGTGTCTCCTGATCCTACCTGACTTACTGGCGTCTTCTGATCCTACCTGACCTACTGGCGTCTCCTGATCCTACCTGACCTACTGGCATCTGGACTGATCCTATCTGACCCATTGGAGACTGGCGTCTCCTGATCCTACCTGAGCCTCCTAATCCTACCTGACGTACTGGCATGTCCTGATCCCACCTTACCTATCAGCGTCTCCTGATCCTACCTGACCTATGACTGGCGTCTCATGATCCTACCTGACCTACAGCTGGCGTCTCCTGATCCTACCTGAGCATTGTGATCCTACCTGACCTAATGGCATCTTCTGATCCTACCGTACCTACCGGTGACTGCTATCCTACTTGATCTACTGGCGTATCCGGTTCCTACCTGACCTATAACTGGCGTCTCCTGATCCTACCTTATGACCCAGCTGGTACTTCTGGTCTGACCCACTGCTGACTCTTTGCTGATCAAGTAACCCACTGGTGATTCTGACGTGATATTCTGGCCGGATACCCTCTTACATGAACCAGAGGCTGACTAGACCCTTGGCGGCATCCTTTTCCCAGTGTTAATTGCTCAATTATGACTTCACAGGACAGTAGGACACGTTTCATCAACAAGTCGACTCACGCAAGAAGCTGGTGGCACTTGCCTGTCCCTTTGCCACACAGATGACTTTTTGACAGCTCGTGAAAGATATGCTGAGCATCAATAATCAAGCCTTGCTGACTGATGAAGCCTTTATCATTGCTTGGTGACTAAGTGCCTACAAACTGGTCTTCTGGTGATCATTGTGGCTGACCTTTGTCAATCATAATTTAAGCAAGAATGCTAAATTGCTCTCAACTGGCCGACCTTCATCTGGCGACCTTCACCTGGTGCCTTGTTGGTCCTTTCTTGCCCCTTGTGACTCCCAGCTGACTTCCTGCAACACTTCTCTGGCCCTCTGGTGACACTAGTCTGACCTCCTCATGAAGCCTTATCTCGCCCTGAGATGCGATGTAACACTTACCAGTGAATCCTTGGCCCTTCGTCATCCGGCCCTGGTGAACCAAGGACGACCTTTGAAGGACCCTCGGGTCTTGAATAACCCCTACGTGGTAATGAGTGGCCAGAGCGCTCTTGTTTAGACCAGTATGGCCTGATTCGACACCTTTTGATCCTTTACTGTTCCTCTCTAATCACTGTTGGACCAAGGTCCCGTGCTATCTCATGATTTTCCGGTGTACCTTATCAAAAAGCACTGAGGGCTCTTAAAATGCTTCTCAAATGCTAATAAAGTCCTTAAAGTAGTGATTTAAGCCATCTGTAATTATTGAAAACCATTGAGTATCAATAAGAATATGTAAATAACACAAATAACACATTGGTGCGAAATGTCCAAAAAGTTCAAAAAAATCCAACCCAAAAAAAACCAAAAAAAACCAAAAAAAACCAAAATAAACCGAAAAAAACCAAAAAAAACCAAGCCCTACCCCAAATTTGTGATCTTGGGCTTGGTTTTTTTTGGTTTTTTTTGGTTTTTTTTGGGCTACAATCCCCCCAAAATTGAAATAGTCTAATTAATAATTAAAATTACGGAATATAATATTAATATTTCTTCGGAATGCTTGGTCGTGGGTACAAGTCAACAAAACTTCTCGGCCTAACAAGTCCGTCACCTGATTTGACACCCATTTCTTTCTCTCCGTGTATTGCTGGTGAGTTTTAATTGTGTTGATTGCGTCCTTATTAAAGATAAGCGTAGTCCATCTGGTCGAAACTGTGTGCAGCTGAGATAATTCTCAAATTACTTCACAAAAGGAACACAGCTCTAGAAGTCTAGAGTCCCACTGAAGAAGTGAAGAAGACATACCTTAGTACACTTAAGAACGGCGTCACTTAATTAGTGCGGTTTGGAAAAAACCGCACTAATTAAGTGTATAGTATTTAAGTGCGCATAAACCTAAGTGTATGCTAATTAAGTGAAAAATTTTTGTGAATTTCGCGTTTTTTCGATTTTGTTTTTTGAGATATGAATTAATGAATAACTAGTGAATAACTATATCGGATTTAAATGTGTAGGTACTTGATAAGTTTATAGTAGCCAAAACAATAAGTTTAACTACAAAACGTGACCGTTAGCTAAATCTTAATTAGTTTACAGAAAGAAATGGTAATGTATAAAATTTGATCTATTTTCATAATTGCAAAATTTTCGATTGTTGGTCCTATGAATATGATGCTCGCAATCAAGAGGAGAATTTCAAATTCATCCAAATTTCCACATCGTTTTCTATCTCATAAAAAACCGCACTAATAAAGTGCTCCGATCTTAAAGTGCGCGCAAATTACGTGATGCCGTTCTTAAGTGTACTAAGGTAGTTAAGATTTATTAAACCTATAGTCGGTGTGTAACTGACGGCACGCCAGCTTTTTATGTCCTGCCTTCCCGCAGTTAATGCAGTAGTCTGCTTTCCACTGAAGCGGAGGGGTAGGTTCCGTGGGACCCTGACATGACCCACAGTACATGGTCATGTAAATAAAATGGTACTTTTTTCAAATGGTACAAATTTTCTTCATTTTTAGCAATTTTTTGAAGGTTCCATTCTTGTCTCTGTTTTTTCGCCCCTATTTCAAATGGTACCTTTTTCATTGCCTGATTTTGGTGTTTCAAGTAATTTATGCAGGTAATTATGGAAATTTAGGAATTAGTTATGAATTCTATCGCAGGATCCAAGCTCTATTCAAGTTATTATTAATTTATCCCTGATAACTGACGCTAAAGGAAAATCCATTCATTTCTTGGGTTCTTACTACACTGGGTACACTCTCTACTACTCCTGAGCACAATGGAATCAGCTCTACTGAACCCTGATAGCTTATTGAGATGCAGAAGAAAGGGTAATTTGATGAGTTGGGATTTACGTGGGTAACTGAGCTGAACGCGAGCCTATAGGCGAGGGGTATTAAATATACTCAACCCGTTCACATGCGAGGTGTATAACCAGAACCAATATAAATTAGGCATAAAACTCCGATCCTGATGTTCGAAAGCTTGTTCCTCTCTCTCTTCACTCCCGCCTGACTACATTCTCTTCCCGGCTTTCCTCTAGACTCTTTACCTTCGCCCTCCACTGCTTTCTGCAATGCTCTTTTGAGTTTCTCTTCCTCACACCTGCTCTTCGCCACCATATCGTTTCTTCCTCAGAGCCTCCAGCCCCCCTCTACATTTTTGGCTTATTGCCACAGTCTGCTTTCCTCCTCCAATTGCTCTGCCTTGAATCCCGATCCACGATCTCATTATTAAAGTTATACAACAATCAATACGTCATGAATGTATCGTTTATCTCCTCGATACTTCAGACCGTGCAGATTAAACACAAATCTTGTTGCAGGTTAGTGTGGCAAAAATTCCCCGAAAAAAATTGAGCACTTATGGGTTAATCAACTCATATCAAGATCCGCTTTAAAACAGTGTCCTGGAGTCGGAGTACCGACTCCAGTAATAAACGGTAAATGTTCAAATAATATGAAAATTTATAAGTAAATAAAACCTAATGCAAATCATTTTCTGGTCGATACTGTTTGCTGAACTGCTGAACACACTCATGTTCTTGTAATGCCCAGCGATTCTTCTCCTCATGCGTTCAAGGCCATGCTGCTCCCCAATCACCAGATCCATCGGGAGGCAAATTGCTCTGTCCTCGGAGTTACAGCTACTGTTACATTAATGATGGTATACTTTCCATAACAAAATATCGAATATATCCAAACATTTGAAATATCTTCGTTGATAATTACTCAAAATATTATATTTCTCTGACATTTATCATGGCATCCAACTCTGCCTCGATTCATATCACTTAATACTAAACTCCTAGAAACCTCTTCAAAATTGTATCCTGTTTGTGAAAACGGTCTTGTTTGTTAAATCAACATAATTAGGTATACCAAGGTCAATCAGACCCGCAGTGAAGTATTGTGGACTTCTGCTTTTAACCAGTGTCCTGGAGTCTGAAAACTGACTCTCAAAATTAATAGTAGTAAACGAGTTAATGTTTAAATAATATGAAAATTTATCAGTTCATAAAACTTACTGTAAATCATTTTCTGGTCGATGCTGTTGCCTGTACACAGTTTGGTGGTGGGTTGTGTACCGGGGTGGGTAGTTATTTAGGGAAGGATTTATAGGGATCTGCAATTGGGCTCTGTAGTCGGTTGAAGCATTAAAATATAATGAGGATGCAGTTCGTAAAGGGATTAATCTAAAACTCTACTTTATAATCAGAACCAACACACATAATATTCCTCATCTCCCTAAGAACTACCCTTAAACTACAAGAGCATGAAAACTTATTCACAAGCATCCCTTAAGTACCCTTATCACTCAGCACCTACGCATACTGAACACCTGCCTACTCACTTACCAACACCTGCCTAAACGCATCTGTGCGCCCGTCTAAAAGTCTGTTTGGTGCCCCTGTGTGAAAGTCTGTTCGGTGTGTACACTACTACACCAAAATAGTTAAATGAGAACTAGACACACAGTCTTTAAAAGTGTACCACTACCTCCATACTCTTGAAATTGAAGTCAGTTCCACCTAAAGTAACAGTAATGAATTTTCTCACTGAGACGGCTGAATCCAGTGTGGTGTAGGAAGAGCTGAGTGTGGTAGCTGTTCCTACACAGCAAGTCCGCGCCTCATTCCACCGTTGGGATACTCATGTTGAATGTTGGTGTGGCAGTACTCCCACCTTCAATGCACGAGTACGATTGAACAGGTCACATTAACCCGCATAGTAACAGAACTAATACGCAATGCATTTTCGAAAATTGAATTAGAAAATGATGATGTACGATTTGTGAGAAACCATTAACGACTTGATGCCTCTCGGACTGGTGATAACCTTATCTTGAAATTATATTTCTTATCTCCATTCTACTCATAATTAGCTTTGTTCTTCCCTTTTTCCGAAATTTGTTTTTTATAATTTATAAAGTTTTCAGTAACGATTCTTGATAATAATTTTGAGTTCATTATTTACCTCTTATCTACTTAATTAGAAATAAAATCAATGTTGTGATCCTCCTGGGGTGCTGGGACAGGCTGGATCAACTTCCCGAGGGCAAGTCCGCACCCCATTCCACCATTGGAGAGGTCTGTTGCTTTGTAGAAGTGAGTTTGGGGTGCTGGGACAGGCTGGATCAACTTCCCGAGGGCAAGTCCCTACCTCACTGGGATGATAATGTTGAATGTTGGTGTGGCAGGACCACTGCAGAATCGTCTCTGTTTCAAATTTTCTACTAAATTTAATTCCGTATCATTCCATACCTTACAACTTAGAAACTTTAATGTTAATTTTGAATCAGTTACCGCGCAAACCGCTTGATTAATATATTTTTACTATCTGGATTAGCTTATCTCTGACAGTGTTACATGATGACATAAAACATAGTCTATTTTCGATTAGTGAGTTCACTTTAATTCGCGTGGTCGGAGGAATGACTTGAATTTTTTAATCATAGTTTATTTTCGTGTCTTGCAGTTTTTAATAATTTTATCGTTGTCTATTTTCGAACCTTAAATAGAGTCAATCGACTCTAAGTTCATTATAGACTATATTCCCCTCATTCAATTTCCATTCTATTTCTTGTGTCCTCTCTTGTGTCCTCTCCTCCCAGTCCCCCTCAGTTCTGGAAGCTCCTCACCGTTGCTTCAGTGTGGTGGTCCTCTTCTCCGCCTCAACCAAAAGAGTATCCCCCCTTGTATCACCATCGATATTACTACTGCCGTGGTCGCAGTTACCACCAATTGACACTAATGCAGTTGTCTAGTTCAATCATGTCAAACTGGCTGTTGTCACAAATGCGAACATTACCAAAGTTTGGACAGTTGATGGCGTTTTGATGCAGGTACAGCTTGTTTTTGTGGATAAGAGCTGTGTCAGGCATGTTGAACATGAAGCATTCTGAAGTGTTTGTGTTCTCGAAATCGGCCCAAAAACCGTTTTGTCGAACATTGAAGAAGGGATAAATTGGGTCATTTTGGAAGTTAGGGTATGTCACTAAGAAGGTAAATTGGAGATTCTCGAAGTCAGCCTCCATCATACTGGATACAGCAGTTTGATAGAGCATAATATTGGGGTATTTCCCGCAATGACCAAATTGAAAAAAACTTGATTTTTCTCCTTTTTTATATCACTTAATATCCGTTTTTGTTCAATAATCTCCTCTTTCAGCTGTGTCATCAGTGATATGCCTCCCGTGCTACGCTTTACTACCTGGTACCACCAAGTCTTATTCCCATTTGAATATATTACGATATTTGAAATCGTGATAATATATAATACTGTATATAAAAATATAGTCTTCTAAACTACTAAAGTACTCAATTTCTCTTGCATGGATCGTAGCATCTTATCTCTCTTTGCCTCGATCCGTATCGTGTCGTGGTATGTTTTCCATCCTAAGGTTTTTCTCTTCTGTTGATTTTTGAGGTATATGGTGCATCTTCAAATCTCTGGTGCAAATCTCTGAAAGCTCTCTAATCCTATTTCATTTCATGTGATGGTCTATCCTCTCAATACTTGACTCCATGTACGTCAAGCACCTAAACACCTAACTTCAGACCTCTCTTCCTTCTTCTTGGTGGGTGATGGGAGGAAACTGCCGGATGGATAGCTGAAAGAGTGAATTCTCTGTTACTCAGATAGATGTTACCGTTTCCTTGCCCATTCCTCTTTCTGTACCGCATTTCTATTAACCCCCTAGCCCGGAATATAGCTCGTCTTCCCAGAGGATACTTTCAAGGGTTAACATTTTAGTTTCTCTATTTAGGTCTAATCATAAACTTGGCTACTGTTATTTATTTCAAGTGAGATCTTCCCCTAACCAGCATGAACTAAGATAGGCCACTTTAGGGCTCCTTGTAACCAACCCCCAAGACCATTATTTGTACAAGTGATGTAGAACTTGGGCGTGAGTCCGGCCATAGGCCTGGACTATATAACGTAATAATTTATTGTGACTTTTGAAATTTCTTATTTTGTAATTTTATAGTTTTGGAATGAACAGGGGGGGAAGTCGTGATACGCAGTCATAAAAATCGAATGATAAAATCAAATAAAAGTACAAAACAGCCAACAATCAATATTATAAACAATCAACTGATAAATACTCTTAACTATATTATAATTTAGCAAGTCCTTCGGAACTAATGGTTGTCAGGCATCGGACTGGTTTAGAGGCACAGGATGACATCGGACTGGATTTTATCCGCACGCAGACAGGATGACTGGTGAATTACCTGTTTGAAATGGCTTATTAGGTCGACAATATAGGGTAACTGTTGTTCCGTGGCACCAACAACCAAATTGAACTCCCTATGGCCGGATTCTTTTCTTTCATCTCATTTAAGATCTGTGTTTGTTCCTGAATCTCCTCTTTCAGCCGTGTCATCAGTGATATGCCTCCCGTGCTGCTCACTATTTGGTCCCACTACGTCTTATTCCCTCTAAGCGGCTATTTCTTTTGGGCTCGAGTGGTTAAGGGTGCTTTAGGACATTTGAAAAGAAGAGCTTATGATAAGACGAAAAACTCTGGATTGCTTAAGTACTTTCCCTATCCGTGACTCAGACTCCGTTTATTTTAACTTTGTTGATAAAACTGCTCCCACTCTTATCAGTGTCATAAGTTGATATTCCTCCCGTGCTGCTCACTGAAATTTAAATCCCTATACCAAATTACAACCTGTAAAACCTTATTCCCCATATCTAACTTTATATGGAGTGAGGTTTCTTATAACCCTCTGATGAGTCTGTTTCCAATCATCATCTCTTTTACTGACTTTTAATCTAGGTATGTTGTGTTATATCTTGTTTTATAAGCTAGTTTCAGTTGCCCACTGAGGTAGGTATCTGCTGTATATATGTCTTCTTCCGTCTTTATTCCGTCTCATTTAAGATCTGTGTTTGTTCTTTAATCTCCTCTTTCAGTCGTGTCATCAGTGATATTCCTCCCGTGCAGGGCTTTACTACCTGGTCCCACTAAGTCTTATTCCCATTTGAATATATCACGATATTTGAAATCGTGATAATATACAATACTGTATATGAAAATATAGTCTTCTAAACTACTAAAGTACTCAATTTCTCTTGCATGGATCGTGGCATCTTATGTCTCTTTGCCTCGATCCGTATCGTCCCGTGGTATGTTTTCCATCCTAAGGTTTTTCTCTTCTGATGATTGTACGAGGTATATGGTGCATCTGCAAATCTCTGGTGGAAATCTCTGAAAGCTCCCTAATCCTATTTCATTTCATGTGATGGTCTATCCTCTCAATACTTGACTCCATGTACGTCAAGCATCTAAACACTTAACTTCAGACCTAACTTCAAACCTTACCTCCCCTCCTTGTTGGGTGATGGGAGCAAACTGCCGGATGGATTGCAAACAAAGTGTATTCTCTGTGCTCTCCAAAACTGCCCCCAAGGGGTGGTGCCAGCTCAACTGTTTCAGCTGAACAGCTGCTGTCTTCCGTGTCCATCTGCGGACAGCCCTCCTCCGTGTTGGGATAGCGGTCTCGCGCCCGGATAATATTCTGCAATTCTACAATCACATTGTCTTTTCTTTCCAAACTGCCGGATGGATAGCTGAAAGAGTGAATTCTCTGTTACTTGGATAGATGTTACCGTTTCCTTGCCAATTCTCTTCCTCTGTACCGGATTTCCACACTGTCACACCTTCTTGCTGAGACAAGGATGGTTCGTAGGGATCTGGCCTGTCATCTTTGCGACATATTTGTATAATTATATTATAAGTATAAAGTTTAGACTGTCGGATACTCCGGAATGATTTGGATGAGATCTTCAATCCTTTCGCTACTCGATAATGTCAGCTTCTCCGATGATATTTTTTGCTCCCGGTTTTTTTTGCTCCCGGTAGTAGGTGATTTCTATCCCATGCAACGAGTCTATGTCATGGCATAAATGTTAGTAGGTAATCATAGCAAAGACTCCTTTAAGATATGTATATTGATAATGTAACACAGTAACAATGACCTTTTTAACGACTAATTTTAATAAACCTCAACATAATATCACAAATGAACCTCATCATATTTTTTGATTTTACCACGGTATGGCCGGTTCCTTTTTCTTTCATCTCATTTAAAGATTTAAGATCTGTGTTTGTTCTTGAATCTCCTCTTTCAGCCGTGTCATCAGTGATATTCCTCCCGTGCTGCGCTTTACTACCTGGTCCCACTAAGTCTTATTCCCACTTGAATATTATATCATGATATTTGAAATCGCTATATTATATAAAAATATAGTCATCTAAACTAGTAAAGTACTAAATTTCTCCTGCATGGATCGTGGCATCAAACTCCCTCTTCCTTGGTCCATATTGTCTCGTGGTAGGTTTTCATCCTAAGGTTTTTTCTTTCTGATGATTGTACGAGGTATATGGTGCATCTGCAAAATCTCTGATGCACATCTCTGAAAGCTCCCTAATCCTATTTTAGTTTATGTGATGGTCTAACCTCTCATAGCTTCATAGAACCCATAGGTGTGCAGACTGGTAATTACCTGGTTGAAATGGCTTACCTGGTCGACAATATAGGGTAGTAACTGTTGTTCCGGTTAGCACCAACAACCAAATTGAACTCCATATGGTCGGATACTTTTCTTTGTTCATTAATCTCCTCTCTCAGCCGTGTCATCAGTGATATTCCTCCCGTGCTGCTCACTATTCGGTCCCACTCAGTCTTATTCCCTCTAAGCGGCTATTTCTTTTGGGCTCGAGTGGTTAAGGGTGCTTCAGGACATTTGAAAAGAAGAGCTTATGATAAGACGAAAAACTCTGGATTAAGCTTATCAGAAGGTGAATATAAAACTGAGTTATACATCAAAATCACAACTTAAGTACTTTCCCTATCCGTGACTCAGACTCCGTTTATTTTAACAACTTGCCGCTGATAAAACTGCTCCCACTGCTTATCAGTGTTAAAAGTTTAAATTCTAAGTAGCGACCGGCTTAATTGCACTGAAATCTGAGTTAAATCGCCTATACCAAATTTTAACCCGTAAAACCTGATACCCCATATCTAACTTTATATGGAGTGAGGTTTCTTCTAACCCTCTGATGAGTCTGTTTCCAATCATCATCTCTTTTACTGACTTGTAATCTATATATAGCAATATTGTTTTATATCTTGTTTTATAAGCTAGTTTCAGTTGCCCACTGAGGTAGGTATCTGCTGTGTATATATGTCTTCTTCCGTCTTTATTCCGTCTCATTTAAGATCTGTCTTTGTTCAATAATCTCCTCTTTCAGCGTGTCATCAGTGATATTCCTCCCGTGCTACGCTTTACTACCTGGTCCCACTAAGTCTTATTCCCACTTGAATATATCACGATATTTGAAATCGTGATAACATACAAATTACAAAATGTAGCTTTCTAAACTACTAGAATAATAAATTTCTCTTGCATGGATCGTGGCATCTAACTCCCTTTGCCTCGATCCATATCGTATCATTGTATATGGTGCTTCATTAAAATGTCTGTTGCACATCTTTGAAAAGTTGAAAGCTCTCTAATCCTATTTCATTTCATGTGATGGTCTATCCTCTCAATACTTGACTCCATGTACGTCAAGCACCTAAACACTTAACTTCAGACCTCTCTTCCTTCTTCTTGGGTGATGGGAGGAACTATGATGATAGGCTGCAAAAGAGTGAATCTCTGTTACTCGGATAGATGTTACCGTTTCCTTGCCCATTCTCTCTCTCTGTACCGCATTTCTATTAACCCCTAGCCCGGAATATAGCTCGTCTTCCCAGAGGATACTTTCAAGGTTAACATTTTAGTTTCTCTATTTAGGTCTAATCATAAACTTGGCTACTGTTATTTATTTCAAGTGAGATCTTCCCTAACCAGCATGAACTAAGATAGGCCACTTTAGGGCTCTTGTAACCAACCCCAAAGACCATTATTTGTACAAGTGATGTAGAATCCTAAGTGAGTCCAGCCATAGGCCTGGACTATATAACGTAATAATTTATGACTTTTAAAATTTCTTATTTTGTAATTTTATAGTTTTGGAATGAACAGGGGGAAGTCGTGATACAGGTCATAAAATCGAATGATAAAATCAAATAAAAGTACAAAACAGCCAACAATCAATATTATAAACAATCAACTGATAAGGGATTTGGGCCCCAAAATTGCAGTGTAACTCAGGACAGATATTTGAAGTAAAATGTAGGCCATTTAGGGGCCATCAACATATCCAAAATCGCAAAATGGCCCTAGAATTTCATGGCCCTAAATGGCCTAAAATGGCGTTGGCCCCCCCCCCCAAAATAGCTCAATCATTTGATTACAAGTTTGAGCTTTTGAATTTTTGAGTATAGGAGTGAAGTGTTTTTAGCTTGAAGATTCATTATATCAGATTGACAGTTAATGAATCTTTCATTAATGACCGGATAGTGGATCATAGTTGTGGTACCAATTATTGGGCAGTATGTTGTATTTCCTCTCCGAGGTTAGGTGATTTCCAATCAGATTTCATTGAAAGCAACTTAAATAATTATTTAATTGTTTTAATATTTTCCTCGATTAACTGTGAGAGCAGTTACTGGCCTGTCACGTGACATAGTAACTGTGGGACTGTTGACTCAATGTTAATATAAGGTAATTATATTGTCGTTGTTATCTTTTCACTTTCTTTAGTACCCGGGGTTGGCCCAGTGTCTTCCCTAACATTCTTAACTAAAAGGGGCCGTAATTACTAAACTTAAAGTTTTATAACGATAAGGATACTGTCAATTTCAATTCTCAGATATTTCTTGATAGGCTTACTAGAGTCCTTCGACATCTTGACGGAAACTGAGAGGGTGAGAAGCCGAGGATTTCTTTATGGAAACGCGAAGAGGACTGAGGACTTCGGGAAGTTATTTCCCGAATCAAGAATCTGTCTCACGGGAGAGGTTGCAAATGCCCGTAAAAAAGGAATATTAGTAAAAGCTAAAATATAGGGGAAAAAGCTGTTTCGGCCGTGAGAAGAAAGTGAATTGTTCAACGGAATAATTTGCAACTGTCTAAAACAAAGTCACCGATGGTTATTGGTTAAGGGCCCCAGACGGTCTGCTCCTTGTTGAGTCGATCCCTAACCTTAAGCATTCATTAGATTCATTGTTTAGATTCATAAATTAGAGAAAAATCTATTTATCAAGGATATATGACTTTGAAAACTCCTTCATTTGGTCCTTTCTTTACTAGGAATAAAATATTCTAACTAGGAGTAGTATTCCCGCCCTGGCCAGGGCGGTAACCCCCTGCATATCAGAAAAATAAAAAGAAATAGAGAGTCGAAACCTATCCAGAACGATTCGTCGTAAAATTTTGGGTCTAGAACAACCGTTCTTATAGATACGCGTATACTTAAATCGCACGCTACAGTAACGTAACTGGCCAGGGCTATATATGAGAGAATTCGGTGTCACAGGATACTAAGAAGATGATAATTTGGGACCCAATTTAAATCGATGAGATCTCAAGTTTCACAAATGGTAGAGACATGATCAAGGTCAAGTTTTGTAGATCTAAGATGGGAAAATGTAATAGGCTATGAGAGAAGTTCTGGTGACGTCATTATGACGTCATTATGACGTCATCAACTTAGCGAAATTTTACTGCTTTTTTAGCGAAAATAGGTCATTTTCGAGCGCATTTTTCACCAAGAAGGAGTGGAGATAGCTCAAAAATTTTGGAAAATCGTTAGTTGGAAATTTAAAGAGCTTTCAGAAAATCATACGGATCATTGGGCTATCTCGATTTTTCATCGAGATATACGCGATTTCCTAAGGTACGGTGAAAAATCGATGTCGAAATCTTAGGACAAAACTGAAACGAGTGATATGTCAAGAACTGCGACTTATCTTGAGATGAGACCGGTCAAATTATGTTGTACTAAGGCGGAATTGTCTTATAGGCTATATGGGAAGTTGGTTTGAGCCTATTTGGGTGCTGTGATGACGTCATCAAAATCGCGTAAAACCACTAAAATAGCGTATTTTGCGATAAAACGCTATTTTGCGCTACTTTGAACATCTCTAACTCAGAGAGTTTTCATCGGAATATGTTTTACTTCGATATTTTGCTTTAAGACCCCGAGATTTAGCTATAAAACGAGTTTCAAGGTGATCGGTCGAAATATGTCGTCATGCGAAGCCTCTAAAAATTGAGCCGCAAAATGGTTGAAATTACGTTAATGATGAAAAATTGTACTTTAGCCTTATTCTGTGATCGGATGACGAACTAATAATGGTTTCCTCATGTCTCTCAGTGACTAAATGTGGGAAATATACGATGAAATAGTGAATCACGTGAGTTCACGTGGACGTTTTGTAGAAATTAGGGGATTTCAAGAAAATGATATTTACATGCGATTTTCGACATAATTACGTTGAAATGAGTTCAAATACGACTAATTCACGTGAAATTAGATCTGGGTGCTACATTTCAGCACGTGAGTTCACGTGGACGATTTGTAGAAAATAGTAAATTGGTCGGTTCTAGTAATTCCAAGTTAGGGTAACGTTGTTTCGGAATGCGTGAGGTTTAGTTACGTTGGTTCCAACCGAAAGAAATGGACTGACGTCACCAAATCAGCAGGGGGTTACTACGACAACCGTCCCGGTTTTGGAGATAAATAATAGTATATTGCTTTCAATAAATTTGAACATAATAACTTAATAAGTCTCTGGTTAGAATTATTTTCGGATGTATGATGCGCGTCCATTGTCCAAGTCTCTTAATTAGGTTCAATGTTCAATTGAAACCTCCGATTGCGTTCTCCTGACTGCCAAAACCAATGCCCAGTCCTTC
This sequence comes from Beroe forskalii, assembly GCA_011033025.1. Lineage (NCBI taxonomy): Eukaryota > Metazoa > Ctenophora > Nuda > Beroida > Beroidae > Beroe > Beroe forskalii. The sequence continues at coordinate 162,154 of WFMF01000164.1, read as the reverse complement.
TTTTCTTATTCCTGGGCTAGGTTTTGTGGTTAATCCCCCAATACGAAGAGTATGAACTGTTCAGTATCCTTATTATTGATTAAAGTAGTGTACTGTTTTACTGCTAATAACCCTTCATAATAGTTCTTTCCAACTTTCTTAAGTTCTATAAAGAGCTATTGTAGTGCACATCCTATTTCTTCATGTTTGTTGACTTGATAAAAGTTAAATATGACTAACGGACGTGTTGTAATTATTGTTACCCTTGATGGGCTCCTATTTTTAACTCTGTAGCACTTCTTGCCAGAGGTTCCCCAGTGGGGTCGGGACCCTCATCAGAGGGCTGCTGGTAGGTGGGGTACTACCAGCAGGCACCATGTGCTGCTGGTTAGCAGCTACCTGCGCGCACCCGCCTTGGTTCCGGTGTTTCCTCTGTGTGCGGTATTCCGACTCCACTGTCCTCTCTTTCCATATGGTTTGTTGAATTTTTCTATAGAACCCTGGTTGCACCAGAGTCGTCTCCTCCCTCAATATGTGTGACGTAATGAGAGTTATAATGTTCATTCATTTATATTAGTTGACGTGTGAAATTGAAGGGTTTAGTAACGAGTAAAAATTGCTAACCTTGATATAACACACGAGGGCCGAAGGCCCGAGTGAGTTATATTGCATTAAGAACCGAGGCCGAAGGCCGAGGTTTTTACTGCAGAGGTTTGCAATTTTTACGAGTTATTTAACTGAATTATGCACCGTAATTACTCGTAAAAAAGGGGGATAATTTCAAACACAAGGAAATGTTTTACTTTATGATATGAAGGTACAACTGGGTCGACTGTGCGAAATAAATTATTACGCACACCATAATAAACTATTATGACCTACAGTGCGTAATAAATCCTGATTTTGGCACTTCAGTGCGTAATAATTTATTGCGCACAGTACCCGGGTGCCTATAGGGTTTTTGAATGCATAGCAAAAACATGCCTGGAAGGTGCATAATGTTGTATTCGATTTCACTCTTTAGACTTTTAGAATAACGTAGGTATAGGAATGCACCACTTCTATTGATTACTATAATATAATGTATTCGGTAAAGCTAGTACCTGGTATGTGGCTCACAGTGACGTTAACATCATTATTCATAGGTATTGATAAATCTTATTTCCTAAAGTGTGTTACGTATATGCAACATATACGTGATTTACTGTTAATTATAGGTGTGGTTCTTTCTTGTTGGTCAAATCATGTGCTTGCTTGGGTGCAAGCATAGAACTTAGATGCCAACACAGTGACATTAATGTGGTATACTGATTACTGCTAAGTACAGTAGGGGTGGGCTGGTAACACGCCCTCTCTGTGCATCATTATCAGGATCTGCTTGTAGAAGGCGTGGTAGGTACATCCATGGCCTCAGATTACTGAGGAGCATCCTCGAGACCCGAGGTCCTGCCTTGCATGTCGACTGGTGGGGGAAGGGGGCGTCATGTGACTGGTGGGGGAAGCTGGGGGCGTCCTGTGACTGGTGGGGGAAGGGGGGCGTCCTGTGACTGGTGGGGGAAGGGGGGCGTCCTGTGACTGGTGGGGGAAGGGGGCGTCATGTGACCAACGGTGGAGCAATGTTGATTTTTGAGCCGGGGAATTTTCCCTCGAAAATTAGCACTAATTGAATCATGGTAATTTAATTATAGCAGTCCAACAACATTTTTGATCCCAAAAGACGAACAGTAACGTAGTTGTATGAAACATTAGCTTCCCACTCCCAGTTTGTTTTCCTAAAGCAATCAGGTCGGACCAATATCGACATGTTCTCATGTTGCAGCATATCAAAAATGATAGGCATATGGAAGTGACATCATAATATTGTGTTATTGCACTGAATTACCGATTGGTAAAACCGCCTATCAAATGAAAAAGTCGTGTACACTTACACTTACAATAACCACACTGAATCTAGTTTGTATCGGTTAATGATGGTCATAATCCTATTTGGCCAAGGTAAAGTAGCCTTGAAATAACAAAAGCAAATTTTTACACAATTATAGATTGGCCAGAAAGTGTAACTTGAAAAGTAAGGCTCAAAGCTGGACACAATTTGCGATTTTATACCTATAGGTAAGAAGGTTGAAAATTTTGTCAAATTTGAGCCGGGGAAAAAGGATACTTTTCCCCGGCTCCATGAATAAAGCCGGGGAAAAAACCCCCTGTCCCCGGCTCCTGCTCCACCCATGCATGTGACTGGTGGGGGAAGCTGGGGGCGTCCTGTGACTGGTGGAAGCATATATTAGATTTATTAATTAATTGATTCTAACCACAATTTAATTTGTCTGTCATTCTGGAACTTTCCCAGGGGCTCGAGCACTGACACATTTCCAGGTTGTGGTCCCTGCCCTCTTTGAGTGATCCCAATTTGTTTTCTAATTAGAGAACCTCAATCTTCAGGACACTTCTGTGAATCAATCTTTTCTTTTCTTTGAGCTGCTTTGTGGAGAGTTTTGAGACAGGGCTTCTAGAATGGCTTGTTTGTGTCATGTCGGAACCATAGCTGCCAAACTGCCCTGTTTTTGACAGGGTGCCCTGTCATGCCCTGTTTTTTGACCCTTGCCCTGCGAAGCCCTTCTTTTGCCCTGATTTTGGACCAATTTGCCCTGTTTTCTGGGCCAAAAAATATACTCAGATTACCATTTCTGGGTCGCCTCCAAAAAAAAAAAAAAAAAAAAAAAAAAAAAAAGGTCGCCAATTTCCAGAAATATACCTATTAGTCCTATTAGTTTATTAGGAACTGCCTCAGATGGAATTCGGAAATATACCTATTTGTCTATTTATCATCGTCTCGGCGCGGATAAAATTTGGAAATATACCTATTAACGACTGTCTCAGATGGAAAAAGGAAATATACCTATTCAAGTATTATTCACTACATCGGATGGAATTCGGAAATATATCTTTTTAAGCATTAAGCACTGTCTTGGATCGAATTTGAAAATATATCATTTTAAGCATTAAGCACCGTCTCGGATGGAATTTGAAAATATTCCTTTAAAGTATTAAGCACTGTCTCAGATGAAATCTGGAAATATACCTATTAAGCACTGACTCGGATGGAAATTGGAAATATACCTTTTAGGTATTAAGCACTGTCTCGGATGGAATTTGAAAATTTACCTATTAAATTATTAAGCACTGACTCGGATGGAATTTGAAAATATATCATTTTAATAAGCATTAAGCACCGTCTCGGATGGAATTTGAAAATATACCTATTAAATTATTAAGCACTGTCTTGGATGGAATTTGAAAATATATCATTTTAAGCATTAAGCACCGTCTCGGATGGAATTTGAAAATATTCCTTTAAAGTATTAAGCACTGTCTCAGATGAAATCTGGAAATATACCTATTAAGCACTGACTCGGATGGAATTTGGAAATATACCTTTTAGGTATTAAGCACTGTCTCGGATGGAATTTGAAAGTATACCTATTAAATTATTAAGCACTGACTCGGATGGAATTTGGAAATATACATTTTTAAATATTAAGCACTGTCTCGGATAGATTTTGAAAATATACCTTTTTAAGTATTAAGCACTGTCTCGGATGAAATTTGGAAATATACTTATTAAGTACTAAGCACTGTCTCGGATAGAATTTGAAAATATACCTTTTTAAGTATTAAGCACTGTCTCGGATGAAATTGGGAAATATACTAAATTAAGCACCGACTCGGATGGAATTTGGAAATATTATACCTTTTTAAATATTAAGCACTGTCTCGGATAGAATTTGAAAATATTCCTATTAATAAATTCTTAAATTACCAAGCACTGTTTCGGGTAGAAAATCGAAAAATATGCCCATTAAGCACTATCTCGGATGGCCTTTTCAGGGTGGCGTCCAAAAAAAAGAAAAAAAGAAAAAAAAAAAGTCGACACTTTTCAAAAAGATACATAGGCATATATGCTCTGTTTTCCTCTGCATTTGCCCTGCTTTTTGGGCCACTTTTATGCCCTGTCAAGGAATTTCTAAAGTTTGGCAGCTATGGTCGGAACTCTGAAGACTGGTCATTTCATTAATTAGGGGGAGGGGGCGGGGTGTGGAGTCACATGAGGAGCCTCCCCATGGAAGGTGTGAATTGGGAGGCTCATCTCTTCTGCCGGCTGGGGAATAACGTAGGTATAGGTTATAGGAATGAAAGAGTTTGGGGCAAATCGCCTCGAGTAGCTGGATCTGATGTCATTCTTGCCAATCTTTGAGCTCCGTCCTGAAAAACGGTCCTTGGAGATGGCACTCCGACCAGGAGGGGTGGGATGGTACCACGCACTGTGTATTATCCCAAACACCAGGTGATAGTTATCGAGTTCAGCTAGAGTTTATTATTATCTTATTATATTTATTTTTCCGATTCTTGAGCAAGGTTTTGTTTTTCTGGCTTAATAATAAAACTTACTGTTTTGCTGTTAGTGACAGGTGTTTGCTGGCAACCCTTCATTTGGAAAACTATTCCAGCAATACCATATTTACTGCTATTCTGTTGTCTAAAGAAGGAGACTAGAAATCTCCAAACTGGTGTTATTCAGCTCTGAGAAACTTGGATGGTTCAGGATCGTTTTATCTATAACTGTCAGTGTATTTCTTCCTATCTTCATCCTGGATAGTGAATGGTCCGTTGAGTAATCTCAATGTGGTCTTTCATCTGCGTGTTTTCAATGGACTCATTTTATATCTAAATATTTAGCTATCTCTGTGTTTCCTCTTCTTGTCAGCTTGTCGTACAATGAAAACAACAAGTCATCATAGATTAAGTTTGCAGAGTGGAAGCATAAAGGCTATGATACAATGAGAAGTCAACTTATTTGATATCGTTATACATACGTTGACACTTGACATAATGCTATTACTGTTGCTATTAATGATCTTCCCCAATGGCTGTTTTGACTCGTACTTAATGCCAGTTATTCCTATTATCGCCAGTTTTTTCTATTAGACGCCAGTTTTTCATATTATCGGAATCTGTTGACAAGGTGCTACTTCCGTATTATCATAAAGCAGTGATTCATAATATCTTTCATATTTTTTTTGAGGCTTTAGAATCATTGAGATTCTTTATATGACTTTGAAATATAGTACTTCCTTATATGGGAACATATTTCTTGTGGTACTTTAGGCTCTGTGATGCCGAAGCATAGGAACAGGGGTGAGCTCTCTTGAAGTGCCTTCCGATATTATTAGATAGAATGGAATTGCAGTCCTAAATCGAACACAACAGGGAAGGAATACTGGAATAGTATTTTCTCGCGCTCTTCCCTAAACTCTAGCCTTTGAACTTTTACAAACCTTTAGAATCATTGCAATTTTTATAAGACCTTGAAATACCGTACTTACTTAAGGAACACAATATTTTTTTGTACTTTAGGCTCTGTGGAGCCGAAGCATAGGAACAGGAGTGAACTATCTTGAAATGTCTCCCTACATTATTCTTGGACAGAACGGAATTGCAGTCCTGAATCGGACACAATAGGCACCTACTGTATTCTCTTTCACTCTTCTTTAGCCTCTAGCTATTGAACTTTAACAAACTTCATCAGTCCTGGTTCTTCTTCTTGTGGCTACTGTAGATGAGATTTGATATAAAACCAATACAAGGGTATGAATAACTTCTATGGAAAATATTCAATCCAGTATGTTAAAATGAATCAATTTCAATATTAACTGATTAATTATAAACTGAGTTTAATTTCGAGTTTTTATAGTTGTCTTTACCTGTAGTCCTTACACTATCTGTGTCGAACGATGAACAGAACGTGTGCCACCTCCATGTTTCCTTATTACATATCGTTTGCGAAGGTTCCTGCCACCTCCATGTCTTGCAACATTCGCAACAACTTTTCCTTTTCGTCTTAATCAATAATTAACTGTTATACTGTAATTTGCAGCATTGGAAGACTCCAATCCTGGAAGAATCAGTACTTCACTAATTGGAATAAACCTTCTCTAAATTGGCAGGCTCTTTGTCTGAACTGAGATTTGCTGAGCTCAGGAGCCTTGCCATTGGTAATTGTATCATGATCAAATTCAATATTGATGACCAATTATAATATCTTTGATTGATGGCTAACAGTTTAGGCCAATTTCTATAATTGATAATATCATCCCACGAATTTAAGTTCTATATCGGTACCGCTACTGAAATACCGTGTTCTGGTCAATACGGTACTATTAATATAAAATAATTATTATTCACAATATTAGTATGGTTGTGATTGTCAGATGCCAAAAATGGGTAATAACTCGAAGGGATTTAAATGCTACTTAAAATAACGTAATTCAACATAATTAGTCTCTGATAAGTTTTGTAATTTATCAGAGTAGGTATATGATAAGCATCCAGTAGATTGTCCTCTGCTGAAAGGAAAAGAAAAGAAAAGAAAAGAAAAGAAAAGAAAAGAAAAGAAAAAAAGAAAAGAAAAGAAAAGAAAAGAAAAGAAAAGAAAAGAAAAGATATGAATTAAGGGACAGCTCATAAAACGTGACACTTCTCTAAACTAAAAGAAAAGAAAAGAAAAGAAAAGAAAAGAAAAGAAAAGAAAAGAAAAGAAAAGAAAAGAAAAGAAAAGAAAAGAAAAGAAAAGAAAAAGAAAAGAAAAGAAAAAGAGAGAAAAGAAAAAGAAAAGAAAAAAAGATATGAATTAAGGGACAGCTCATAAAACGTGACACTTCTCTAAACTTTTTAAAGGGATCAAAGAATTACTCAATTTATGGATTGATAACTCCTATTACTTTATAACTAATGATTTTAATATTTAATTACGTTCAAGTGTGTCGTAACATCGTGTCTCTAACCAAGCATGGGCCACGGCCCACGCGAGGTTCCTCATGCTGTGATGGAACCTAGCTAGTGAGTCCGGGGAGTCTAAGGAGTAGTGTCCAAGCTGGTAGAGGAGTTGGTAGAGGAGTTCCCAGGCCCTTGATCCCCGCTGAGGTGGGCTGGGGCGTTCAAACCTACCCTCAGAGTCACAGCATGCAGTGTAGGAGTTGGTAATGGGGGTAAAGAAACATATAGTTAAACTGCACAACTAAGGGTTGTGGGCATCAAATAGCTCAATTATTAAATAGCAAGTGGTGATTTTGATAAAAATTATGAAATAATCAAGATATTCCGTGGCAGATAACGTCCGTGCCGGACTGCTGGGCTCAGGTTATCTCTTCTCAATTGTATTTCATCACATTGATGTAATCTCAATGTGGGTACAGAATATTGTTATATTATGTACCTATACACTACAGATGCCTACGTATAACGTAGGATTATCTTGATTTGTATTCCTCCATAATAGTATTTTCACCATCCAACACTGGCGTCTTGTGACGGAGTTGTACCGACACTGTTGGCATGCCAATCTTATACTTATATGAAGATAAAATATTACTTATGTTTTAACCGATTATATCCTGTTTCCTGACTGGTTGGTTGCTTATCTGCCTTCAATTTTTGTTGGGCTTTTATGTTTTTATGCTTGTGTGTTAAGATTAAAATACACCTGGATCTCATTTTCTTTTTCTTTTCGGTATTGTCCAAATTCCTCTATTGCAATTCTGCTGGATTTCCTTTCTGTAGTATCCTCTGTCCTGATTTTCCTCTCGATCTTAACTTTGCCTTTTATCGTGAATCTTGGTTTTCTCCAAGTGCTTCACAGTGCAATTTTTCATGCTTATTTTCACAGTAGGCGTAGGTTTTAAAATAAGGACATTCATTAGACAATGCAGTTGAGTCTGCTGAGTTTATTAATAATTTGTTTTCTTGGTACCAAAGAAGCAAAGAGATGTTTATTGTTTACTACTGTGAGCACTTCCCAGAAGTTTATTGATTTATTGTTACAAACGTCAAACAAGATACTAGGGAGAGTCTCTTTATGATCTTGATTTTTTTCTTCGGTTGGAGGTTGTCCTTTTTCTCGAGCCTATGGCCGGTGTGACCCGTTTAAACAACGGGGTTTTTCGAGCATTGACTGTTAACTTGATTTAAATTTTAATACTGACTCTTTAGATGTGTAAAATACTAAATGGTTATTAGATATCAAATAAGCGAATACAAAGTTATTAAAAATTGAAATAATCGAATTAATAATTAAAATTACGGAATATAATAGCAATATATCTTCTCCCGAATGGAGCCGGGACACTCGGTCCTGAGTACAAGTCAACAAAACTCTTCGGCCTGAAAATTGACACCCACTTCCTTCTCTCCGTGTATTGTTGGTGAGTTTTAATTGTGTTGATTGCGTCCTTGAATATGAGCGTTGTCTAACTGTTCAAACTGTGTGCAGCAGAGATGATTCTCAAATTAGTTCAAGAGGAACACAGCTCTAGAAGTCTAGAGCCCCACTGAAAAAGTGACGAAGACATAGTTAAGATTTAAACCTATATTAGGTGTGTAACTGACAGCACGCCAGCTTTGTGTGACCTGCTTTCCCGCAGTTAATGCAGTAGTTTGCTTTCCGCTGAAGCGGAGGGGTAGGTTCTGTGGGACCCTGGCATGACCCACAGTACATGGTCATCATAAGGGTACTTTTTTCAAATGGTAACTTTTTGAAGGTTCCATTTTTGTCCAATGTTGGTTTTTCAAGAAATATGTTCAAGTAATTATGGAAGTAATTATGAAATTATGGAAATTAGGAATTAGTTATGAATTCTATCGCAGGAACCAAGCTTTATTCAACTTATTATTTTATCCCTGATGAATGACGCTCCAGGAAAATTCGTTAATTTTTCGCTCCGTTGCACTCTACTTATCCTGAGTAAGTTTACTTTATCGTAATTTCATTAATGCTGGTGTGGCAGTACTCCCACCTAATACGCAATGCATTTTCGAAAATTGAATTAAAAAATGATGATGTACGATTCGTGAGAAACCATTAACGACTTGATGTCTCTCGGACTTGTGATAACCTTATCTTGAAATTATATTTCTTATCCCCATTCTACTCATAATTAGCTTTGTTCTTCCCTTTTTCCGAAATTTGTTTTTTATAATTTATTAAGTTTTCAGTAACGATTCTTGATAATATTGTTGAGTTCAGTATTTACCTTTTATCTACTTAATTAGAAATAAAATCAATGTTGTGATCCTCCTTCTGGGTGCTGGGACAGGCTGGATCAACTTCCCGAGGGCAAGTCCCCAACTCACTGGGATGATGATGTTGAATGTTGGTGCGGCAGGACCACTGCAGAATCGTCTCTGTTTCAAATTTTTTACTAAACTTAATTCCGTATGACCCGTATCTTTACATACCTTACAACATAGAAACTTTAATGTTAACTTTGAATCAGTTACCGCGCAAACCGCTTGATTAATATATTTTTACTATCTGTATTAGCTTATCTCTAACAGAGTTACATAATTACATAAAACTGAGTCTATTTTCGATTAGTGAGTTCAGTTTAATCCGCGCGGTCGGAGGACTGACTTGAAATTTTTTAATCATAGTCTATTTTCGTCTCTTACAGTTTTTAAGAATTTTATCGTCGTCTATTTTCGAACCTTATTAAATAGAGTCCATCGACTCTAAGTTCATTATAGACTATATTCCCCTCATTCAATTTCCCTTCTATTTCTTGTGTCCTCTCTTGTGTCCTCTCCTTCCAGTTCCCCTAAGTTCTGAAAGCTCCTCAGCGTTGCTTCAGTGTGGTGTCCCCTTCTCCGCCTCAACCAAAAGAGTACCCCCCTTGTATCACCATCGATATTACCACTGCTGTGGTCGCAGTTTCCACCAATTGACACTAATGCAGTTGTCTAGTTCAATCATGTCAAACTGGCTGTTGTCACAAATGCGAACATTACCAAAGTTTGGACAGTTGATGGCGTTTTGAAGCAGGTACAGCTTGTTTTTGTGGATAAGAGCTGTGTCAGGCATGTTGAACATGAAGCATTCTGAAGTGTTTGTGTTCTCGAAATCGGCCCAAAAACCGTTTTGTCGAACATTGAAGAAGGGATAGATTGGGTCATTTTGGAAGTTAGGGTATGTCACTAAGAAGGTAAATTGGAGATTCTCGAAGTCAGCCTCCATCATACTGGCTACAGCAATTTGATAGAGCATATTGGGATATTTCCCCGAAATGACCAAATTGAACTCCCAAAAACTTGATTTTTCTCCTTTTTATATCACTTAATAATATCCGTTTTTGTTCAATAATCTCCTCTTTCAGCCGTATTATCAGCGATATTCCTCCCGTGCAGGGCTCTATTACCTGGTCCCATTCAGTCTTATTCCCACTTGAATATATTACGATATTTGAAATCGTGATGATATATAAAAATATAGTCTTCTAAAGTACTAAAGTACTGAATTTCTCTTGCATGGATCGTGGCATCTTATCTCTCTTTGTCTCGATCCGTATCGTCTCGTGGTATGTTTTCCATCCTAAGGTTTTTCTCTTCTGTTAATTGTTCGAGGTATATGGTGCATCTTCAAATCTCTGGTGCAAATCTCTGAAAGCTCCCTAATCCTATTTCATTTCATGTGACGGTCGATCCTCTCAATACTTGACTCCATGTACGTCAAGCACCTAAACACCTAATTTCAGACCTCTCTTCCTTCTTCTTGGTGGGTGATGGGAGGGAACTGCCGGATGGATAGCTGAAAGAGTGAATTCTCTGTTACTCAGATAGATGTTACCGTTTCCTTGCCCATTCCTCTCTCTCTGTACCGCATTTCTATTAACCCCCTAGCCCGGAATATAGCTCGTCTTCCCAGAGGATACTTTCAAGGGTTAACATTTTAGTTTCTCTATTTAGGTCTAATCATAAACTTGGCTACTGTTATCTATTTCAAGTGAGATCTTCCCCTAATCAGCATGAATTAAGATAGGCCACTTTAGGGCTCCTTGTAACCAACCCCCAAGACCATTATTTGTACAAGTGATGTAGAACTTGGGCGTGAGTCCGGCCATAGGCCTGGACTATATAACGTAATAATTTATTGTGACTTTTGAAATTTCTTATTTTGTAATTTCATAGTTTTGGAATGAACAGGGGGGGGAAGTCGTGATACGCGGTCATAAAAATCGAATGATAAAATCAAATAAAAGTACAAAACAGCCAACAATCAATATTATAAACAATCAACTGATAAATATCTTAACTATATTATAATTTAGCAAGTATTGAGTCCTTCGGAACTAATGGAGGTCTGGCATCGGACTGGTTTAGAGGCACAGGATGACATAGCACAGCTTCGGGATGATCAGGTTATCCGTACGCAACGCTAGAACCCATAGGTGTGCAGACTGGTAATTACCTGGTTGAAATGGCTTATTAGGTCGACAATATAGGGTAAAAACTGTTGTTTCAGTTAGCACCAACAACCAAATTGAACTCCCTATGGCCGGATTCTTTTCTTTCATCTCATTTAAGATCTGTCTTTGTTAATTAATCTCCTCTCTCAGCCGTGTCATCAGTGATATTCCTCCCGTGCTGCGCTTTACTACCTGGTCCCACTAAGTCTTATTCCCATTTGAATATATCACGATATTTGAAATCGTGATAATATATAAAAATATAGCCTTCTAAACTAGTAAAGTACTAAATTTCTCTTGCATGGATCGTGGCATCTTATCTGTCTTTGCCTCGATCCGTATCGTGTCGTGGTATGTTTTCCATCCTAAAGTTTTTCTCTTCTGTTGATTGTTCGAGGTATATGGTGCATCTTCAAATCTCTGGTGCAAATCTCTGAAAGCTCTCTAATCCTATTTCATTTCATGTGACGGTCGATCCTCTCAATACTTGACTCCATGTACATCAAGCATCTACACACTTAACTTCAGACCTCCCCTCCTTCTTGTTGGGTGGTGGGAGGAAACTACCCGATTGATTGCTGACAGAATGATTTCTCTGTTACTCGGATAGATGCTACCGTTTCCTTGCCCATTCTTCTCTCTGTACCGCATTTCTATTAACCCCCTAGCCCGGAATATAGCTCGTCTTCCCAGAGGATACTTTCAAGGGTTAACATTTTAGTTTCTCTATTTAGGTCCAATCATGAACTTGGCGAGTCCGGCCATAGGCCCTGGACTATAGAACGTAATAATTTATTGTGACTTTTGAAATTTCTTATTTTGTAATTTTATAGTTTTGGGGGGGGATTGTAGCCCAAAAAAAACCAAGCCCTACCCTATTTTTCGATTCTTGGGCTAGGTTTTTTAGGTTTTTTTTGGGTTACATTTTGGTCATTTCTGGGGCTTTTTCCAATGAATTTTGACATAAAAATCTGTTGTTTTTGAACATAATTTTCACAGTCAGTGGCTTTTAAAGTTTATTTGGTGAATAGAAACGGCTATTTTCACATTTTCAGAGCTTGAAGGGCTTAGGTATCACCTAACAGTAAAATGCACAATATTGCCTGACTAACTGGTGTCTCTTGCTGACTTACTGGTGACTCTTGCCTCAGTGACTGGTGACCCATGCCAGACCCAGCTTGTAACTTTTGCCTAACTCACTGGTGACTATGATGATGACCTGATCCAATGGGACCTCAAACCTGAGCGGCTGTGACTCTGTCTGACACGCTGAGTGCTGTCCAGCTTTGCAACTCTTGCCTAATTCACTGTTGACTCTGACCTGAACAACTAGGGCCTCTTTCTCTCTAGCCTGACTAAATTATGACTTTTGCCTGACCTATTGGCTTTTTGGTGACCTTTACCCGTTCCAGATGGCGATTCTTGCATGACCAAATTGTGACCCAAATTGTGACCTAGTTAGGCCTTTTGCCTGAATTCCTCAATGACTGGTGACTCCCCATTACCTGATCTCCTGGCGCCTCCTACTTGACCTACTAGCGTCTCTCATCTGGCCTACTGACAACCTTAGCTGACCTAATAAGGAACCTTATCTGGCCTACTGGCGACTCTTACCTGGCCTAGTGAAGTAGTGACGCTTCTCATCTGACCTACTGACTAATCTTCTCTGGCCTACTTGCGAATCTTACCTGACCTACTTTAATACTTTCGACCATTGCCTGACCATAGGTGACAGCAGACACTTACCTGTGACCCAGCTGGTACTTCTTGCCTGATCCACTGTAAAACTTAAATTAAAAGCTCAAATAGATATAACTGTTTCAGCCATTGGCGTCTCTTGATCCTACCTGACCTACTAACGTCTTCTGATCCTACCTGACCTACTAGCTTCTCCTGATCCTACCTGACCTACTGGCGTCTCCTGATCCTACCTGACTAACTGAGAACTGGCATATTCTGGACTGATCCTACCTGACCTACTAGTACTGGTGTCTCCTGATCCAGCCTGACGTACTGGCATCTCCTGATACTACCTTACCTACTGGCGTCTCCAGTTCCTACCTGACCTATGACTGGCGTCTCCTGATCCTACCTGACCTACATCTGGCGTCTCCACTCTCCTGATCCTACCTGAGCAACGTGATCCTACCTGACCTAATGGCATCTTCTGACCCTACCTTACCTAGTACCTACTGGTGTCTGCTATCCTACTTGATCTACTGGCGTCTTCGGTTCCTACCTGACCTATAACTGGCGTCTCCTGATCCTACCTGACCTATAGCTCGTGTCTCCTGATCCTACCTGACTTACTGTGCACTGATGTCTCCTGATCCTACCAGACCTACTGGCGTCTTCTGATCCTACCTGACCTACTGGTGTCTCCGATCCTACCTGACCTACTGGCATCTGGACTGATCCTATCTGACCCATTGGAGACTGGCGTCTCCTGATCCTACCTGACCTATAGCTCGTGTCTCCTGATCCTACCTGACTTACTGTGCACTGATGTCTCCTGATCCTACCAGACCTACTGGCGTCTTCTGATCCTACCTGACCAACTGGCGTCTCCTGATCCTACCTGACCTACTGGCATCTGGACCGATCCTATCTGACCCATTGGAGACTGGCGTCTCCTCATCCTACCTGAGCCTCCTAATCTTACCTGACGTACTGGCATCTCCTGATCCCACCTTACCTATCAGCGTCTCCTGATCCTACCTGACCTATGACTGGCGTCTCATGATCCTACCTGACCTACAGCTGGCGTCTCCTGATCCTACCTGAGCATCGTGGTCCTACCTGACCTTAAATGGCATCTTCTGATCCTACCGTACCTACTGGTGACTGCTATCCTACTTGATCTACTGGCGTATCCGGTTCCTACCTGACCTATATTGTTGGCATCTTACATGCTTGCTTGTAAGCAAGCTAATGACGTCGGCAAACACGAAAATAGCGTCAATTTACCCGACTCAATAGTACTACTGCAGATGCCAACAATCAAACCCTATCCTATGATTATCACGTTACAATGAGTAAAGTAAGACTACCTCTGTTGAAGGCGGCGCTCCATTGAGCTCTAGTGCAGCCAACAGGTGACCAATTATGACGTAAGCAATTATGACGTAGGTCATTATAATTAGGGTCTCGGCAATAGGGAATAGGCAGTTGGCGAGAGGACTGGAGGATAGTATATAAGAGCCGCTCTCAGCAGAGTAGTCAGATTATTGTTCAGCTGCTAACGCATTCATGCGAACACGTTTCTTATCAAACCTAATCTATTCTTGCTTTATATTCACGTTATACTTGATAGTGCTATTTAGCCTCACTATATTGATTATACTGATTGTATTGATAACCAAAATACTAACCAAAGCTTGATTATAACCCACTCGTTTCACTTGTTCCTTGCTTACTTGAAACCCTTAACCTTTCCCTTGGACCAGACCTTTATAAACCCTGAAGAGGACTCTACCACGCTTTAGAGACATCACCCTACCTGCTGGAATCGGAGAACGATACGTTGGTAACAGTTGCTACAGACACAGAGGACTGAAGCCAACAACTGGCGCGAACTGTCGACAAATCTACGCTCAAACCAGGTATTTAACATTATCTTTTCATTATGGCCAATCCAACAGAGAATAAAGGTTTAATAGATAAACTAGCCGAGGACGTGAAAAACCTCAGTATCCATAAACGAAAATTGCCTGCGAAACCACCTCCGATCTATAAACGATCCGACGGAAATTTTCTAAATTATGCGCAGAGCCTCGCTAACTACTTCCGAATTATGTCGGTAGAGCAAGGAGAACGGTCGAAAATACTCCTAACATACCTAGGACTCGACGATTACGAAGCCGTTACTAGAATATACCCCGCAGAAAAACTAGGATCCGAACCTTATAACCAAGTGGTCGAGAAAATTGCGGGAATATTAGAAGAGAATATCTCAGAAGCTAGCAGCATGGCTAAACTCATGAGTTGTAAGCAAAACGATATGACAATGACAAAATTTCTGAAAAAATTGGAAAATTACGCAAATAAAGCCTTCCCAGACGATAAGCTCAAAGACGCACGCCAAAAATGCTTGATGAATGCAATACAAGCAAACTGTAGATCAAAAGTTTTGGCATATGAAATTTACAATTTCATAAAGGATAAATCACCGGCATATAACGAGGTAGCACTAAAATGTATCGAACTAGAAGCAATTTTAGGGCAAGATAACGATAATTACGATGCAAATTTTGAAGAAAAAGAAAAGGAAATTAGTATTTTGCAAATAAACGAAAACCCCAGTTCACGACCCAATAGTGACGCACGACCTAACAGTGACAAAACCCAGAGGCGTTGCTACATCTGTAACGCTACTGATCACCTTAAAGCAGCGTGCCCACGTTCTAACATGCCCGCAACAAATAACACACCGTACAGAAATAATGGCAGCAGGTGGCCCACACGTAACTTTTACAACGGTGCCACGTATAATAATAATAATTTCAGAAGAAACAACTACAAGTCAAACAGCTACCCGCCTTATAACAGAGCAAATCCGACAAATTTCGTAAAACAAAATTTTTCTAGAAACCGGCAACCCTATTTCAATAAGCAAAACTTTAGGCCATTTTACCAGCAACAATTCTCAGGTCCTAGGAACCCCGTACCTCAACGTAGAAACTGGTCACAAAATAAGCCTGTTTATACAGTTCAATCACAGAGGCCCCCTTACAATTATAATAGAAATTTCCGCAGAAACGATAAAAACTCTAGAGGCTATAGTAGAGGTGGAAATAGATTTAACACCAGACGTCCTATAAACCTAATCAATACCAATCAGGATGATAATGAGGCTAAGTCAAATATTGACGAAAAATGCGAAAATCAAACGGATTTTTTCAAATGGGACCAGTAACATATTCGCCAGCTGGTCCCAATGGTGTTGTGCATATGATTAAACAAATAAATCAAAAAAGTGTAGGTAAACAGTCTTCTCAGCCCCAAATTATGTGCCACATCAACGGAAAAATGATAAATGCCACCATCGACACGGGAAGTTTTAATTCCATAATGAGCAGAGAAATCGCGAAAAATTTAGATCTATCATACTACTTGCCAGCGAATCCATTACCAAACTTACAAGGAGTAAGTGGAACAAAATTACAAATAGTAGGGATATCTAACACCAAACTCGCTATTGATGGCAATGAATTCGAGGTGGAATTCATAATATTAGATAATATAAATCCTAATACCATCCTTATTGGATTAGAATTCCTTAAATCAAGCAAACTTATTATAAACTTTTCGGATAACATTCTTTCAAAAGCAGATAGATCAACAACGTTACAGTCTAAAATATTTGTTGATGGAAATTATGAAATACGCCCTTTCTCTAGCAACATTATTTTCGCAAAAACAACCAGTGGAACAAACGAAATACGAAACCAATTAACATGTTCTGCCTTGAATCTCACATTACAGGGAAAGTACGCTGAGCGACTCGTGTACCATGTGAGAAACGTAACGGAGGATACGATACAGCTAAATAACGAGGAGATTCTTGGAGTATCCTACTCGAAGAAAGAAGATACCTCGCCTCAAGTAAGTGAAACCTTGTCACCTAGGGACCGAGCAGAAATCGTATTTAAATCGACGAAAATTAACGATAACAAATTTCTCTCGACGTCACAGAAAAACGAGTTGAAAAATATAATATTGGAAAACCACACGGCGTTTGCAATTACTGAAAACGATATTGGATGCATAAAAGATTTTGAGCACTCTTTCGAAATAACTGATGAACAAGAACTTCTTAAAGGCAATAAAGTGTACCCAGTACCGCTGAAACTTCTCGAACCGGCTAAAATAGAACTAGCCAGACTAGAAAAACTTGGAGTCATCGAAAAGACCGTATCAAAGTTTGCTATACCCAGTTTTTTCATTGCCAAAAAATCGAATGATGACGCAAAGGGATCACAAAATATTAATAAATGTAGGCTTCTAAACGACATGCGACATTTAAATAAATTAATTACGCCCGAAGTTACAAGTATTGCCTCAGCGGAAACGTTACTTAGTGCCTTCCAAACGAAGCAAGCAAAGTTCTTCGCTGTAATAGATCTCAAGGATGCCTTTTACTCAATGATTTTAAAACCTCAAGTACGGAAATTTGCAAGTTTTTGTATTCCAGGCATAGGAACATACTCCTACAAAAAATGTCCACTAGGTTTAGCAAACTGTCCTTCGTCCATGTCATATGTTATCCAAAAAATCTTAGGAGGGCACAGAAATACTATTAATTACATGGATGATATCCTAATTTACGGGATAAGTGTTGATGAAATCATACAAATCCTCAGATCAGTTATCCAAATATTGTGCAATAATGGGTTTCGAATAAACTACAAAAAACTTCAAATCATCAAAACAGAAGTAGTATTTCTAGGCATGAAAATAAGCGAAAATGGAGTAAAACCCATACACGATAAAGTTGAAGCGATAAAATTACTGCCTTACCCGACGACACGTAAAGCTTGTCAAGCCTTGATAGGTGCACTAAATTATTATCGACGATTTATTGAAAATTTTAGCGCAATAGCAAGACCCCTAATAGACTGTATTAAAATCGACAAAAGTGAAAATGGAAAAACGAAACCATTTAAACTTACGGACGAAGCTAAACAAAGCGTCGAAAAATTGAAATCAGCACTTATGAAAGCACCGATTCTAAAACACCCAGATGCTAGTAAAAAATTCTATCTTACTTGTGACGCATCACAATTTGCAATTGCGGGATGCCTAACACAAAAATATAATGAAATTCACTTTCCTATCGCATTTTTCTCACGATCACTAAATAGCAGTCAACAAAATTACTGCGCTTTCCTCAGGGAATTGCTAGCCATCGTGCAAAGTATACACCATTTTAAATTTTTTCTAGAAGGCAGTGAATTCGAAGTCCGAACGGATTCTGAAACTTTAACAAAACCGAAATTCCTGACAAAAACTCAAATAAGATGTGCCTTATTCTGGATACTAGAGTTAACGAGCAGATTTACATTCAAAATTTCCTATATAAAAGGAACAGAAAATAACCTAGCCGATGTTTTGAGCAGAATTAAAAGTGGCGAACTACCCCCCAATGATAGCAAGTTACTCGATAAATGGTTTGAAGATTCATTTGGTAGCCAATTGCAATCCTCTAAAGATCCCGACACAGTAGGGATAATTGCGCAAATTACAAACAACGGTTCTGAAAAGGATCCCATAGATGACCTACAGGATACCGACGGAAATTTTGTTAAACACCAATTAGAAGATAAAAATTTGGCTTACATTAGATCTATGTTAGATAGTGGCGAAAATATCACGTCGATACCGGACACCCTTGAAAAGTATAAGCGAAATTGGAATTTCCTAACGATAAGTAAAGCAGGACTAGTTGCTATAAAGCGATATGACAATACTATCGACAAATTCACTCTAAAAATTGTAGTACCAGAGGCATTAATACACGAAATTCTCGAGATTTGCCATTGCGCACCCACGGCTGGACACATGGGATATGATAAAACGATTGCTAAGGTAACTGAGAACTTCTGGTTCCCTAAACTAAAAGAAATAACGAGAGCCTATTGTGCAAGCTGCCCCACGTGTCATGAAGCAAATATCACAGGAAAACCAAAACAAATCGCGCCATTAAAATTTTGGTCAAATGGAGGCGCCCCATCACATGTCCTTTCCATTGACATCTGGGAAAGTGGACGCCACTCTACTATTAATAAATACATCCTTGTCATAATTGATAAATTCACACGATTTGTACATTTCGATATTTTAAGTAACTCACGTGCACCCACAATAGCACGAGCACTCGTGCGATATATGATGAGGGAAGGCATTCCCAACTGTATCCTAAGCGACCTCGGAGCAAATTTACAAGGCAAAGTAATGACAGAAATATTTAACATCCTAAAAATTAAGCGTTTAAAAACGAGCACGCGGTACCCCATGTGCAACGGAGCCTCCGAAAGAAGCTTTAAAACAATCACACTTATGTTGAAAAAATTCGTATCTGAAAACCCAAGCACGTACCCCGAGCTATTATTCATACTGGAATATGCAATTAATAGTACGCCAAATGCAACAACGAGAGTTTCGCCTTTCTTCCTCCAAAGAGGATACAAACCACGTGCCCTTAGCTCCCTTGCGTGGGGAATAACATCTACAGAATATTATAAGACACAGCTGCACTATTGTTCAGAACTTTATAAGAAAATTACAAAGGTGTACGGTTTCGCATTGAATAATTCAGAGAAAAGGAACTCTCACTAAATGAATCATGGAGCGAGAAACTTAATTATATAAAGTATGAGCCGGGACAGATGGTGTACTACTTTGAAGCAGTAGATGGAACAATTGAGCACAGGAAAATTAGATCACCATTTAAAAAAGCGGTTATAATAAAATCTTATCACTCAAGTGACACGTACCTCATTAAACTTTTGCATAATCAAAGAAAATTTATCTGTAGTTACAACAAACTAACCCTTATACCCTATCACTTATATAGAAATAAACCAGGACCACCGCCGGACGAGGACGAGGATGACGACCCAGATTTATCGTCAGATCAACTTAGCGAACAAGAGGAAGAAGAAAACGAAGAATCGTCATCCGAATCAGAAGATTTCGAATCATGCGAGGAAAAAACCCCCAGCCCCAGAAAACTACCCAGAAGAAGCACCCGGGTAAGAAAACCCCCTGATAGATACACAGATAAACGGTAAACTTCGCTACATTCACATATATATTATGTATGGTAAAATATAAAAATACATATAAATATTATGTAAAATCTAACTTGAGGCTAGATAGCACTTAATTTTTTTAATCGATTACCCTTCTCAATGTTCTTATATTATTCGATTAATGTTCTAACATGTATTCGAATCATATCGAAATTATAGTTTGTACCTTTAAATCCGTCATTGTCGTGCAAAGTTTCAACTTGGGTACCTCTACTGGTACATACATTATGAAAGTATTTCTATTACAAGTAACAAACAGACTCTCATTAACTAGCATGGAAGCACCAGCCTCGACCTACCAGCTCCTCAGCAGGATGATACCCCATCCTGTTGGGGAGAACTACGTGAGCCTCCGGGTCGTGCCGTCGGAGTATTACCCCGATGGCACGATCCGGAATTGTTGGATAATCTTTAACGGGGAAATCCGGGACCGCCATAAGGTAAATAAATTTTACTTTCAATCATAATTAGGTAAAGTACAACCATATATATGAAAATCTGAACAATGTGAAATTGATGCAACAGTGTAATTATCAACTATATCTAAATTACTATAGAAAATATTGCAATAAATAAGCAATATCTTGTATCTCAGATTATGGCGCAGGAGACAACCCGGTCCGAAAGGGGACCGTGGACAACAACTCTCACCCTCGCCGACGGGCGGACTTTTATGGGTCAAGGAAAGACCCTCAAAGCCGCTGAAAGGGCGGCTAGGAAAAGCATTCCCCCAGAACCCCGGGTTGTCCTGGTCAGGAAACTGAACAGGATGATCCGGGAGAACGGGGGGGTGCACCAGCCCCGACACCAGCGCCAGCAATGTCCCCTGTCTCCTTCCCCTGCAACCACCCCCCTCAGCCCAAATATCTTGGCGGAGACCCCGCTCAGCCCGACAACCCCCCCACCCCTGGACTGGGAGGCTATGCTAGCCTAGGTATACTACAACTATTACATACTATATATCAGCGAATTCTAGTCACTTTACACAATCAGAGAATATCGACATCAACGTTAAACCCTTAAACAAATGACGGTTATAAACACGATTATATTAGATAATATAATATACTCTGAAACTGTAGTTACATAATCTTTTCAGGATCCCCCGACCCCGCAGACTGGCCCGAGGGCACCGACCCCAGAACAACAAGATGGACAGCACCAGCCCCCAGACCGGACACTAAGGCCCAATGGCCCCGGCCCCCACAGCACCGGCCCCCCCAGACCTGACACTAAGGCCCAATGGCCCCGGCCCCCACAGCACCAGCCCCAAGACCTGACACTAAGGCCCAATGGCCCCCACAGCACCGGCCCCCCAGACCTGACACAAAGGCCCAATGGCCCCCACAGCACCGGCCCCCACAGCACCGGCCCCCCAGACCTAGCACAAAGGCCGAACGGCCCCAGCAGCACCGGCACCCAGACCCAGCACATAGGCCAAAATGGCCCCGGCCCCAGAGCACATACCCCAGAGCACCGGCCCTGGCCCCAGAGCACATACCCCAGAGCACCGGCCCCAGAGCACTGGCCCCCAGGGCCTTAGACCCCGGGCCGCATGCCACAGCCCGTTAGAAACTTTGCCCCCCCCAAACCCCTGATTCTGAGACAATATTAATTTTTATAAAATTTTTTTCAACAAAATAAAACTAGATTTCTCAAACTCATCGCATTTTTATTTATGGATAGACGTTGTATTGCCTGAAGCCTGTTGAACATTTACAATAAACTTTACTTCTATCTTAAATCATCACTGTATGAATTCTAACTATTACTTAAGTACTTAGAATCACCACATGACTAATAAATCGAACTAATCACAATCAATATGCTTTAGCATGGCATTATTAATGAGAAAGGCCACGGACGGCACCCTCTTACGCTTTATAGCATCGATAGACGCTGCCCTTTTAGAGAGAGAGGGACAGGTAATGACAAACACAATGACACCTGTCGAACTTCCAGTAAGAATCATGTATACAGTCACTTAATGTAAATAAACGTATATAACTACTAATGTAATCTATTATTACAGGTCTACGAGCTGGAGGTAATGGTAGAAAAGCTCGCCCGCCAGTTACACCGAGAGCTCCTCAGGCCAAGCCTGATAAGGATAAAAGGTGAGCACCTCTCAGCCTCGCAGAAGTGGCGCAGGACACGACTCTGGCCCCTTTACTGCAAGGTGGAGGTCAGACACAGCAATTATAGTAAACAAATCAGAGGTGCTGAATAGAATATGATAAATACAACCCATACTTCGATAGCGAATATTACAAGTAAAACAAACTATACAAAACCATTGATATTCAAAATCAACTCACATAAAAAACCTCTTTCAGGGTATAAAGCTACCCAAGACCGCCTGCTGCCACCCAAATACTACCACTGCCCGCTACGCCACAACTGCTGCCCGCTACGCCACCACTGCTGCCCCCGCCACCATTAACCAGTAACACCACTGCTGCCCCCGCCACCATTAACCAGTAACACCACCGCCCTGGACCCGGACACGCCACCCTGGCCACCTGACGCCACCCGACCGCCACCCCGACACCGCCACCCCACCGCCACCCTGGACACCGCCACCGCCACCCAACCCCGGACCACCCGCCACCCCCGCAACCCGACACCGCAACCCCGGACACCGCCACCCGCCCCCGGACATCCCGACACCGCCACCCCGGACACCGCCACCCCGGACACCGCCACCCCGGACACCGCCACCCCGGACACCGCAACCCCGGACACCGCCACCCCGGACACCGCCACCCCGGACAACGCCACCCGGACACCGCCACCCTGGAACGCCACCCGCCACCCCGACACCACCCGCCCCCGGACACCCTGCAACCCGGACACCGCCACCCGGACACCGCCACCCTGGACACACCGCCACCCCAGACACCGCAACCCCCGACACCGACACCGCCGACACCGCCACCCCGGACACCGCCACCCCGGACACCGCCACCCCGGACAACGCCACCCGGACACCGCCACCCTGGACACCGCAACCCCGGACACCGCCACCCCGGACAACGCCACCCGGACACCACCGCCCCGAACACCGCAACCCGGACAACGCCACCCGGACACCGCCACCCTGGACACCGCAACCCCGGACACCGCCGCTCCGGACACCGCCACCCCGGACAACGCCACCCCGGACACCGCCACCCCGGACAACGCCACCCCGGACACCGCCACCCCGGACACCGCCACCCCGGACACCCCCAACCCGGACGCCCCGCCGCTAAGACAATAATGCCCCCTGGCACAGCCAGGTCCCCATCCCAAGAAGCCCAGAGACTGCATTCATCCCCACCCTTTTTTCCTTTTATTATTTTTCTAACGCTAGACTTTTATTGTATAAGACTACCGAAATTTGAATTAAAATTCTACAAAATGATATCTGAGTTAACAACTGCGCTATAACTTCACATAGCGCTGTAATTCAGGCGCTTAAAATTAAATAAAACCTTGCACCTCTACAAAACCTAACAACTATTGCCTAATTCACTACCTTGCAAATAGGTATGACAACCAACTTGAAATACAATGATATGGAAATTAAAAATGGGAGAGCAGTTCTAATCAAGGAACTGCCAGCAGAAGAGCAACCTTCAACAGCGAGCAATTGCCAAATTGCAGAATGTCAAGGCGAGCACCAGAAAGTGGCGAGAAAATCAACAAAGCCTAGAGAAACCCCCAAGCAAAGCCCCTTGATTGAAGCCTTGAAGAAGATAAAAGCGGACAATTATAATGTCAAGTCAAAATCGAAATTTGTAGACTAGAAATCTCACCTCATATCAGGTCCTCCGTAGAAAGTAGCCTAAAATATGAATTTATTTACTGTACATAGAAAATTAGTATTTATTATCCAAAAGTTGAAAAGTAAAATCTAGGTGAACACAAAATTTCGACATTGAAGTCAACTCACCCATCAGCCTGCTCCTGACTTATATGACCATATTTCAGTTTTTCCTTAATCAGGACTTCCTTAGTCCTATGACGGCGAAGGTGGTCAATCCTTCCCTTCACCACCTCGCAGATACGTTTACGAAATTGGTCCGTCACTTCAATTTCTAGAAATATGCAAGAATTTAACAGAGTAAAATATCAATTAAATGATTAAATAATATTAAATACAAATAAATATATATACACATAAGGATCAGCTCATTATATCAAACTATGATATGAGGTATATAATATCATATACTAAATCACAATTCCACAATGAAATAACCAAAAATCATAAAAAACTCACCTTTATCTTTGAGGCGGCCTATCACCTCGTCATCAACCCTCTCGAAGGGTAGGCATCTCGCCACCCGATGCTTCCCAAAATACCGCATCGCTACCTCCTCACAAACACTATATAGATCCTTCCACCTTTTCCCATCACGATACCTAACTATCTCCCCCTTCACCACTACTGGCGTCCAACGTCTATGGAACACCCCACCATCACTAGGACCGGCAAACACATCACTACGCAACTGACCACTACCTATTCCTCTCCCAACTACGATAATGTCACGTTTCCTCTTCTCTACAGCCCTACAACCATTCGAAGCTACTACCCTCTCTTTCCCGCTGTCAACTACACCACTAACATCAACACTGGATGATGCGGCAAGTTCGCTTGCAGCACCATCATCATCCAGCATTCCAATCACACTATCTATGAATGACTCAGAGGCATCTTCACCTAAAATAACAGAGTCATCAAAGATCTGCCCCAAATCTACTCCACTAACTACCCCACCAACTACACCACTAACATCAACACTGGATGATGCGGCAAGTTCGCCTGCAGAACCATCATCATCCAGCATTCCAATCATACTATCTATAAATGACTCAGAGGCATCTTCACCTGAAATAACAGACTCATCAAAGATTTGCCCCAAATCTACTCCACCCTGGTCGTCAATGAGCTGGCTGAGCCAATCATCAGCAACGCTATCATTATCATTGTCGACGGTTTGCCCTACTTCACATCCATCAAACAATTCCGGGCGATAAGCCCTTACAATCGCGTCTAACTCATGGTCAAATTCGAGAGGGCTGGTTTGTTGTTGTTGCTCCATTTTGAAGTTGCGATTACAGAAAAGCACGAACAAGAATATTGAGAAATAATATTATATTCCATGAAATGAGCGAAAGATTAATAATGCCACGTAGCATAAAACAGGTGTTCCGAGCGCGGTGCCCCTTTACCCTTCAGACTCATTTATTGCCACAAAATGAACAAGGAACATCAACAGATGTTCTAGCACACATAGTAAATATGTAACTTTGAACTAGTCGTCCGTAAAATATTATATAATATATCATTTAGCATAGGATGACACACCCCAGTGATTGGACATTTTGGAAGAAAAGGACATTTGGCATCGCAGTGTCCAGACATGAACAGGAAAGTTGTGACTTTGCTTACAAAGATAAACTAATAGTCATGAGGGACATTATTAGACTGCAAAACAGTCTCCCAAATACAAAAATGTCTCTGTTTGGCAGCAGCCAAAGCGGCCTCGGAACAAAGTACTCAGACATCGACGTAGTAATTCATTTAAATGATAATGATATTTCAAGAAACTTCAGCTCCATAGTAAGAAGAGTAGAAAACACGAGCAGCACTGGATTCGGGGTAACTCTCCCCTTGAGAAGGGCGAGAATCCCCCTCATAAAGCTACTCCATCAAGAAACAAAAATAGAAGTCGACATCACGTTCGACACCCCCTCATCCAGAAGAATAGAGGCACTGCAAAACACACGATTAATAAGGGCCTACGTGAGTAACAATAAAATCATCAGAAAATTATACTTATTCATTAAACTAATTTTTAATTATAAAGAACTATTTGAAGCAAGTAAGGGAGGACTCAGTAGTTATGCTCATAGTTTAATTGTTATATACTTTTTTATTAATAAAATGAGAATTTCGCTTTTAGACATTAACACATTTGAAGAAAAAACGCAGGGCCAAAAGAACGGTAGACCTGCAGAAGTAGTAATTAAATATTTAAACTTTGTTGTAGAAGAATTACCATATTTAACAGTAGATATTACAAAAATAGACCAGATTGAGAAAAAGTCATATGATTATGACTTATTAGGCAACGAATTTTATGATTATCAATGTCTCGAAATTAGAGACCCCTATGAAGACAGAGATTTAGCAAAAAATTTTAAACGAAAAAACTTGCATATACTTAAAAACCTCGCCTTAGAATGGCTAAGATATTTCCAAGATAAAAACAGCTTTTTACTACAGAATATTAAGCGAGATGCCCCTGCCATCATACAAAAAGCGGTAGAAGCATATGACCCACGCCGAGACTATTAAAAATAGAAAATATTAGGCCACGACCACTATTTGGTCGTGAATGTAAACCAGAAAACCCAAAATTGCTTTTACAAATAGCATTCGGTTTAAATGCTTCCGCCGCCATGATAATATCATTAAATCTGGACTCCTATTTAATTTTGAGATTTAGATTATTATTATTTGAAGAATTGACAATTGATTTCAATATAAAAAGGCGAGACTCGCCTCATTGCTCCTTTTAAATTTCAATACAATAATTAGATCAAACAAGAAATCTAAATGCAAATTATCGATATATTGAATAAGTTACGCATTATTTACAAATTTACTAAACAATATAATTCAATTAGATGGAAACAGCGCAATATATGGCACAAAGGTTGCTCTACACAGTGTGCAACGTTATGTGTCCAATAGACGAAGAGAAGGAACCAATATATGCTCATTTAAAATTTATATTGGATGAGATGACACTGCTTGGCTCTCAGCAAATTAAACTGCCAAAGCTCAAGTACGACCTGGATGATATCATTAAAGACATGTGTAGGATTTACAACTCGATTTTTGATGCTTATGAGGAAAAGGAATCACCCCAAATTATTGAGTGCCTTTTTGTGGCAACACACCACATGATGGCAAGATACAGCAATAGCACAGTTATATGCAGTAGACTGGCTTACTGTTTCGTAGCCGTCGTAAAAACAATGGACTCTTGGACAGACTATGTAACCAAACGTCAATAACCTGATCAATTCCAAATATTACAAATGACAATTTTCGTATCTATTTGATTTAATTCAATTTTAATGTCCATGACTATGATTTGAGTAAAATCGGGAGGTTACCAAATCAGGTCATTAAATATTTT
Organism: Beroe forskalii; assembly: GCA_011033025.1. Taxonomy (NCBI): domain Eukaryota; kingdom Metazoa; phylum Ctenophora; class Nuda; order Beroida; family Beroidae; genus Beroe; species Beroe forskalii. Next base: position 134,869 of record WFMF01000164.1, on the reverse strand, counting down.
TGCTTGGATAAAATTATTCCAACCAAATATATATAGATTAAATAAATTGACCAAATATTATAATTAACATAACAATACATTTACCACTTTTAGGCATGAACGTGACAAGAATAAAAGACCTATTGGAAGCACAAAAGGACCTCATCAACCTGTTAATAGCTGAACGTGAGCTGACAGTGGGATATGCAGCGAGCATAATTGACATCACACAAAAGTCAGGAACACTCCTGGGAAACATGCAACTTCTGTTAGATCTTAATAACAGAATAATGACGGAAAGGCAAGATACAAAAATAATAGACGTACAGACTCAAACACAAGCGACTAGTTGCCATCAACATCAACTTATGGGTATAAGTAAAGAACATCATGGCAACAGCAGCCATCAAGAAGAACGAAACACAGCGAGTAATGACCCACCAAATCAGAAACAAACCAGCAATGTACTAAAAATAAAATACAGCTCTGAACAAAACCAAAAACGAAAAGTAAAAAGAATGGACACTAGTATAAGACAAAAGCTACAATCAATTTTCGATGAAAATCAGATACCATCAGAGAATGATTATAATGCACTGCAAGAGGAATTAAGCATTACAAAGACGAAATTGAAGCGATGGTTTGCCCAAAAACGCAGGAAGGCGATACTCGAGATGAAAAAAGAGCTATGAAAATGCCTTGGATGATAAATGAATATTATAAAATGAACTTTGCATACGTAGTTTTAGGCAACGAAGTTTCAGCATACAATTAACCTCGCAACATTTAATAATTAGTATGCTAACTATATTCATTAACAATTATATTATATTAAACCATTCACATTCTTCTGAGTAGTACTTGGCCTATCAAGCTGACTTTTGACTCTAATTACCTGGATCTTCCAAATATATATAATATATATACATATCAAACAAATAAATGAAGTACTACTCCAACATATTTCATTGTTTGCATCATTAGAGCATATCAAGTTTCGCTATAACACTATACTATTCAGATAGCAATATGGAACAGAATTTCCTGCATATAGACGTTGATGCACTATGCCCCAACATTGCATGTCAGTATGCAGGATGTCACGACATAAAGAAGGATCTGCCACTCGTCAACACCCTATACATAAGTGGAAGACGAGAAATTAAGATGGACCTGTGTGAAATACACACAAATGTAATGAAAACACTTTGGGAAGAGTTGATCGGCAACTTGAATAGTCTGTGGGAATTCACAGGATTCACCCCACTGCAAAGATGGGATGACGAAATAGGTCTTGAACTACAAACCAGGAGGCACTCACGAATAGTGAAGATCGTGTTGATGAAAATATATACCGATTTCACTCAAATTGCTCAAGCCTTTGAAAGAAATGAACGACCAGAATTGTTAGACATGTGCAGATTAGTAGTAAAACAAAACACTAATAAATGTTACAATTTAACAGCACAAGGAGAATGATAATGATATTGAAAACTTATTATTATACTATTATTACACTGTAACGAATATATTACCAGAATGTCTATGTATTTTTCTAAACATTGATTCACCTTGTCGTTTTATTAGAAACTGATAGGTATAAATGAGCAACAGCTTTTCGATATTATGGATGGCCACCATAATGTTGATACATTATCAAAAGCAAATAGCTTATTAACTGGATCCAGAAATTACCTATCATCTTAGGCATGGATTATGGGTATCTTGGAAGAACGACAAGAGATATTAAAAGTTTGGAATTGCTAGGAAAAGCAGAAGAACAGTCAGACAAAGAAGATGAAATACTTACGTTATACAAAGAACATAAGCTATTGAATGAATTATTAAAAATCGAGCCAAATAACAGAGAGTTGGAACTCTACATGCATAGACAATATTGGAAAATGATTGGATTAATGAGAGCATGGCGCATTGATATGACTATAACGGAAATTAAAAATCTTTCAATCATCTGGGAAACTGATTTAATGACCCAAAATAACTAATTATAATCCAATTACAATTAAACTAACCTTGTACTATTTTCAGCTAACAGAATGTCAAATATGGTTCGTATCTCCATAATAATCCTTCTGATGATAGACACGGTTCTATTAGCACCGAAAATTTGTCAAACAAAAGCAAAGGGGACCCTTTACAGATTGGAAGATCTTCAAAAATGCAATAACCTACAAATAACAGAGGCGACAGTGACAATTGCAGTTGCAAATGTCCAAATATATAACACAGATGCGAAGGGACTAAAAGTCCTTACTAATCGTTGCAGAACATTTACAAATTTCTTTGGGGAAAAAGAAACTACGACAACAAGCAAAAGTGCCGAATTAACTAAAGAATTAGCGATATCTATGATACAAGATCAGAAATGTCTTTCTAGTGATGGTACCTTCAGATTTGTAAATTTTTTAAAATCATTTGAATGCACTTACAGTTATCTACGAACAAAAGTAAAAGAAACAAGCACATGCTTCTTCTATGAAGGGTTTGTGCAAGCAATGCATCATGGACAAATGACAAGCTCTATAGCAGATACAACAGCCTGTGAATATATGTCAGGATACTGCAAATCTGGCGACACACATATAATCTGGACACCAAATGACAATATAACCAAAGATTACATAAATAATGAACGTACGACATGCCTAAAAATAGATTCGCACCTTGTATGTGATTTAATCGGAAAAAGCTTCGATTTATCACTTTTGAAATACTCTGAGGAAGAGAAAACTTACGAAAATGGTATGTGGAAAATACAAATACATAATTTAACACTCACAGAACCACAAAAATCATACTTAAATGAAAAAACTTCAGATCTCGGAGAACAATTAACTGCATTAAAATCAGAACTGCAAACTAAATTCCAGTATATTATTGACTGGATTAACAGCCCAGCAGGACGCCTAAACATACTCTGCTTAAGTTTATTACAAACCAACAAACTAACAAGAGCTTCACTGAACCTATATGCAACAAATTTCGCAGAAATAGTGACAAACACAAATAATCTTGTGGCAAAAGCCACGAAAAACTACTTAGCCATATGGCCTTGTGTACCAATCAATACTACAAAGATAAAATTTATTGAAACAGAAAAGTGCTACAATCTTATACCAGTACATTATAATAATAAGATGGTATTCATGGACGAATCCCTCATCATCCACAATGAAGCTGTTAGTGTCGACTGTCAGAAAGCACAACTCAAAATGTTTGAATTTAATGGGACACTTTATACACAGAGAAGAAATCACTTACCTGTAAAAATGGATACATTCAATGTATCAGGTATATCATTTTTTCAGGACTTCAATTTTTCAACTATGGAAACATTACCAGAACATTGGCAAGTAGAACCAGAATACTTCGACACATCCACTGGACTTTTCGACAATATAAAAAAGGATATTGATCAAACTCGAAAAGCCCAAGCAGATATGGAGAAAAATAGCGACACAAAGATTAAACTAGAGCTATTTGGTATCAACCACCTCTCAATAGCAGGATACATAAATGGACTTTTAACGACATTAACTAGAATTGGTGCTGGATTAGCGTTCTATTTGTTTCTTAAACTAAGATTTGGAAATTAGATTAATTAACAATCTTGAAAATTGTATAATTATTTCATGAAATGAATTAGATGTTTTATTAATTAATTATGAATTTATGACATATTAATAATGAAATATTTTACATAGAGACATTTAGCAATATCTCATAACATAAAATAACAAAAGAATTGTATACATATCTCACTTATATTCTTCTGCAGATTAGCATGTCAACGATGATACTAATACTTTTGATGATACTTGCACCATTAGTGCACACAGAATTGGCGCCAATAGTCTTTAAAGACCAAGGAGTAGTCCTCAACCCTCAAGGCTAAAAAAACTTTTTTTTTCCAAATAAAACCCCTTTTTTGTAAAAAGGGGGAAAAGTATTTTTGAAATCTAATATTGATTAATTTTTACATGAGATCCCACTAAAGGGGCTCCAATACCATGATGAAGTAACAATCAGAAAAATTGTAATTGAATTCAGAAGATTCATGATAAATTTGATATTATTATTGTATATTGCTTGAGTTACCACATGTTACGTGTCCCTGTTTGTTCGCACTTGCGCGCGCAAAAAAAGGCTCCGTAACATGGAGTAACAACGTTGTCAGGCGTTGCCTGACCCCCTCGCGCACGCGACGTCAGACACCGTGCAATGGCAACGCCGCGTTTGTATGGCGCGCGCGTAAAACCAGGGATATGGTTAGAAATATTTTCCCCCTGCCCGGGGCGCAACTTCACATTTGAGTCACTTTGCCCCCCCCTTTAACAAAATTCAAAAAAGGGGACGGAAGCCCGTCAATTTTTCCTTTGCGCGGCATGAACTTTCCCAATTTGGGACGTCACTTTACTTTTGGTTTTTAAAAAGGCCAAATTAAAAATGTCTATGGTTTTTCGAATTTTTGCCTATTCATAACTATTTTCTTTTGGCCCTCTGGAACAGTGCAGGGTTTCCCAAAAAGGGGCCAAATTCCCTTTAGTCAGCCTGCCAAAAGGGGTTTTTGGAAATTTTGACTTCCTTTTCCCATGGGGGCCATATATGTACTCAAACAGACCAAAAAACATTTTTTTCATTTGTTTTTTGTTCCTCAAATTCTACTTTGAATGTTTCCCCTAGACAGGCTTTTTTGGAAAAGGAATGTTGTGTTAATGCAATGTGACAATTTGGAATTTACCATACCATTCCAGAGCAAAGTATACCAAAACAACTTTACACAAACATGACATTAATGATGCCTGCACACCACTCATCTTGGTGTGACTCATTAGATCCTACTCTCCACATTTAATACCTAAAGGAACTGTTGGTGTTCAAGTACTGAGTTGGAAAGTCTTGCAGATTGATGTCTGAAGAAATATTTCTTTTAATTCAAATATGTTTTAACCCTGATTTTTCAGGAGAAGCGTCTCTCAAGATGAAGTGTATTGGGATCAGGATGCCACTTGCATTAATTTCATTAATGTGCAATGTAAAAGGACACAAATGACCCGGATCCATCCGCCGGTCCTCTACTTCTCTTCACTTAGTGTGTTGCTTAATTTCTTGGTGCTTGGAGTAAAGACAAAGACCAAAGAGCAAGTTTCAGATTCATTCGGGCAGGTGGTCACTACGTATGGATTTGGTGCGCTACCCTGGTACCAGGGGGTGACTGCTGGGGGGCCTACCTCATAAAAAGCTCTCGCAATTTAAACACCCCGAAAGCGGCAGTGTCCAAGCAGGCCGACCATGTCTCTGAGACGTCTCCGAGACTTCTCTGAGACTTCTAAGGTAGGTATTGGACTGAAGATGCCTGCACACCACTCATCTTGGTGTGACTCATTAAGATCCTACTGCTCTCCACATTGCATTACCTAAAGGAATCATGTTGGTGTTCAAGTACAGAGTTGGAGAAAAGTCTTGCAGATTGATGTCTTGAAGAAATATTTCTTTTTAATTCAAATATGAAACAATGATGTTTTCATAGCTTGTTTACACGTTCAACAAAATTGTACATAGTTTTAAATGCCATTCAATCTCAAGAACACCTGAAAAACTCAGCATTTTGACCGTTTTTGTGCATTTGGCCCTTTTAGAACACGAAGCTATTCCAAAAGGGCCACTTTGGCCCTTTTGTAACATGGGCTGTTCCAAAAGTATTATATATATCTATATAATACCTCAATATTTGACTCTCTTCGGAGATTTTTGAAAAAAATGTTTGGCAGAAGGATATCTAAAAGTTATTATGCCGTTCCTGCCAAAGGAAAGGAGACTTGGTTATCACAAAATATATAAAAGCGAATATATAGTATATAAATTAATATTCTACTTGCCTCCCTCTCTCTAACTCAAGATATCTACTCAGATAACATATCGTAACTACTATCACAATATATCAATGTATAAACTGGTCCCCACTACGCTACAACTCAATATATGTGATCTGGCTGTTGCCTGATGATGACGATCTCCGTGAGGTAAGTGATCAGCTTCCCGATGTGGCATGGTGTCCTGTAAAATCTGACTTCCAACTGTCAGAAGAGTCCTGTGAGAAGAGTCCCGTGAATTGTCCTAGGCAGAGAGTATCCCAACTCTGAACTACTGTTATCCCAGTCAACATACCCGTAACTTGCCCCTGGGCTGTGCTGTACTCCTGATTCAAACTCCCCGACTTGGCAGACTCCTATGCCTTCAAATTAAACTCCCACTGGGTCGACACCGGTCGCCCAAACAAAACCTGAGATCGTAAATAAATAACTCTCAAACGAACTCGGTCTCACCAAGAGAATATAAATATGATATAAAGTATATCGTATATGAATATCATTGATTCAAGGAATAACCAACAGACGAACAAACTACTTTACACGATAACGACTTAACTTACCCCACTGGGGTACAAACTCCTCTAATGGAAGTAGAGTTTCTCCTTGTGTTCTTCCTTCCTTCCTAAAAAATTTCTACCAAAACACTAATTCCACACAATTCCATATAAAATCCGCCCTTATTTGCGTTCTAAAATTCCTAAATACACAATAATTTAACCCTGGTTGGAATAAAGGTTAGGCTGGTTGCCAATCCTGTGCGAGCGAAGCGAGCACGGTAGCTTTTGGTTGAGAGCGAGGTGCCGCGAGCGCGCCGAAAGCTGCAGCAGGGGTCTGGGGCAGCCCCCATCAAAGTCCAGCAGAGCCCTGGTGGGGGTCTAGGGGCTAAGCCTCCGAAATTTTTTAAAAATTTAATTTTGCAGGGTTTTCCTTCATTTGAGCAAGAAAATATCCGAGATTTAAACAGCGTGTTTCATTCAAAAATCTCTAATTTTTTGATTCAGAAGCCCCGAGTAGGCTACACATTATGTGATTCATGATTGTTTCCACCTGACAGACAAAATTTGAATCACTAACTCACTCACTACTATTCTTTACTCAACCAATTGATGAATTGTAAAAGTAAATGTCTATGTTTCAAAGATCAATTGTGTGTCAGGCTTATAACTTAATAACTAACAAATATAATCAGCTAAAAGGCTGTCGTTTGATATATTACTGTCTAAAAAATGGAAGCACAGATTTTATGTTTGATAAGCGAGTCAAAACGTCACCTTTACTCATACACAGGAGTTCGAAAAACAAATTTCAGGCTGAATATTGATCATGATTTAATATTGTCTATGTGTCGCTGTATCTTGAATACCAATATTAGATATACTCCTGGTTTTTATTTAACTGATTTTTGTTTTTGTTAAAATTAAGTCCACTCCTTAAAAAGTTAAAACTCGATCAGATCACGCCGACTGGAAGTGCAACCACCGCTTTAGAGAGCTTGCAAGTTGCTGCTCAGCAGCAGTGTTTACTACAGCTCACCTCACAATAATCTAATCAGCTGCAACCAGGATCGCAACCAGGATTGCTAGAGAGTTACTCAGGATTGTAAGCTCCGCTTACAATCCTCTGAAAAAAAAAAAGTAACAAGTTGGGTTGCTCTGGTTGCGCTAGCATGGTCCATGGAATTCTGGATATATGCTGGATATTATGAGGGAAGTAGATAGACTACGCATATCCTTCAGCTGTAGTAATTATTAAAGCGAGAAGGTGTAATATCATAATATGAATGATACCAACGTAGTAGGTACGTTATTCAGTGTTTCCAAATCCTGACGAGTGATAAGAATAAAATGGAAATTTTATGCATACTGATGGTGATACAGTGAGTAGCAAACTATGATTGCACGTTTCACTCTCCATTTTTGAAAACTGACTGATGTAACAGTAAAATTGTAGCTGCACACCTAATTTTAAGTCGTTAAATTCTGAAATTTCATGGTTGCTTTAACAAATAATGTTGCCCAGCTAGGATTGCCAGGATTGCAGGTTATTCCAACCGGGAATTTAACTTTATTTACTATAAATTTACTTTAATTTAACACTTTAAGACGCTAAAACACTAAATTTACGTCACTCCCATAACTGAGCTACTGCCCACGGCCTATACTCCCACGTATTACCGCCTACAGCCTGCTCCAAGCATTCCCAATGCTTGCATATGCTCTGCCCGTGGCCTGTACCCTTGTACTACCACCTACAGACAAACACAATTCCAATTCTGCCCGTGGCCTGTACCCCCGTACTACCACCTACAGAATGGCACCCACAGGACAGCATCCTATGCTTCCTGGCATTACACCTTCCTCGTACCGGCCTGCATTCCCGATGCTACCGTCTGTACGGCATTAAACACATTGAATTTACCCTAGAACGCAAAATAAACTTTAAATAACACTGTTATTATGGAATTTGTGGACACTTTTAACCCATTAAACTTCACTGAACGGTAGAAAACTTAAATTCCTTGTCAATAATAATTTAAGAAACTTTACCTGATAAAACACGTTCTGACACCTGTCAGTACCCAATGAACTCTGTTTCCACAACAGATTCACTCTACTTTACGTCCCTTTTTACCAACACATCCTTTCCAAGACATATGACATCATTAACTCCTAAATTAGCGGGAAACATTCAATCAAATTCCTACGGCGGCTAAACAATTCTACAATCCGCGCAATATAAATGTACGTGCGCGTTGCGCTAAATCTGAAATATGGTGTTCACCCTTGTGAAAATTCGTAAATACTGCTAGTCGTTAAAGTAACTTCTGCAAACATGTCCCAACGGACTGAAAATACGCGGTAAAATATACCGTTACCCATATCAGCCTTTTCACATGCACACCCTACACACTTTAACATGCAGAAAGCTGAACTTATGCTACAATATCGATGATAAACTCGTACCTAGAAAATATCTGCTGTGCATCCCATACTACACTAAGATTCTGAGCGATAAATTTACATGTCTAAACGTGTTAAAATTACGCCAAAATCGAGCTAGAAATAACTAAATCACGAGATTAAAACATGATAATAAATAGCATACCGAGATATTCCCTGTCATCTTTCATGACGATCTGTGACACATATCCACGAGTTCCTTTTCATCTAACATATCCCAACATGTTAATCTGAAGTACTGTTTACGAGTATAGAGATTAGAGCTAGAATAAAATGTGTGTTATTAACTGTTACATACTAAACGAGTGTTAAAAGAATTTTAAATGAATTACAAATAAATACGTTATTACAATCTTAATGAGTCAAATAAATTTAAAAAAATTCCTAAATTGAATAAATTACCTAAATTCACAGAATTTGTATGCGTACTGAATACCTAAATACGCAGAATTGAAATGCTCCAATTCCCAAATAAACAACTTGTACCGTAAATCTAGTGATCAGGTCAGAAAATTGACCTCCACTACGCATTCCAAATGCAGTAAAAGATGTTTATTCACTACCTAAACGACGGGACGACATTACTACGTACATATTCTGTAAATTCTAAACATGATTTGATTTATTTTGACATTAAATTCCTACCTATAAAATTCCTACCTATACGAAACACACTGTACTGAAATTATACAACGATGGCTACTACAGATTACTGAATAGTAATCTTACGGATTACATAAATTCACTTCGAAACAGCGATCAGAACACTAAAATAGGATCTCCGCTGACAGGTAATCAAGTGACTATGTAACCGTGTACTAACGAATATTTCTGTACCTTGTGCTCCATCGTATAAACTCAGCAAATCAATTTCTAGATCAGTGTATACAGAGTACACTGCAACTCCAAAGTAAACTAACTAATTACGTGAGAATTTAACATTAAATTGTACCATTCTACACTAATTTCATGTCACTAAGGAGGAGGTACACGTCACTCTCGATCTGAAATCAGTGGGTTATTTGCTGAAAATAACAAGTTTCTAAAATTGAGAAGCCTGTTAATTTTGGTTAGTGAATTCTAAATAGTGAAATAACATTTACATAACATCAAATTTACATGAATTGTACAATGAATTAAACATACTCGGAATATTATATACATGATCTTACACAACATAATACATACTGGTTACATAATACGAATTAATTCTACCTAGTTTCAGAGTAATATTAAAGTGTGAACGTAATTATGCTGGACGAACAAACGCACTTGAAATAACTAACGTACCGAGCTCACAGACTGAAAAATAAAAAATTGCCAAAAAACACGGAAAAATACTTTACTAGTATTCTGACTGACAAATATACATATTAATACATATCGAACACTGCGTCCTCGAACTACTCAAATTCTACCTACTCAACTAAATATCTCACAAAATACAACTTTATGCCAATAATTATACTTCATAAGAAATATCTCGAATAGCGCAATATTCGTATTTCTTATGTTACTCACACTGCTCTTAATACACATATATTCTAAATATACACACTGTTTTATTTCGAAAATAATCAAATTATCTCATTACAGAATTAATTACAAATGAACAAAATACTGTGAATAATCTTTAAAATACCACCTGATATATACTATCAGTGCTCCACACTGAAAACACCCATGATATGATTTCTGATCATAACTGAAAATTAGAGTCTGCTGTCTTTCACAATCCAACACAGAGAATCCGAGCTTGCTCTCTTCCTCGTCAAGCCATATGCCAACATGCTGATGATTGGCCCCCGATCAATGCATGATATTTCAATGCATTTCGGTGATTCCTGTTTCACGGAGATGTCTGACTGCTTCTTCTTAACTTCCGGGTGCGTTGACTTTCTGCTATGTATCGCAGTGGCTGATACATTAGCAACTGTATATGCTCCCTCGTTGAGAGTAGAGAACATATCTTCGTCCCCTGTCATGCTGGTCCATGACGTCACATAAGCTGTAACTCCTTTCAGTAGACCAACACTGATCCACAACACAATCCATAACAAGACTGCAAGATGAGTCTTCTGAGGTCTGAGTTTCTCTTCAACTGATTCATGATCCTCCTCCTGATTGACTGATTCTGAATCACAAGTGGGCTTTTCCTCGTGCCCCTGAACTGAAATAGGCACTTCATGCCTCTGATGAACAACTTCAACTGTAGAAACTATGTACTCCTCTCCTGACACTTCCTGATCGTCAGGATTAGTGTCCTCAGCAACTGGTTGCTCTGCAATGGCAAGAACAACATGACCGGACTTGGTCATTTCAATGCTTTGAAACTCACAGCTGACAGCTGTCTCTCACCCTGACTGCCATTTCACCCAGATCTATGACCATACCCATGTCTGTCATGGTCTGACGTGACAGCAATAGAGGTATGTCATTTTCAACAATGAACGTCCTCACAAGCATCTCTCTTCCGCAGATTCTCAACGGAATGATCTTCATCGTGGTACTCTCTGCTGGTGCTCCATCTCCGAACTTGAACAGTCTTTGACACGATCTTGTGACAATCTTTGCCTTGTCCTCTTGAGCCAGGGTCTGCTCAAACACCTGGAACCACTCAGTACCACACACTGTAGCACTTGCTCCTGTGTCCAGTAGAGCTTGGTTGATGGTCACTCCTCCATCTTTTAGGTCTCCTTCAAACACAGCAAACACCTCCTGCTCTTTGTTGAGCATGCTTGCCTTCAATGAGTTGTATGGACAATCATTGACAAAGTGATTAGGATCCTCACAAATGAAACATGTCCTCTCTTTCTTCGGGCTCCTGCCATAGGGTTTGAATCTGCCTCTCTGATTTCCGTTAGGTGGACTCCTGTTCTGGTAGTTTCCTTGGTAGAAGAATCTCTGATTCTTTTGGGGTGGGCTTCTTCCATAGTTTCCTTGGGGGTTAGAGGCTCTGAAACCTCGTTGAAATCCTCTCTGATTCCTTGTGGGGTTCTGATTACAGTAGATACCCCCAGCTCTATCATCATCCTCTTCATGATAGTACTGCTGATCCTCTTCATGGCCGCTGGTAAGAAACAATGGTTCCTCTTTCACCTTGACTTCTGGTGAAGTAGCTGACTTGTAAGGTAGTGAACTCTTCACAAGTCCTGATGTGTTGAGACCATCTCCATAGGTCCTCTTCAACGTCTCAGTCATCACTTCCACAGTGAGAGGCTTAGCAATCGCCTTCACAATCCTTTGATCCTCAACAGACAGCTCTGCCTGCATCAACATCTTGTAAGCCAGAATTCCATCTTCATAGCTGTCCTTCCCCTCACGACATTCTACCACACTCTTGTAGAGTCTGGTGAATTCAGCAATATACTCATCCATTGACATGGACTTTGAGCGTTTGAACTTCTCAAATGCATCAATAGCACAGAACAACTGTTGTGTGTTATCCTTCAAAAACAGCTTGTCCATCTCCTTGACAAGAAGATCTAGCCCTCCTTCAACTGCCAACGTCTCTGGATTAAGTTGCACAGCTACTGTCCTTGGCTTGCCAGTCATAGCCAGGATCACTGTATGAGCCCTCTTCTTTGGATCAACATTTGTTGCATGCTTCCAGAATGCAATCTCCTTCTTCCATGAGGAATACACTGTGTCCTCTGTCAGCACTGGAATGCTCTTGTAGGAAGATGTCATGGTGACCTATGAATTTTGAAATCCAATTTGATATTTGAGTTAAAGTTGTAAATTCCTGAGTACTCACTGCGATGGAACGTCTCCTCTTTCTTCTGCTACCACTGTTAATACCCCCGTTCCCTGTACCAAAGGAAGAGACTTGGTTATCACACAAAATATATACACCACCAAAACCGTTGGACGGTTGGTCTAGTAACCCCCCGCTGGTTTGGATGTGGTCAGTCCATTTTGGACCTTTTCAGGTTCCGTTGTCACATCCAAACCCGCGGGGGGTTACTAGACCAACCGTCCAACGGTTTTGGTGGTGATATCTTGACAGATGTATTCGGACCCCCGTTATTCGGACCCCCGTTATTTGGACCCCCGTTATTTGGACCCCGTTATTCGGACCCCCGTTATTCGGACCCCCGTTATTCGGACCCCCGTTATTCGGACCCTTGTTATTCGGACCCCCGTTATTCGGACCCTCGTTATTCGGACCCCCTTTAATCGGACCCCCGTTATTCGAACCCGCGTTATTCGGACCCCCGTCATTCGGGCCCCCGTTATTCGGACCCCTGTTATTCGGACCCCCGTTATTCGGACCCCCGTTATTCGGACCACCGTCATTCGGACCCCCGTTATTCAGACCCCCGTTATTCAGACCCCCGTTAGTCGTATTTGAACTCATTCCAACGTAATCAATTCGAAAATCCTGTAAATATCAATCGCTTCAAATTCCCTAATTTCTACAAAAGGTCCGCGTGAACTCACGTGCTGAAATGTAGCACTTAGATCTAATTTCACGTGCATTATTTGTATTTGAACTCATTTCAACATAATCAAGTCGAAAATCCCGTGTAAACATCAATTTCTTTAAATCCTCTAATTTCTACAAAACGTCCGTGTATACGCACGTGCTGAAGTATAGCACATGCATCTTATTTCATGTGCATTAGTCGTATTTGAACTCGTTTCAACGTAATCAAGTCGAAAATCCCGTGTAAATATCAATTTCTTCAAATCCCCTAATTTCTACAAAACGTCCGCGTGAACTCACGTGCTCCACTAGTTCATCGTATATTTCCCATCCCTATTCACTGTAAGACATAGAAAAACCATTATCAGTTGACCATCGTATCACAGAATAGGACTAAAATACAAATTTTTGTCATAAACATAATTCCGATCAATTTGCAGTTCAATTTTTAGAAGCCTCGTGGGACAACAATCTACGACCGATCGCCCTGAAACTCGTTTTATAGCTGAATCTCAAGGTCTAAAAGCAACAGATCAAAGTAAAACATAATCCGATGAAAACACTTTGAGTTAGAGATGTCCAAAGTAGCGCAAAATAGCGTTTTATCGCAAAATACGCTATTTTAGTGGTTTTACGCGATTTTGATGACGTCATCACAGCACCCAAATAGCCTCAAACCAACTTCCCAAATAGCCTAAGCCAAAATTCTGCCTTAGTAAAACATACTTTGACCGGTCTCATCTCAAGATAAGTCGCAGTTCTTGACATCTCACTCGTTTTAGCTTTGTCCTATAATTTAGAAATCGATTTTTCACCGTACCTTAGAAAATCGCATATATCTCGATGAAAGATCGAGATAGCCCAATAATCCATATGATTTTCTGAAAGCTCTTTAAATTTGCTAAAAATCATTCTGAAAAATCAGAACTCTATCTCTTTTCCTTCTTGGTGAAAAATGCGCTCGAAAATGGCCTATTTTCGCTAAAAAGCAAGAAAATTTCGCTAAGTTGATGACGTCATAATGGCGTCATAATGACGTCACCAGACCTTCTCACATAGCCTAATCCACAATCCCATCTTAGATGAACAAAACGTGACCTCGATCATGGCTCTACCATTTCCCGTTCTTGAGATCTCATCGTTTTAAGATAGGCCCCAATTATCATGATATTATATATTATTATTATTATTATTATTATTATTATTATATATTATATCACCCTGTGACACTCAAATCTCTAACTTATACCCCTGGCCAGTTTTTTTTTATTCCGCGGGGGGTTACCTCCCTGGCCAGGGAGGGAAAAAGCGGAATATATAGTATATAAACTAATCTATATTCTACTTGCTGTACTCGCCCTCCCTCTCTCTAACTCAAGATATCTACTCAGATAACATATCTCGTAACTTCACTATCACAATATATCAATGTATAAACTTCAGTTCCCACTACGCTACCACGCGATATCAATATATGTGATCTGGCTGTTGCCTGATGATGACGATCTCCGTAGAGGTAAGTGATCAGCTTCCGTGGTGATCAGTGTCCTGTAGAAATCTGACTTCCGTGTCAGAAGAGTCCCGTGTGAGAAGAGTCCCGTGAATTGTCCTAGTACAGAGAGTGTCCCGACTCTGCACTACTGTTATCCCGAGTCAACACCGTAACTTGCCCCCTGGGCTGGCACTGTACTCCTGATTCAAACTCCCGACTTGGCAGACTCCAGTCGCCCACACAAAAGTCCCGATCGGGTCGACAACGGTCGCCCAAACAAAACCTGAGATCGTAAATAAATAACTCTCAAAACGAACTCGGTCTCACCAAGAGAATATAAATATGATATAAAGTATATCGTATATGAATATCATTGATTCAAGGAATAACCAACAGACGAACAAACTACTTTACACGATAACGACTTAACTTACCCCACTGGGGTACAAACTCCTCTAATGGAAGTAGAGTTTCTCCTTGTGTTCTTCCTTCCTCCGCCTACCGCACTACTGTCCCGATAATCCTTCTTCCTCCTGATGTCCCAGCTATCCCGATGTCATACTAGCTAGGGAAGAACGTGGTGAGATACCAACATCCATTAGTATCCACTGACGAATTAGTATCCATCAGTTACCACCACTTTGTAAAAAATCAATTTTCGTGGATACTGGAGCCCAAATTTGGTAACTAATGGTAACTGTTGGTAACTAAATGGTAACTAAGTGGTAACTGGGTGGATACTAAATGAAATAGTATCCACAAAATAAAATTTATTACCAAAACCAGAATAGCTGTGTACAAATGTGAATTTTAGAAATTAGTTACCACTACTTACAAGCCCCTGCGGCTCCGTAAAAATATCATTCGCATTAATGAGGTGTATTTATTAGCCCTATACTCAGTTACCATTAGTATACATGCAGTTACCATTAGTATCCACCCAGTTACCATTAGTATCCACCGAGTATCCATTAGTATCCACACAGTTACCATTAGTATCCACGCAGTATCCACCCAGTTACCATTAGTATCCACCCAGTTACCATTAGTATCCACCGAATATCCATTAGTATCCACCCAGTTACCATTAGTATCCACCCAGTTACCATTAGTATCCACCTAGTATCCATTAGTATCCACCCAGTTACCATTAGTATCCACCCAGATACCATTAGTATCCACCCAGTTACCATTAGTATCCACCGAGTATCCATTAGTATCCACACAGTTACCATTAGTATCCACCCAGTTACCATTAGTATCCACCCAGTTACCATTAGTATCCACCCAGTTACCATTAGTATCCACCCAGTTACCATTAGTATCCACCCAGTTACCATTAGTATCCACCTAGTATCCATTAGTATCCACCCAATTACCATTAGTATCCACCCAGATACCATTAGTATCCACCCAGTTACCATTAGTATCCACCGAGTATCCATTAGTATCCACACAGTTACCATTAGTATCCACCCAGTTACCATTAGTATCCACCCAGTTACCATTAGTATCCACACAGTTACCATTAGTATCCACACAGTTACAATGATGTCACGTGATAATGACATCACATGACATTTAGCATGGAGTATCCTGTGACACTGACATAATATCACGTGACCTCTAGCCTATCTAGTGCCGAAATTATATCCAGTGCCGAAATTATATCCAGTGCCGAAATTATTTCCAGTGCCGAAATTATATCCAGTGCCTTGTTAATCACTTGTTAATCATAAATAAATCATTTGTGAATCACAATTGCAATACGTGCGCGGCTCTTTCAGGTTGATAAACATCTTGATGTATACCTTTGTTCGCGTTGCGCTTCTTCAGAACAAGAAAGGAAGTTCCACGTTCGTAGGTGCATGATGCACACCTATGCGGGCTTAGGAAGGATTTACCGGACGTTGTTCGACCCAATTAATATCAATAGTGAATTGGGACACTATAGCCGCGCGGCGAGGCAAGCACTATGCTAAATCTGGTTAGGCCTAGGGGAACTTTAATCCAATAATCCATACCTATTAAATCTTAACCTCGGTAAATTCTTAAACTTCTGGGCTATATGCTAATATTTCTATTGTTTTTCCTTGCCCTGGACTATATTTTATATTTCTATTGTTTTCCTTGCCCTGGGCTATATGCTAATATTTCTATTGTTTTCCTTGCCCTGTGCTATATGCTAATATTTCTATTTTCCTTGCCCTGGGCTATATGCTAATATTTCTATTGTTTTTCCTTGCCCTGGGCTATATGCTAATATTTCTATTGTTTTTCCTTGCCCTGAGCTATATGCTAATATTTCAATTGTTCTTTCCCAGCCCTGTGCAGTATGGTAATATTTCTATTGTTTTTCCTTGCCCTGGGCTATATGCTAATATTTCTATTGTTTTTCCTTGCCCTGGGCTATAATCTAAATGCCTAATATTTCCTTATTTCTATTGTTTTTCCTTGCCATGGGCTATATGCTAATATTTCTATTGTTTTTCCTTGCCTGTGAACTATATGCTAATATTTCTATTGTTTTTTCTTGCCCTGGGCTATATGCTAATATTTCTATTTTTTCCTTGCCCTGTGCTATATGCTAATATTTCTATTGTTTTTCCTTGCCCTGGGCTATATGCTAATATTTCTATTGTTTTTCCTTGCCCTGGGTTATATGCTAATATTTCTATTGGTTTCCTTGCCCTGGGCTATATGCTAATATTTCTATTGTTCATTCCCTGCCCTGTGCTATATGCTGATATTTCTATTGTTTTTCCTTGCCTTGGACTATATGCTAATATTTCCATTGTTTTTCCTTGCCCTGGGCTATATGCTAATATTTCTATTGTTTTTCCTTGCCCTGGGCTATATGCTAATATTTCCATTGTTTTTCCCTGCCCTGGGCTATATGCTAATATTTCCATTGTTTTTCCTTGCCCTGGGCTATATGCTAATATTTTTATTGTTTTTCCTTGCCCTGGGCTATATGCTAATATTTCTATTGTTTTTCCTTGCCCTGGGCTATATGCTAATATTTCTATTGTTTTTCCTTGCCCTGGGCTATATGCTAATATTTTTCTATTGTTTTTACTTGCCCTGGGCTATATGCTAATATTTCTATTGTTTTTCCTTGCCCTGGACTATATGTTTATATTTCTATTGTTTTTCCTTGCCCTGGGCTAAATGCTAATATTTCTATTGTTTTTCCTTGCCCTGTGCTATATGCTAATATTTCTATTGTTTTTCCTTGCCCTGGGCTATATGCTAATATTTATATTGTTTTTCCTTGCCCTGGGCTATATGCTAATATTTCTATTGTTTTTCCTTGCCCTGAGCTATATGCTAATATTTCAATTGTTCTTTCCCAGCCCTGTGCAGTATGGTAATATTTCTATTGTTTTTCCTTGCCCTGGGCTATATGTTGGTATCTCACCACGTTCTTCCCTAGCTAGTATGACATCGGGATAGCTGGGACATCAGGAGGAAGAAGGATTATCGGGACAGTAGTGCGGTAGGCGGAGGAAGGAAGAACACAAGGAGAAACTCTACTTCCATTAGAGGAGTTTGTACCCCAGTGGGGTAAGTTACGTTGTTATCGTGTATAGTAGTTTGTTTGTCTGTTGGTTATTCCTTGAATCAATGATATTCATATACGATATACATAATATCATATTTATATTCTCTTGGTGAGACCGAGTTCGTTTTGAGAGTTATTTATTTACGATCTCAGGTTTTGTTTGGGCGACCGGTGTCGACCCAGTCGGGAGTTTAATTTGGGCGACAGGAGTCTGCCAAGTCGGGAGTTTGAATCAGGAGTACAGTGCTAGCCCAGGGGGCAAGTTACGTTGTTGACTCGGGATAACAGTAGTGCCGAGTTGGGATACTCTCTGTACTAGGACAATTCACGGGACTCTTCTCACACGGGACTCTTCTGATACGGAAGTCAGATTTCTACAGGACACTGATCACCACGGAAGCTGATCACTAATACCTCTACGGGGATCGTCATCATCAGGCAACGGCCAGATCACATATATTGATATCGCGTGGTAGCGCAGTGGGAACTGAAGTTTATACATTGATATATTGTGATAGTGAAGTTACGAGATATGTTATCGGAGTAGATATCTTGAGTTAGAGAGAGGGAGAGCGAGTACAGCAAGTAGAATATAGATTAGTTTATATACTATTGTATTGTATTGTATTGTAGGTTCCCCAAACTCGGAAGTAAGGGGGACAGTACCCTTAAGGGCACTGCCAGCACTGGGGCCACGGGACACCACTTATAGCGACGGCAAGTTGCCACTGGTACCCACTGGGTGCTCTGGCTTTATTGGGAACAGCATTTCAGTGACATTGGCTTGGTGAACTTCACTGAGCAATGGGGGTCGGGTGTTAGGCCAGACAAGCCGCCTTTACTGCTGCACACTACAGTTTGAGTCAACTATATCTCTGTCCAAAGCACAGAAAAATAGATTTACTCTCTCTGTCCATTGCCATGGGTCGGTCAAAAAGTCATAAAGGTAAGTGTAGTTTTGAAGGCGTGAGCTGGGTTGCCTTCGGTAACATAAGTGTATTTAAAAAGTGGTACGGATTTCATTTTGAGTGGTGATTATCGAAATGTCAGGACCCTCCTGCTCTCCTTCCAGATTGACAAACTCAAAATGAAATGTATCCATAGCCTAAGGAAGCTATCCAAAATGAAGTCCTTCCTCTCCATCAAGCAAATGAAACAACTTGTTCTAGCAGTGGTTATTTCATCAATTGATTATTGCAACTCCCTTTACTATGGAATGCACTCACGGAACTTAAGAATCCTGCAAAATATTCAGAACAGAGCCTGTGCAGTCATATTAGGCCTTAAGAGAAGGGACCCAAAAACTGAACACCTGAAATCCCTTCATTGGCTTAAAGTGCCTGAAAGAATTGAATTCAAGATTCTCTTGACTGTTTTCAAAATTTTGAATGGAAAAGCACCTAAATACTTGACTGATCTTATATGCTACAATAATATCAGTGGAAGTAGAACTCCTTCATTGAGAGCATATATTCCGAAAACTAGAATGGGTGCAAGGGCATTTGTTTGTTATGCTTCTAAACTATGGAATGATTTGCCACTTGAAGTGCAATCTTGTTGCTCTACAAAACAATTCAAATCTAAGTTAAAAACTCTCTTATTTAGTAGGTCATATGATATGTGTAACAGTTAGCTTTGTTCTGTCTTGAGTTGCATAACTGCGCAGTTTTTACGTCACTTGAGGATTCAGTAACATCTGCATAGTTTTCTTTATGATTGGCAGCAACATTTCTCTACTTATTTTTCTCAGTGACGATCTGTTTTTAAATTATTCCACACAGTTGAGCATAGGAACAGAGTATTGATAGTATTTTGTTACCTCGTTACTGTGTATAAGCTACCATATTTGGCAAATGTAAAGTATAGCGCAAGGCTTAACTGAGCGCAAATGAGCACAATTGATCACATATGATTGCTAACGAGCGCTAACGAGCGCAAAATTTTGCGCTCGTTAGCGCTCATTACCGCTCGTTAGCGCCCATTAGCGCTCTAGAGCCTCGAAAATAACTGAGCGCAAATGAGCGCAAAATTTTGCGCTCATATATGCTCGTCATCGCTCATATGTGCTCATTAACGCTCGTTAGCGCCCATTTTGCGCCCACTTTGCGCTCAGAGCGCTAACGAGCGCAAAATTTACAGAATTTGAAAATGAGCGCTAACGAGCGCTAACGAGCGCAAATTTTTGCATTTTGCGCTCAGTTTTACTGAGCGCAAATTATTTTGCGCTCATTTGCGCTCATATGCGCTCAGAACAACTGAGCGCAAATTTTCAATTTTGCGCTCAGTTGTGCTGAGCACAAATAATTTCAATTTTGCGCTCAGTTGCGCTCAATTCCGCTCAGCTGCGCTCAGTTGTAGCTATTTTACAAAAAATAAAACTTTGTTATACTCATTTGCGCTCATTTGCGCTTAAGTGCGCTCATTAGCGCTCAATTGCGCTCATTAGCGCTTAATTGCGCTCATTAGCGCTTAATTGCGCTCATTAGCGCTCAATTACGCTCATTAGCGCTTAATTGCGCTCATTAGCGCTTAATTGCGCTCATTAGCGCTCAATTGCGCTCAATTACGCTCATTAGCGCTCAATTGCGCTCATTTGCGCCCAGTTATTAAAGACTTACGTTCCTGAGCCGGAATAGGTGTCAGGTGCTGGCAGCTGGCTTGCGGAGCTCACATGCCACGAAGCATCGAATCAGGGATTCAGGGGTTTAAATTATACATTCACATTCTTTGCTTCCTCGAAACGTCAAAGAACTTATGCAATTGCAAGAGGTTTAGAAAGCAGAGTTAGGCAATCACATAACGAATTGCGGCTCGCAGTGCCAAATGCACTGCAGGCTATTCGTTTTCTGCAGTGGTTGCTATGAAATTTTACAATGTCAATTGATGCATGACACGTGACTATCCAGTGCCGATAACGGCAGTTGGGTATAGATTCATATTCATATTTATTATTTTTTTAATGCGCGGCACTAACTTCAAATATCCCAATTTGTCTGAATGTCTGGCGTTGCCTTCCCCTAACCAGGGGCGTCGCAAAACCAGGGTCCTGGTTAGCAGGTTAAGGCAAGGCGTTGCCAGTCCCCTTGTCGGCCGTAGACAGACCCTCGGCATCACGAGAATTCAGCGTCGGTCGCTGATTCTCATATCACCCTTACCCTAAACCTAACAAATCATGGCCCTAATCATGATCCTAACCCTGGCCTTCCCCAAACCAGTAACCAGGGGCGTCGCTAAGTCGCTTGCCATGCACGCTGTGCGCAAAACCAGAGTCCTGGTTTTGGTTAGGGCAACCCTGGCCTTTAAAGCGTTGGATGGCAGATGCGCTTAACTAATAAAAAAAACTATATTTTTCCTAGTGACGTGTTTGTCATAGATGATGAAGGCGCGGGCGCTCTAATTATATTTGTCAGACGTTGTCTGACCGAAGGCGAAGGGTTCAGACAACGTCTGACAAAATTATATGGGACACTAATTTGGAGGCAAAATTTGGAGGGTCGTGTTGTCAACGGACGTTATCGGACAAGGTCGTTGCCCATCTATTTATTCTGACTGGGTTGCCAACTGGTCAAATGGCGAAAGCGCAAATGTGACCATCGGTCAAACTCAAATAGTCAAATGTGGAACGTTGCGGGTATAAGATGCGATGCGCTTAATTTTAATTTTATTTTCTGGGTGACACGTGTTACTCATGGAATTAGATAATGAAGATTGAAGGCTTCTGTTTCCCCAAAACCAGGGGCGTCACGCCGCGCACTCTTTGCACAAAACCAGGGTCGTGGTTAGGGCAAGCTCCCGTTTATAATTTTATGGAGACTAGCCCATATTCAGTTTGGTCTAGTCTCCCATATAAACGGGAGCCATCCAGTCAGAGTCAGAAGAAATGGACGGGCAACGTCCGTCGAGGCGCTTGCACTTGCAGTTGCCCTAACCATGACCTTGTCTCTTTCTATCAGTATCGATGAAAGACCCTTCTGAGCGACGCGCCGCGCACCGCTCAGTCAGCGGCTGCATCAGCGGGTCTGCACGTCTGGTATCACCTAAATGGATTTCACCCATCCCTAGCGCGCAACACTCGGAAATTTGGAGGGTCGTGTTGCAGAAAAAAATGTTGCGCGGCGGAGGGTAGGGTAAAATCCTATCACCAGGCAACCAATACCATGACCCTGGTTTTGTGCAAAGAATGGGCGGCGCGACGCCCCTGGTTAGAGAAAACGGAAGCCTTCATAATCTATGACGTCACCCAGAAAATATGATTAAGCGCATCGCATCTAGCGCTTTGAAGATAAGGGGTCTGCAGGGCTACCCTCCGCCGCACGCACATTTTTTGCAACACGACTCGTAGGAAACTACTTCGAACCTGTGGTCTACTTCGAACCTGTGGTCGGCACTGGATTAGTATATAGTCACGTGACATGACATTGTTCATGTTGCCTAGCAACCACGGCAGAGAAGGGTAGTCTGCACTGTAAGCCGCGACTTTTTATTGTGACACTGATTCAGATTGCCTTCAGCCTTGCTCAATAACAATGCTCGGCTTTCATATTTATATGCCCATGCTTGCAAACATCTGTGACATGTGCAGTTCTCTGTTCGCACGTGAAACAACAAGCAAGACCTATTTTTCGACGGTTCGTGGCTTGTGAGCTGCGCCCTTCACGCAATGTGCTAGTACAAGACACCGGCTCAGAAACGTAAGCCTCTAATAACTGGGCGCAAATGAGCGCTTCCGAGCGCAAATGAACGCTTTCGAGCGCAAATGAGCGCTTTCGAACGCAAATGAGCGCTTCCGAGCGCAAATGAGCGCTTCCGAGCGCAAATGAGCGCTTTCGAGCGCAAATGAGCGTTTTCGAGCGCAAATGAGCGCTTCCGAGCGCAAATGAGCACTTACGAGCGCATACGAGCGCAAATGAGCTCAAATGGGCGCAAAATTTTTGCGCTCGTTAGCGCTCATTTGCGCTCAGAAAGGCTGAGCGCAAAATGGGCGCAAAATGGGCGCAAAATTGCTGAGGTGTGGTGAAACTGAGCGCAATTGAGCGCATCTGGGCGCAAATCGGCAATAAGCGCAACTGAGCGCTAACGGGCGCTTATGGGCGCTAATGAGCGCTAATGAGCGCAAAATTGCGCTCAGTATGGCTGAGCGCAAATGAGCGCATCTGAGCGCAAAAAAAGACATTTTTCCAGGGATCATTTTGCGCTCGTTAGCGCTCTGAGCGCAAAATGGGCGCAAAGTGGGCGCAAAATGGACGCTAACGAGCGTTAATGAGCACATATGAGCGATGACGAGCACGTATGAGCGCAAAATTTTGCGCTCATTTGCGCTCAGTCATTTTCGAGGCTCCGGAGCGCAAATGAGCGCTAACGAGCGCTAACGAGCGCAAAATTTCCCTAATTTGAGCGCTAACGAGCGCTAACGAGCGCAAATGAGCGCAAATTTGCGCTCAGTTAAGCCTTGCGCAGAACTTTACATTTGCCCCATATTTTATTATTATTATTATTATTATTATTTTCTTGAATCAGCTGGTGTATCGTCGTCTTTTATTATTATTACCTTGTGTAGGTGTGCTTCTACGTTTGTTAGTTTTGTGAGAGAGTGTTCTGTTGGGGGAAAGGCTTCTTTTTGTTATTTGTGGCTTTCTTTCAAAAATATTGGTGTTGTTGAAAAATTTTATCATTTTGTTGATTAGATGACTACTTTGCAGATCGTCAATGCTATCATTTATCAAATTGGTATTTGTTGAATATTTCTTTTCTTTTATTGCTGAAATAAGAGCATTTACACAGTATATGATGCGCTGTTTTTAGGCAGTTCTCTTCCCAGTTGTAGTCAACGTATTTCATTACTTCTGTACAGTATTCACAGTGTTCATTATAACTCTGTTTTGTTTTTGTCATGTGATAGTTTAGGTTGTTATGATTGGATAATATTTTAATTAAAGTACTTATTTTCTCATAGTTTAGTGTTAAGATTTTGTTTGTAATTTTATTTGTCCTGTATTTATAAGCTTTGACTAAACCAGATGTAAGTATCTTAGCCTCACAGCTTATATCACTATATATAAATCTGTTTTCTATTGATCTATGGTAGTGTTTGTTAATGATATTAATAAATGTTGTGAATGGTGCTTTATTATATAGCGGATTTGATACTTGTTTTAGGGAACCTTTCTTAGCAAGGTAGTCAGCTATTTCATTTCCTTCATGACCTTCGTGGCCAGGTATCCAGTTGAGATTGACTGTGTTATTTCCTCCCAGCTCTTTAAGTGAGTTATGGCACATTTTTATTAATTCATTTTTTGTATGTTTGTTCATTAGAGACTTAAGTACTGCTTGTGAATCTGAGTAGAATTCGATATTTAAATTACTTAAGTTTTTGTTTCGTATGATTTAGCTAGCTTTCCATATGGCAATTGCTTCTGCTTGGTAAATGCTGGTGTGTGTTGGGAGTGGTTCTGCTACCTCATTTATTTCTTCTTCACTGAATGTTATACCCATTCCTGTGTTGCCTTTTTTCATTTTTTTTTTGACCCATCTGTGAAGATTAGAAGGTTTGATTCACATTCTTTCACTTGTATACTGTCCCTGTTTTCAATGTTGATTTTGTATGTTTTGTTTAAGATTGAGAAAGGACTAATTTTGTCTGAAATTGGGTTTGGGTCAATTTTTATCACATTTTTTAATTTCCAATCAATTATTTCTTGTGTTAAATAATAAATAAATAAATATTGACAATTATAAAGCACTTCTTTTAAGCAAGCTTTCACACAGAAGTGCTTGCAACATATCAATCCTACATCCTATCAATCCAACATATCAATCCTACATGTTGATTGTATTTTTTCATTTTTATAGTTATTCATGTTCCAGTGTCTTTCAGTCTTGAGAGTTAATGCTCTTTTTAAAGCTGTTTCTTCTAATTTTAATTTTTTAACTCAATTGGTGCCATATTAAGGAGTAAATTTAGGAGTACTTTGGGAGTGCTAATTTTACACCTTGTTATCATATGTTGTGCCATAGTTTGTATAGGAGTTATTTTAGCTATTTGTGATTTTGTTAGGTTCATTGCCCAAACAATAGATCCATAACTTATAATCGGTATGATGATTGTCTTGTATATCCAGAGCATTTGTTGTGGAGATATTCCCCATTTGCTACCTATTGCCCTTTTTGTGGCAAAAAGAGCCTTTTTACTCTTTTTGACTACATTCTCGATGTGATCATTCCATTTTAGTTTATTATCAATTGTTATTCCTAAGTATTTTACTGTTTTTGATATCTCAATTTTGTGACCATCAAGTTTGATTGATTTTGGGTGTTTATTTTCCCTGGTTGTAGACCAGAAAATTACTTTTGTTTTAAGTGTGCTGATTTCTAGTGAGTTTTGGTTACACCATGTTATTGTTGTATTCACTATTCAGTTCTAGTTTTATCCAGCCAAGTTTCGTGTCTTACTGGCTACTCGGCACAGCGCAATATAAGTGGTGGCCTCGGTAAAAACGGTTCGTCCTATCAACCATGTTTTTTGTGTTTATTTTTATTCCATATATATATCTTTCCCAGTACTGAGTAAGAGATTACTTTTAGAGGATTAGTAATCTGATACAGTATTATTTATTTTTATTTTTTTTTTATTTTGTAAATATACTTGTATATCATTTAAACTAATTAAGGTTAATTAATTAATTATTTCTTGATTAATTAATTATATTCTTATGCATATTTGTACTAGTTATTTGTATATTTCTGTGTTTAACTTGACAATACTGTTTTCTACAATCAAATTTAAGTTATAATGATTCCTACTTTCCTAGAGGATTGTACAGATTCAATTTATTCTGTTTTTTGAGTAGTGAAATTTAAAATTTTGGCAGAGCTTCCGCAGGGCAAAGAAGCCCTACTTCAAACTGCTGAACAAAATTCCCCAATATCACTTGAATTTAGTGTGACAGATTGGGACCTCACTGGTAGATCTGGAGGATTTTTTAGTTCTCATCCGGCTGAAAGCACAAAGAACTATATTTTGTGTGATAACCAAGTCTCTTCCTTTGGTACAGGGAACGGGGGTATTAACAGTGGTAGCAGAAGCAAGAGGAGACGGTCCATCGCAGTGAGTACTCAGGAAAATACAACTCTAACTCAAATATCAAATTGGAATTCAAAATTCATAGGTTATCATGACATCTTCCTACAAGAGCATTCCAGTGCTGACAGAGGACACGGTGTATTCCTCATGGAAGAAGGAGATTGCATTCTGGAAGCATGCAACAAATGTGGATCCAAAGAAGAGGGCTCATACAGTGATCCTGGCTATGACTGGCAAGCCAAGGACAGTAGCTGTGCAACTTAATCCAGAGACGTTGGCAGTTGAAGGAGGGCTAGATCTACTTGTCAAGGAGATGGACAAGCTGTTCTTGAAGGACAACACTCAGCAGTTGTTCTGTGCTATTGATGCATTTGAGAAGTTCAAACGCTCAAAGTCCATGTCAATGGATGAGTATATTGCTGAATTCACTAGACTCTACAAGAGTGTGGTAGAATGTCGTGAGGGGAAGGACAGCTATGAAGATGGAATTCTGGCATACAAGATGTTGATGCAGGCAGAGCTGTCTGTTGAGGATCAAAGGATTGTGAAGGCAATTGCTAAGCCTCTCACTGTGGAAGTGATGACAGAGACGTTGAAAAGGACCTATGGAGATGGTCTCAACACATCAGGACTTGTGAAGAGTTCACTACCTTACAAGTCAGCTACTTCACCGGAAGTCAAGGTGAAAGAGGAACCATTGTTTCTTACCAGCGGCCATGAAGAGGATCAGCAGTACTATCATGAGGAGGATGATGATAGAGCTGGGGGTATCTACTGGAATCAGAACCCCACGAGGAATCAGAGAGGTTTTCAACGAGGTTTCAGAGCCTCTTACCCTCAAGGAAACTATGCAAGAAGTCCACCCCAAAAGAATCAGGGATTTTCCTACAGAGGAAACTACCAGAACAGGAGTCCACCTAACGGGAATCAGAGAGGCAGATTCAAACCCTATGGCAGGAGCCCGAAGAAGGAGAGGACATGTTTCATTTGTGAGGATCCTAATCACTTCGTCAATGATTGTCCATACAACTCATTGAAGGCAAGCATGCTCAACAAAGAGCAGGAGGTGTTTGCTGTGTTTGAAGGAGACATCAAGCTACAAGATGGAGGAGTGACCATCAACCAAGCTCTACTGGACACAGGAGCAAGTGCTACAGTTTGTGGTACTGAGTGGTTCCAGGTGTTTGAGCAGACCCTAACACCAGAGGAAAAGGCAAAGATTGTCACCAGATCATGTCAAAGACTGTTCAAGTTCGGAGATGGTGCACCAGTGAAGAGTGTCACAATGAAGATCATCCCTTTGAAGATCTGTGGAAGGGACATGCTCGTGAGGACTTTCATCGTGGAAAATGACATACCTCTATTGCTGTCACGTCAGACTATGACAGACATGGGTATGGTTATTGATCTGGGAGAAATGTCAATCAGGGTGAGAGACAGCTGTGAGTCTCAGAGAATTGAAATGACCAAGTCTGGTCATGTTGTTCTTGCCATTGCAGAGCAACCAGTTGCTGAGAAGACCACTCCTGATGTTCAGGAAGTGTCAGAAGAAGAGGACAGTGTTTCTACGGTTGCAGTTGTTCATCAGAGGCATGAAGTGCCTATTTCAGTTCAGGGGCATGAGGAAAAGCCCAGTTGTCATTCAGAATCAGTCAATCAGGAGGAGGATCATGAATCAGTTGAAGAGAAACCCAGACCTCAGAAGACTCATCGTGCAGTCTTGCTATGGATTTTGTTGTGGATCAGTGCTCTAATTCTGGAAGGAGTTACAGCTTATGTGACGTCATGGACTAGCATGACGGAGGACGAGGATAATATGTTCTCTACTCTCAACGAGGGAGCATATACAGTTGCTAATGTATCAGCCACTGCGATACATTGCAGACAGTCAACGCACCCTGAAGTTAAGAAGAAGCAGTCAGACATCTCCGTGAAACAGGAATCACCGAAATGCATTGACATATCATGCATTGATCGGGGGCCAATCACCAACATGTTGGCATACGGCTTGACGAGGAAGAGAGCAAGCTCGGATTCTCTGTGTTGGATTGTGAAAGACAGCAGACTCTAATTTTCAGTTATGATCAGAAATCATATCATGGGTGTTTTCAGTGTGAAGCACTGATATTTATATCAGGTGGTATTTTAAAGATTATTTACTGAAATATTATGTTCATTTGTAATTAATTCTGTAATGAGATAATTTGATTATTTTCGAAATAAAACAGTGTGTATATTTAGAATATATGTGTATTAAGAGCAGTGTGAGTAACATAAGAAATACGAATATTGCGCTATTCGAGATATTTCTTATGAAGTATGTTTATTGGCATAGTTGTATTTTAGTGAGATATTTAGTTGAGTAGGTAGAATTTGAGTAGTTTGAGGACGCAGTGTACGATATGTATTAATATGTATATTTTTCAGTCAGAATACTAGTAAAGTATTTTTCCGTGTTTTTTGGCAATTTTTTATTTTTCAGTTTGTGAGCTCGGTACGTTAGTTATTTCAAGTGCGTTTGTTCGTCCAGCATAATTACGTTCACACTTTACTATTACTCTGAAACTAGGTAGAATTTATTCGTGTTATGTAACCAGTATGTATTATGTTGTTTAAGATCATGTATATATTCCGAGTATGTTAAATTCATTGTAAAATTCATGTATATTCTGATGTTATTTCACTATTTAGAATTTACTAACCAAAATTAACAGGCTTCTCAATTTTAGAAACCTGTTATTTTCAGCAAATAACCCACTGATTTCAGATCGAGAGTGACGTGTACCTCCTCCTTAGTGACATGAAATTAGTGTAGAATGGTACAATTTAATGTTAAATTCTCACGTAATTGGTTAGATTACTTTGGAGTTGTAGTGTACTCTGTATACACTGATCTTGAAATGATTTGCTGAGTTTTATACGATGTAACACAATGTACAGAAATATTCGTTAGTACACGGTTACATATTCACTTGATTACTTGTCAGCGGAGATCCTATTTTAGTGTTCTGATCGCTGTTTCGAAGTGAATTTATGTAATCCGTAAGATTACTATTTAGTAATCTGTAGTAGTCATCGTTTTAAAATTTCAGTACAGTGTGTTTCGTATAGGTAGGAATTTTATAGGTAGGAATTTAATGTCAAAATAAATCAAATCATGTTTAGAATTTACAGAATATGTACGTTGTAATGTCGTCCCGTCGTGTAGGTAATGAATAAACATCTTTTACTGCATTTGGAATGCGTAGTGGAGGTCAATTTTCTGACCTGATCACTAGATTTACGGTACAAGTTGTTTGTTTGGGAATTGAATCATTTCAATTCTGCGTATTTAGGTATTCAGTACGCATACAAATTCTGTGAATTTAGGTAATTTATTCAATTTAGGCAATTTATTTAATTTATTTGACTCATTAGGATTGTAATAACGTATTTATTTGTAATTCATTTAAAATTCTTTTAACATTCGTTTAGTATGTAACAGTTAATAACACACATTTTACTCTAGCTCTAATCTCTATACTCGTAAACAGTACTTCAGATTAACATGTTGGGATATGTTAGATGACAGCAACATGTGGATAAGTGTCACAGGATGTCACGGAAGATGACAGTATATTTCTCGGTATGCTATTTATCTTGATTTTAATCTCGTGATTTAGTTATTTCTAGCTCGATTTTGGCGTAATTTTAACACGTTTAGACATGTAAATTTATCGCTCAGAATCTTAGTGTAGTATGGGATGCACAGCAGATATTTTCTAGGTACGAGTTTATCATCGATATTGTAGCATAAGTTCAGCTTTCTGCATGTTAAAGTGTGTAGGGTGTGCATGTGAAAAGGCTGATATGGGTAACGGTATATTTTACCGCGTATTTTCAGTCCGTTGGGACATGTTTGCAGAAGTTACTTTAACGACTAGCAATATTTACGAATTTTCACAAGGGTGAACACCATATTTCAGATTTAGCGCAACGCGCACGTACGTTTATATTGCGCGGATTGTAGATTTGTTTAGCCGCCGTAAGAATTTGAATGTTTCCCGCTAATTTAGGAGTTAAATGATGTCATATGTCTTGGAAGGAATGTGTAGGTAGTAAGGGACGTAAAGTAGAGTGAATCTGTTGTGGAAACAGAGTTCATTGGGTACTGACAGGTGTCAGAACGTGTGTTAAATCGGGTAAAGTTTCTTAAATTATTATTGACAAGGAATGTCATAGTTTTCTACCGTTCAGTGAAGTTAAATGGGTTAATTTTCACAAATTCCATAATAACAGTGTTATTTAAAGTTTATTTTGCGTTCTTGGGTTAATTTAATGTGTTTAATGCCGTACAGACGGTAGCATCGGTGATGCAGGCCGGTACGAGGAATGTGTAATGCCAGGAAGCATAGGATGCTGTCCTGTGGGTGCCATTCTGTAGGTGGTAGTACAAGGGTACAGGCCACGGGCAGAATTGGAATTGTGTTTATCTGTAGGTGGTAGTACAAGGGTACAGGCCACGGGCAGAACGGGAAATGCTGACTGTAGGTGGTAGTACAGGTGTACAGGCCATGGGCAGAGCATGTGCAAGCATTGGGAATGCTTGGAGCAGGCTGTAGGCGGTAATACGTGGTAGTATAGGCCGTGGGCAGTAGCTCAGTTAATGGGAATGACGTAAATTTAGTGTTTTAGCGTCTTAAAATGGTAAATTAAAGTTAATTTATGGAAATAAAGTTAAATTATTGTGTATTTAGGAATTTTAGAACGCAAATAAGGGCGGATTTTATATGGAATTGTGTGGAATTAGTGTTTTGGTAGAAATTTTAGGTGTTATTCATGAAACTTTACAACTTCATAACTCTACAAAAATTAACGGATTGAGGCGTCCAAGACAGGAAGAAGAAAAAGGGGGGAATGTTGGTATCTCACCACGTTCTACCCTAGCTAGTATGACATCGGGATAGCTGGGACATCAGGAGGAAGAAGGATTATCGGGACAGTAGTGCGGTAGGCGGAGGAAGGAAGAACACAAGGAGAAACTCTACTTCCATTAGAGGAGTTTGTACCCCAGTGGGGTAAGTTAAGTCGTTATCGTGTAAAGTAGTTTGTTCGTCTGTTGGTTATTCCTTGAATCAATGATATTCATATACGATATACTTTATATCATATTTATATTCTCTTGGTGAGACCGAGTTCGTTTTGAGAGAGTTATTTATTTACGATCTCAGGTTTTGTTTGGGCGACCGGTGTCGACCCAATCGGGACTTTTGTGTGGGCGACTGGAGTCAGCCAAGTCGGGACGTTAGTTGGGCAACAGGTGTCAGCCCAGTTGGGATACAACAGTGCCAGCCAAGTTGAGGTGCAAGTTGGGATAGTTTCTGTACTAGAACAGTAGTCGGCAAGTTGGGAGACACAGGACTGGGAAACTCATCTATCGGGTGAATCAGCTGACAAGGGAGCTGACCAGGAATTACATCATACATCGTCAGGCAACGGGCGGATCACAGAATATATCAGATATCGCGTGGTAGCGTAGTGGGAACTGAAGTTTATACATTGATATATTGTGATAGTGAAGTTACGAGATATGTTATCTGAGTAGATATCTTGAGTTAGAGAGAGGGAGAGCGAGTACAGCAAGTAGAATATAGATTAGTTTATATACTATATTTTGTTGAAAAATAAAGCCAAATGTGGAGTTATAATTGATATGCACGACTTCAGGACTCGTACTGGAATATCACTAGATTTACCATTTTCTAATTCATTTATTATCTTTTTATTTCCTCTTCTGAACAAGGTTCAAGGTAGAGGCTATCATTCACCCTCTTTCCCATGTAAGTTGAAAAGTCAGGGATGGGGCATATGGGAAGATTTTCAGATCTGAAAGCTTCATCATTCAAGATTTGTGCAACTGATACAAAATATTTATTGAATTCATTAGCAATGACTCTTCTGTCCTTGATCAGATTTCCATTTACAAGGAAAGAGCTCTTAGATTTTGATATAATTTTACCTCTCAGTTGATTGATCAATTCCCATGTTTTTTTGTTTATTACCTTTGCAGTTATCAAATTTCTTTGAATAGAACATATTTTTGGCTGATATAATTAGGGTTCGCAATCTCTTTCGGTAGTTTTTGTATTTTTCATAAATCTCGGGATCACCTAATGTATCCGTCTTCGTTTTACTTTTCTTCCATTTTTCATACAGGAAATTCTTAAAGTTGATAGATTTAATGAGCCCATTAGTAATCCAGGGATTTTCTATCCTATTGCGCTTTGAAGCTTTTACAGCTGTTGAACTGACTTTGAAACATTCATCCATTGTATTAGTTATACATTCAAGGAATTGTGCAAAGCCAGTTTCATCAGAACTAAAATTATCAACACAAATTTTTTGAGAAAGCTTAGAGTTAAATTCTAAGACATGTGTTTCACAATAATCATAATAAAAAGGTTGACTATCAGTAGTATCTTCATTCCCCTCATTATTTGTGTCAATTATGTCATTTAATTTAATCTAACTTATTATATTCAGTTTGATAATTTTTAAGTTATCTCAATTACTTGAAGCATATTTTTCAGTTTTTAATTAACAGATTAATTAATGCTCTGGTTAACACTTCTTTGCATTATTGCAGGTTTTGTTATATAGATTTAATTTAAATTTTCAGTATCTCATTAGTGGCTGGAAGATCCAGTTAAAAGTGGAAGTTTGAAGGTAGTTTTTATGAAAACAGTGTTGATGTACTTATCAAAACCATTTATTTTATTTTATTTTATTTTATTCTGAATGATCCATCTGATCTTGAAAAGATCAAGTCGACTGTGTTTAATTGTAAACTTTCTATTAATTAACATGCTTTTTGATTTAGGATTTTCATTTCCCATCTATTTTGTACCTTGGGCTCACACTTATGTGTGTATGAGATGAATAGTGAATTATTTATGTTTGAAGTGATTGATCATTGATGCAGTGAAACACAATTCTCAAAAATGATATCAAACCCACACACTAGGTATACCACTAATTGACTGACAGTTTCGAAATTGAATATTTCTTTTTCAGGATCTCCACATAGTGTAAAACAACATTCTCAGTTAGTTAATTTAATATATGTGTTGTGTTGTAAGTTTGAATATTAATCCATATACCTCTTGTAATAATCAAAATTCATTTTGCAGGATGGCATCAGTTGTATTATCAATGGACAGCCCTCATAAATCAGATCCACATACAAGCTCATCACCTGTAATTTTCAAAAAGAAAACAAGAAGAGCACCTAAAAAACAGAAGAAAAACAAGAAGCCTTATTTTAAGCTTTCCTGGAAGGAAAAGGAAGAAGCCAATGAAAAAGATCGTATTAAAGGTGAAGCCAGAGTTGCAAACTGCAAGATATCTGCCCCAAACAACACTACTCAATTTCTTATGCAAGAGCATCCAACAACTACTCCTAACCAAACCCCAGTTGGGATGTCATATGATTCTGATGACTGTGATCATAATTCTGTAAGTAGTGAAGATCATCAAGAAGCTATGCAAAGTTCTGGAGTGTTCATGGAGAACGATTTTGCTGAAACATTTGAAAACATGAAAGCTGATATTTTGGAATCAAAGACAAGATCCCAATTAATTGCTGAAATAGTTGACCTTGAAAAAACAGTAAATGAGCTGGTCAAGGAAAGAGGAAAAGAACAACATGATTCCAATAATGAACTAATTGAAGAAGTTGAAAGACTGCGTGAGGAAAATGCACAACTCAAAGAAGAAAATCTCAAACTAAGGGAGCTCTCCAATATGAAGAATGAAATGTCTGATGTTGCCATAACAGAAAGCACAGTAACAGATAAATGATGGTTTTATTGCAAATCATTCTAAACTCATTTAATCCTTCAAGGTAATGTTCTACTGATTTTCAGGCACTTTAAGATATTAGCAAAGCTGATTGAAACACCTAATTTACCTAAAAATTACGATATTATTTGTGAAATAATGAGTCAAAGGCAATCATACAATAACCATTTT
This sequence comes from Beroe forskalii, assembly GCA_011033025.1. Lineage (NCBI taxonomy): Eukaryota > Metazoa > Ctenophora > Nuda > Beroida > Beroidae > Beroe > Beroe forskalii. Next base: position 100,460 of record WFMF01000164.1, on the reverse strand, counting down.
TCTCACAGCTTCCTACATAGCACTTCTTTCCTCTTCTTTTTAGGTCAATTTGAGTTAAAAATATTTTGACTGGAATCTCATGTCCCTTAAATGAGCCATCAACATCCATTTATTTGAGACCCCACGATTTGAGACCCCACCATTATAGTGATTTTGCTAACTAACTATCCAAAGACATTTATTTTGGCCCCTTTCCTTTTATTCCCACTGGCAAGTACTTAGTATAGTAGAATGGATATAATTAATTTGAATGATAAAAACTTTCAAAAGCTATTATAGGGAATATTACCCTAGATAAGGAATTTAAATAATTCAATGAATTTCATATCAAGCAAGAGGCAACTTCAATTCCAAAAACGCAGTTTATTCTCCTGTATTTGAATGCTTTAATAATTAGAGGGGTGAATCAATTTCATGTATAGGTGTTGTTATGAAATTATCAATATATTTACCTGGCTCTTGCTTGGCATGTTAGGTAATGCAAAGTGCAGTGTGATCTTGAAAGAGTGAGCAACTTGGTGTGATCATAAGTTTGAACAATTGAAAATTCATTGCAACAGTGATGCAAGAAATCAGGAGTGCCATGATTTATAATATATAGCTGTCTCCTTTTGCCCTTTTTATATTTTCATCTCAGATATGTTTCTAATTTTGTATCATTCAGGAAACAGGAGTGACAACCATCACAAGTTCAGAAAATCTTTTGAAATTGGAAATGATGCAGAACTGGTTACTGGTAAATGATGCAGTTGAAAAGACCTTAGTTGAGCTATGAGAAATAAAGCTGTACCAGATGCCTCTGATCAGATGCATTTGTTCTGACATTCTTCTGTAAAAGAACCAGTGCTTTGTTGTCAAATTTTGCCATGAACTGGTTCTATCAAGTTGATCAGTGCCAAGCATAAGTCTCATTGGTTGTATGTATGGTATCATATCGCAATTGGGATTGAGCAAGACAATAATTGCAGCTGCATACATATATCCATTATCCATACTTATAGTAACTTTCAAAGTGTGGTGTCTGCTAAAATTTGACAATTTGTAACATATATTTCGGGCTTGGTAAAACGTGAAAATCACTCTGCAAGCTTAAATCAATCATTCAATTCTAGACTTCTTGTCTACTGGTCCTGTTGAAATTTCAATCTATAATCGTTTCTTGTCATCTTCCATGCATATAGTGCCTAAGATGTTGTGATGTAATGAGTTACATGCTGAGCGGAATTGTCAATTGAAATGAGTTTTACTTTCTTTACAAGATCAAGACTAAATAGTTCACTACAGTATATTCGAAATGTATTTTTATTAGGCCACCTATGAACCTATCAGCTGAGTCAAATACTTCCCCATTCAAAGCTTAGCTTAGGGATCTTCACATATTACGTAATCAGCCGAGGGGAGGGGAATTTCAAATGAATCTCTTAATTTTCATGAGAATTTTCAAGGTTTTGAATTTTATCCTACCAAAAATTGGCGGTTTCCAGGAAAAATAGTCAAAATTTCATAATTATGATTAGAATAGTAAATGTAACTTGAAGGCATAAATACTTCACTTGAAAAAAATCTACTCAATGATGTTATATGAAAATTATTATAAAGTAAAAAAATCAGGAGGGGTGGTTGGGCCATGATTACACAATATTGACCCAACGAGGGGGGAAGGGTTGGTCGTGATAACGTTTGATTACGGAGGGAGGTGGTAAAAATGCCCAAAATTGATAAAGTAATATGTGAATGATCCCTTACCATAGTTTCTCGAAGAATTAAAGGTTATTTGTGTGCTGATATGCGCAGAAAAAAGCACCCAGGCACAGCATAATACGCAGTGCCTCAAAAGGTTGAGACACTTGTGCAAGTTACCATATTTTGTTGTAATTATGTGGATTTGCAAAAACTTACTTTTTTCAGCACTAGAAAGCTAGAAGTAAATTGCAGATTGTATATCGTAATTATAAACTTCCATTGTCAGCACCAGGGATTAAATTATTAAAATTAAATACACATTCTGTGAATGTGTTTAAAAGAAACTTTTCCCATTTAAGAGTGTAAATTTATATTTGATTTTGATTGTTGGATAGTGAAGTTTTATGAAAGTCTGGATATTGCAGATGAAAATATAAAAGCAATAGTCTAAGTAGATTGATTCTACATAAATGTTAGAATAATTATAATATGTGAATTAGATCTGGTATTAATACTCCTGAATCTTCTCACACAATCCTACTCCTGAGTCTTGCTCAACGAAGTCAAATGCTGATAAATAATTGTTCTAATACTCTAATAGTTATATCAATTACAGTATGTATGGTACCATATTTATCCGGGGGTTGGTTTTGCAGCCCTTTTCTGCGCAATAAATTACACAATTAAGGGACGATCCCTAAGTGTAAATTATCATACAATTGCTCCTTGATTTATTGCTAATGATATCAACCGTTACCATTACCTTGTGTGATTGTCCAAACGGATTGTTGTAGTTTTGGCGCCTTACTTGAATACCAGATACTGCCAAATTCTCACGATGATTGCTTTTATTATTTTTCGAAATAAAAATGTAAAATGATTTTGCCTTTAAATTACCATGCTCCTTCATAAAAGCATAAATCTTTCCTTCGAAATCTAAAACTTACCCAACTTTAACGTAATCTAAACCATTATTTCACATTCGAAAACTGTGGATTCAATTGGGGTTTAGGAACTTTTGAAACTGATCAACCCATTGGACAGTTATGAGAATTTAAATGTTTTTTATATCAATATCTAAGAATTTACATCCGAATTTTCGAAAATGACTGCAATAATATATCAATAGCATAAAAGGATTACTAATTTGGATCCCAAATTTGGCACCCATAGGTTAGTATTATATGGTACCTATATATTATCCAGTGATTGAAAAATGTCACCTTAGAAAAATGTCAACTTAATTTTTATCAAGCAATGTGTGATTTAACCCACTTTTTAGGTATCTTATGTATTTGATTTTTGGATGATCTCATTGTACTCCATATTATATTGCTTGAAAATAAAATTTTGTCTTAAATTGAAAAATTTCACTGACTGATTTTGTTTTGAATTAGCTCGTTTACTCTGAATAGACGAAACATATCACATTTAATTAAACAATCATCATTCATAATATTAAATGTCTCAATTGCTTACATACTTTATTCTCAATTCATACCTCAAAAGCACTCCTTTTAAGAAGATGACTGATGGACGATATTACTTATATGCAATTTCAAAGATTTAAACAAGTAAGCTGTAATACACGACTTCCCCTGTCTCATCTCAAGTATCAGTTATCATCTTTTTCTAGTTATAATCATTTTTACCGTGTTTCACTCCCTAGACAGCGTCTAGTGGGTTCTGCTCAACGTTCCATTTCTCGTATTAGACTGATCAGTTATCTGGCATTGTACAAATCTTTACTCTTCAATGATCGCACGATTCACTGTGTATGAATATAATTCATACTATCGTTACTTATTTCATGTTGTTGAGATAAGTTAATCATCTAATAAATCTTAGGTTTCCAAGTCTGCTGAAATATGACCTGAAAGCCTGAGTCGCCCCCATTGAGTGTCGGATCCATGGATGGGTGTGAGGTTGTAACAGGCCAGGAGTTCTGTAATGTAAGCATCATAGCGTGGCAACCCCGGTACAGCCTGAGTGGGAGACTAGCAGCACTGATTGTTCCCTCTCTCTATGCTGTAATCATGATGTGCTTACTGTATTGGCTCTGGGATAGCAAGCTCAAGGAACAAGACTCAGTCAACTTCCTTCACTTCATGAAGGGTGTTTACGACAGGAACTGTCGGCTGTTGTACATAAAGCACCATGTGGGTGGGGCCTACCTCCAAATGAAGGAAGGTGCTAAGACGGAGGATGACACGACTGTGTACCGTGTACAGAGTGCTAATGTCCTGAGTAAGTTCAGAATCAATGGGGAAGTGTCTCGGCTTCCTGACGTAGCCAATGGCAATTCATTCGAAATAGACGTTAAACCTGCTGACTTAAAAACTGTCAAAAAGCACCGCAAGTTCCTCAAATTCATCACTTTGCCACTTTGTTGTGCTAAATTTGCAATGATTTTTAAACTTTTGACTTTGCCACTCTTTTCCATTCTGTGGAATTTAGTGGATGTTTACTTCGATGCATTTTACTTTTACAAGTTAGAATCTGGCGAACTAATTGACGGAAGGATAACCAGGAATACTCGCGTAACGGATGCCATTTTGGGGTTTTCGTGCCTTGGTGCATTTGCCGAGCACCATAGTGGGACTGTGTTACTTAGGGGTTGTGTACAGCCACGAGAAAGAGCGAGAAAATCACATGTTCGTAGTGTTCGCTAAGATGATGGCTGCCTCCACAAAGTTATTGCTAGAAGATGCACCGGAACTCATCCTAGAGTACTTCTTTGTAGACAAGTACATTGTCAGCGGAGACTCCATAGCCCCTTGGTACTTAGTGGCTAAAGACGTGATCACTGCACTTATTTACATCCTACCTCTGTACCAAATAGCGAATTCAGGAACGAAGGACTTCAAACTGACTCGAAAGGAGAAGGGTTGGTTTGGTTGTTTCGTGTATAGCTCCACCACTGCAGCTAGGATGTGCATGAGTCTGGCGCTGGTGTTCAGGGTGGTCGGAATGATAATGCAGTACATGAGCTCCACCGTCCACAAGGAGTGCTATGACGTCATAGGATCGTCACTTCTCCTTCAGAAACCATTCGCCGTGGGGTGTCTGAACTGGTGCGACTGGACTGTCCTGGTGTTCACAAGTCTAACACTAGGGACAGCGATGTGGACCGGGTTGCTGACTGTTTTCTGCGTGTGTTTGTATTGCTGTGGATTCAGACAGGAATCTGGGCAAGGAATAACGGGGGGTATTACTCATGTGACGCAGACGAGTTAATTGAGCATTGTTGCTCTCAAGAAACAGCCTTCATTTATGTTTTGTCGATTATTGTTTGTTTTTTTATGGTTCAGTAAATTGCTTTTGATTATTGTGGTTGTGTTACATGTTAATAAAACTTTTTCACGATTGTTATGATTATGGGAAATCAGAATAATAAGGTACATCATACAGTTGATCTGAATTTTATTAGTCTTCTATTCCTCGACTGAGTGAATGACTGCTAATGAAAATATTTCATTTTTATTTTCTACTTTGTTATTTGAATGTTATTCTTACTGGATTTTGATTTTATTTTCCATAGTTTTATACTGTCTAAATTTTATTTCCATTCACCATGAAAAAAGTGTGGTTACTGATTTGTAACCGTGTCATTTGAGCGTGTTTTTGATTAAATTAAAGCTATCAACTGACTTTTTACTCCCCATTATTGGTTAAAATTCGTTTCCATGTATTACAAAAACTATACAATTGTCCTAGTGCTAAGGCAAACTATTATCATTGATATATTTTTCATGGAAAATCAATGTATTTGCCCTTGTACTAACCCACTCTACCCTACTTCTAGATACACATGGTACTAGTGTAGATGGCATACATTGCTCGTTTACGGAATCTCCACGGAGCGGCAGTGCCACTTGTCGGTGCCACTGCAGCCGGCACCGTGGTGCCAGCACGCGGAGACAAGTGGTATATCGACCCTGAGGAAGTGCGGCAATGGGACGCCCCCCTTCACATTAAGTTCGGGGGTGCCGTGCCCCCCTCCGAGGGACCTAACTGGGAGCACTGGGTCTACATGAACAAGAACTCCATGTACCCTCGTATGCCTTACTACCAGAGACAACTCAAGAACCCCTACATCAAGTACGATGAGGGCATCAATGGCAGGAAGAACATGGGGGAGACTTATCATATCATGGAGGTTAGTCTCAGCCAAACCCAAATTTACTGCTTTACTGTAGTAACGGTTATTTCATGTTTTATTTGTTTCTTGTTGTCGTGAAAAATGTGATTCTTACTTTTTGTAAAACGTGTAGAATGTGTTATTATTATCTGTACACTGAGATATGTGAGTCTGCATCACGTATTATTATGCGTGTTACATGTGCGTGTATGAACATGGCACATCGCAGGAATGGATGACCCCACACGGACAAGACCAGCACAGGCAGAACGGCACTGAGAACGCCCCATTAGGTACCCTCGACATCATCGTGTGTATGGGCGGACTCTGGCTCATTGTCAAGGTATGCGATCATCCATTAGTCATTCAGTTGTGTTAGGGGAACCATTTTACAAAAGCCATTTGTTCTCTGTAATAACGACAGACTTATTTCAGATGTCAAAGCTGAATCTACAGAGCTATCGGATCATGAAATGGTGAATGTTCTTCTGTCCTTCAATCCCGGTGCCATGGACGATGCGCAGGCAGCTTATCTCGATGAAATGAACTTCAGGTCTCTGGATTTCAACCAAGCTGACTTTGTCCTACTCAACGAGCTATTCGATGATGTGGATTGGACAGAATTGCGAGAAACATGCTCATTCGAGGAATTTCCTGCTAAATTCAATCAAAAACTACTCGATATGTGCCTGGAGAATGTCCCTCGCAAACGACCGCCAACTGGTCGTCCTAAGCTCTACAATTCCTTGAGACGCAGAAAGTCGAAGCTCAGAGGTCGGCTCTCTGCTGCAAAGTGCTCGGGTGACGCGACCCGAATCAAGGAACTTGAAGATGAGATCGGGTTGGTGTCCTACGACATAAAGGAGGCTATCATCCACCACCTTGATCAAGGAGAAAGACGAGCAGTAGAAAGAATCAAGACTAACCCGAAGTTTTTCTACTCCTACGCTAAATCCTTCTCCAAAGTTAAGCACAGCATCAACACTCTCTTGAATGCTGACAAGGAACTGGTGACTGACAGAAAGGAGATGGCTAACATTCTTCAGCAACAGTTTTGTTCTGTTTTCAGTGATCCTAACTGTACAGAAAAGTCAGCTCCTTCCTTTACTGTGCCACCACTCACCAGTAGTGATACTGAAATGGAACTAACACTGGAGAGCATAAAGGAAGCTATAGCTGAAATTAAGCTTGACTCGCCCCTGGACCCGATGGTATCCCGGCCATTCTCCTAAAGAAATGTGCAACAAGCCTCAGTTTGCCAATCTATCTTCTGTGGTCGGAGTCCATGTCATCTGGCGTTGTGCCAAAGTTCTACAAGACAGGGTTCATCACTCCGTTATTTAAGAAAGGTAGCCGATGTGAAGCTGCTAACTACAGACCTGTTACCTTAACTTCACATGTTGTAAAAGTCTACGAGAGTAGTCAGAAAACACATGATTCACCATCTGGAATCGAACAATCTACTGACAGATAAGCAACACGGTTTCAGATCTAACAGAAGCTGCCTGACTCAAATGCTCGACCACTTTGACGACATATTCGAAGGATTTACTCAGGGTCAAGATACAGACTCAATATATCTCGATTATGCGAAAGCATTTGATAAAGTGGATCTGGATATTCTCATCAAGAAGCTAAGGAGATATGGCTTTCACGAAAAGCTAATTACGTGGATCCAGTCATTTCTCACGGACCGTGACCAAGTGGTGGTTCTCAATGGTGTCCACTCCGTCATCGCCAAAGTGCTCAGCGGTGTTCCTCAGGGAAGTGTCCTTGGGCCGCTCTTATTCATTTGTTTATAAATGATTTGGAGCGTGTCGTGCTTGCATCCAGGGTCAGCTTTTTGCAGACGACACTCGAGTTTCCAAACAGATTGGCTGCTATGACGACTGTATGCTGCTTCAGGAAGACTTGAACAGAATTCTCAACTGGTCACGTGAAAATAACATGGAACTTCATGAGCAGAAATTTGAGCTCTTGAATCACTTCCATAACAGGAAAAGCTCATTCCTCGAACTCCCTTCTTCACTGAAGCTTTGACTTACAAGGTTTCAAACGATGAATCTCTTTACCCTGTGGAGAACGTTAGAGATCTTGGTGTTCAGGTATCAAGTGATTTGAGTTGGTCTAGACATATCGCAACCACCGTGTCAAAAGCTAGGAGCACGCTTTCATGGGTTTTCAGTGTCTTCAAAACTCGAGACAGTATGGTCATGACTACCATGTATAAGTCACTGGTGAGGAGTACACTAGAGTACTGCTGTCCCCTGTGGAACCCTAGCAAGGTCACTGAGATCCAGCTTTTAGAAGGGGTACAAAGAACTTTCACCAGTCGTGTAGTTGGTCTACGTCATCTCAACTATTGGGAAAGACTAGCTAAGCTAAAGCTGATGTCACTGCAACGCAGAAGAGAAAGGTACATCATTCTGATGATGTGGAAGATTCTCCATAAAGTTGTACCAAATTGCTGTGGAATCGAATTCAAGGAGACATCGAGGCAAGGTACAATAGCCCTCATACCTTCTTTGTCTAAGTCGAGCACAGTAAGTAATCAGACGCTATATGACAGATCATTTGCAGTCCAAGGACCAAAACTATGGAACACTATACCGGGCGCAGTTAAAGCAGCTGAAACATTTGATTCGTTTAAAATCAATTTGTCGAATTATGTTGCTTTGATACCGGACAACCCACCGGTCGCTGGCTACAGCTGCAATTGGTCAAACTCTCTGGTAGACTACTCACCAGCGCGGTGGTCGGACCTCTGATGACCTTTTCGACTCTCGGATAAACTCTACCAAGTTACCAAGTTAGTTAGTAAGACATTTCCCCAAGTTTTAGTTAATTAATAAAGCACCGAATATTTCAGTTCGTACACTGGCTCGATGCAAAGTACGTGCTACAACTGTCTGCCCCCAAAGCCTACCCATTCGAGAATCTGTGGGTGGAACAGGGCAACAATCCCTTGGTCCCCAAAGAGAAACGTCCCTACATCAACTACAAAATACCACACTTGGCGCCAGAGTGTGGTATGCAGAGATAGTAACTTCTACAATTCTGAATATTTGAACGGATTCAAGTTCCCTGCTTCAAATCAATTAAGTTATTGACTCCCCTTTGTTAATATGGTTAAATAGGTTCTATTGGAAGTGATTTCCAAAGTGAAACTTTGAAATTGTTTGCTGCAATACGAACTTATAAAGTTACAAGATAGGTATGAAATTAGTAGCAATAATATTTTGCAATACCCCAGAGCGAGCGGTTTTGATCAATTGATTGAAGCAGTCGTATAGTTAAAATGTGAGCTTTATAAGCGTTTTGATATTGCAACTCTTATACTTTCATATGGTTGATAAGATGTTATGTGTAAGTTGCACATTGTACTGCAGTCTGTAATTATTCATGTAATTCCTATATCACTACATTCTATTTGATGGATGCGCTTCAAATTCCATAATAATTCCATGTGGCATGTTCATCCACCTGTGCAAAATGCCAGTTTACTCTGCCCACGACTCTAACATGTGTCCACATTACGTCTACTGTTGAGTAACGAGCATCTGTTTTCTGCAACGTGATAAATGCAATATTCAGCTATTTGTACTAGCACAATTCGGATTAAAATTTAGGCGTCTGTGCGCTGCACACGAGTTCGTAACGTAATTTTGTAGATCCGAAGATATGGGTGTGAAATAAATAAAACGTGAAAATTAATTAAGTCTCATTTTCACCTGATGTTTGATGGACTAAAGTTTAAATTCTTTTCTATTGTCATCCTAGGCCAAGCGATGATTTATCCATTTTAAGGAGACACGCTAATCTTATAGATATGTACCTATTATTAATCTACGAAAATCTCACTACTCCACATTATTTGAGGTAGGGATGGGGGCCAAAAAGAACAAAGCACCTACAAAGTCAGCGCCGGGTCCAGGCAAGGTCAAAATGGGTCACAGTCTGGGAATGAAGAACCGGACTAACAAACAGCAGACTGGAATCAGAGACAAGGCTACGGTGAAGAGGCTGAATATGTACAAAACAAGTGGGCCCAAGAGAAACCGGGATGGTAAAATCGTGGCACCAGCGGAATATCAGAAACAAGCTGTTTCCGGTGAACGGGCGAGAATAGAGCCCAACAGAAAATGGTTCGGTAACACACGAACATTGACTCAAGATGCCCTGCAGAAATTCCAGGCCGAAATGGGTAAAATTAAAAAGAACCCGTATCAAGTGGTCATGAAAAGTAGTAAGTTGCCGGTGGGACTTCTAAAGGAATCCTCGAAAACGGCCAATGTTCACATTTTGAAAACTGAGTCGTTTGAGTCAACGTTTGGGCCGAAGAAATCTCGAAAACGCCCGAAGTTGAACACTGAAACCTTGTCTGACATGGTGGCCAAGGTATCGGAAGTAACAGAGAAGCACGATGAAAAGGAGGAGGAGAGGGACCCTAACCCGGAAGAGAGGGATGCTCCAAACGACTACATATTCGGCGCGGGCCAGAGCAGACGCATCCACGCAGAGCTCTTCAAGGTCATAGACAGTTCTGACGTGGTCGTGCAGGTCTTGGATGCTAGGGATCCCATGGTAAGACGCGATGATGCAAGTTTTACATGGCAAAATGATTCGTAATATAAGGCTAATGGCTTTCATTTGCCATAAGGAATGTTCCATGACATCTTCAGTATTCAAATCTGATACGGAATAATAGTAATTTTCCATCAGCCCCAAAACACTACCCCCGCTGCTTTCAGGGCACAAGGTCTAAGTACGTTGAGCAGTACCTCAAGACGGAGAAGTCACACAAACACTTGGTATTCATCCTCAACAAGTGTGACTTGGTGCCGACTTGGGTCACCAAGGGCTGGCTAGTTCACCTCTCTTCTGAATACCCTACTCTTGCCTTCCATGCATCCCTCACCAAGTCCTTCGGAAAGGGTGAGATATGTCCATATTCCAGCAATAACAATCAGGGATAATGTTCTGGTTCAGATAATAATATAAATATATGAAATAACACTGTTCAGTGTTCACCTACCTGCTATGAAAAATAATAATATGGATGAGGCCATAAATAATAATATCGGACGTTATAAAATTTCAATCATGGCGAAGTATAAACTCTAGCTATAATTTTAAAGCGCACCTATCTCCTACCTAAGTTACACATTTAATGCTATCTCTTCTGAATGTGAATAATTTCAGGTGCCCTCATTAATTTGCTGCGGCAGTTTTCTAAGTTGCACTCCGATAAGAAGCAGATCAGTGTTGGGTTCATTGGGTACCCGAACGTGGGCAAAAGTTCCATTATCAACACGCTAAAACATAAAAAGGTTATCTTTACTTTTGTGTATTTATTTTTAATTTATTTGTCTATTCTATGTTAACCTTGATCTCACAGTTCCCATGGCAGATACAGGCTACAGGAGCCTATTCCATGTTATCATTGATCTCACTGTTCACAATATGGCAAATACAGGCTACAGGAGCCTATTCCATGTTATCCACGATCTCGTCCACGAATCTGCCTGTTTAAAAACCAGTTTTTTATTATTGAGGCTGAGGTAATTCGTCGTTCGAACTTCCGTCGGATTACCGTAATTCGTAATTGGATGTGGCACTGTCACATCGCGGAGCAACTGAGCTTGAGATTCTCAAGCTCAGGTGCTCCGCTATTTGACCGGCTATAAAGTCCGTTAGCTACAAAGTCCGCCTACCACTCTCATTAACATTGAATTCCCTGTTTCAGTGCTGTAACGTGGCCCCGCTGGCAGGGGAGACCAAAGTGTGGCAGTACGTGTCCCTCTTCCGGCGAGTTAACCTCATTGACTGTCCGGGAATCGTCAGCAACTCCTCGGACAGCAATGCTGACATGATGTGCAAGGTAACGTTGTAACGGACATGTCACGAGTTCTGGGAACGTTATTTCAAACGATTGCCATGTGAACGTACGTGATGCCACATTCATGTGTATGTACATGATGCCACATTCATATGTACGTACGTGATGCCACGCGTGACGCGACACGGATATTTGCATTCGCGAAGTCGGGACACACCTGTGAAATGTTGTAGCCCATGGATAACTCCATATTTTGGAATGCTCAAGGATTCTTCAGGCAACATCGAAGAATTCGGTAATTGGTTAGTTCTTGTCGTTTCAACTTGCAGACGGCACTTTCAATATTTTGTTTCAGTCAATGGTTAACACGTAACTGATAACTAACCCGTCACTCCTTACACTTACAGGGGGTGGTTAGATTGGAATATGTCACCAATACAGCTGACTACATTGAGTCCATTATGGAGAAAGTCAAGCCCAAGTACCTCACTCAGGCATACAAGGTCAGTTTCATTCTATAATCTATGGGGTAGTGAGGTTTGTCAGAAAAGGCACAAAATGCTATCCTATAATGCCACTGCTTTCTTACATGCCACAGGAATAACTTAATTCAGTTCTATGTGCACGCTAAATCCCAGATGTTAATCCTGTCACGTGATCACTCACTCTTGTCTCTTCAGATAGAGAGTTGGACGAATGGGGAAGACTTCCTGACTCAGCTCTGCAAGAGATCTGGTAAACTCCTCAAGAAGGGTGAGCCTGACTTGGACTCCGTGGCTCGGATGGTCTTCCAGGACTTCCAAAGAGGTCGCCTCCCCTACTTCAACATCCCACCTAACTCCTCACGACAGGTAATTACACTCGTGTTACATGCTCGTTAAATGAATCACAGGTAATAACTATTCGCTCGTGTTTCCTGCTTCTTAAGCTCACTGGTATGAACCAAGACCGACTGCCCAAACGATTTTTGACCAGACCACGTTTTCTTTAATCGGTAACGCTTAGGTTAGCTCAGCACTCATCACTACATCTACCACTACTTGAACTTCTACCACTACTTATAGAGTCGTAACGTTGGTATTTTCAGGGCGATGGTAAAGACAGCGACGTTCTTCCCAGTGAGCAGGAAATGGATTTCATTGAAGGGGAGGAAGTTAAAGAGCAGTCTGAGGATGAGGAGGAGGAGGAGGAGGTAGTTGAGGACACGCCGCCACACGATGGGAAGGATGAGTTATCTGAATCTCATGGTGACCCTGAGACCTGCAATACTCAGTCGGATACTCCCGATGATGCTGACAGGACTAGTGATTCTATTGATGGTCAGTCGTTGAAGAAGAGGCGGAAAATTGCTGAAATTGATGACTTATGATTTATGAATTTAAGTTTTAGGGGTTAATATCTTCAGTGCCATGTTTTTATCTCATCTAGTCATCTGTTGTCTCAGTCTGTTTGAAATTTAAGCTCATTTAAGGATTTATATCAATGAACTTGAAGTGTAAGACTTCGCTTTGGACTCGGAGTATTTAAATGATGATGGTATTTTAAATTTAACTTTAAATAAAATTCAGCTTATTATTCTTATGACTTTAGGACCTGACTTGATGTACATTGTGTATGAATGGACAGTAATCAACTGTCTGCAACATAGATCAGTTTTGGACTGAAAGTGCTGCACGCCAATTTCACTCATGAAACTACTGTGAATGCCCAATCAGTACCAAAATTTGCATGGATACAGTCGAGTTTCTAGCAATAGCAAAATTTTATCTAGTCAGTTTCGGACCGAATTAACTTTCAGTTTCGGTCCGAAACTGACTTCATTTTGCAATAATATCGTCATTTTGGATGAAAATGATTCATATTCAAATTTTCACAGACGCTGTTTTATGCCTCAAATTTAGGTACGTCTCCCATGTAAACGGGAGCCTTCATTATCTATGAGTATGACAATGACGTCACTCAGAAAAATATAATTAAGCGCACCTAGCGCTTTAAGCATTAGGGTTAGGGTTCTGATTAGGGTTAGGATTTGTTAGGTTCAGGGTTAGGATTAAGGTTAGGGTTTTAGTTAGGGCAATGGTTAGGTTTAGGATACAGAAAAATTGACGTTTATATCTGTGACGTCACTCAGAGCCGTTTATATGGGAGAGATACCCAAATTTAAACTATATCCATTCCAATTTCATTTCCATGCAAATTTTGGAATCGATAGGACTATCACAGATTGTTTTATAGGATTAATGGTCAAAATTTGCTCACAGCACTTTCGATCCGAAATTGTAATTGTATTTGTCGGCCGTTGGCAATGACACAGACAAACCCTCTTCGCGTTGCGCAGCGCTTACCACATGTTACGTGTCCCTGTTTGTTCGCGCTTTTCGTAGAAAAGTCACAAACATTTTGCCTCTTCTCTGAAGAGGCGCGCTTGCGCGCGCAAAATAAGGCTCCGTAACATGGAGTAACGCAGCGCGCTCATCTGCATCCTCAGGGAAGCGCTGCTGGCTACGCGCTTCCCTGAGATTTAGAATGAGCGTGTTGCGCAACGCGAGAAGGGGGATACCGATACGTTTCGGACGTTGCGTTGTCTGATCTGAATTCTCTCGAGGGTCTAGGTCTGTCAAAGACCGACAACGGTTTCAGGTTGCCCTAACCAGGACCCTTCCCCTAACCAGGGGTGTTTAGCGCTTGCCGCGCCGCGCACTCTGTGCGCGTAACCAGGGCCCTGGTTAGGGCAACCAGGACCCTGGTTTCGATGCACCTGGTAATTAGGGGAAGACAACGCGTATGCACACCTAATCTTATGACATACTCATAGATGTGCGTACCCGTTGTCCGTGTCGGTAGATGGATTTCACCCACCCCTAGCGCGCAACACTCGGAAATTCGGAGGGTCGTGTTGCAGAGAAAAATGGCGCGCGGCGGAGGGTAGGGTAAAATCCTACTACCGTGTCGGCCGTTGACGTGTTCGCGAGAATTCAGAGCCGCGGCCCGGCTGGCGTCAGCGGGTCAGATCAGTATCACTATCAGCTTGAGCTATCACACAACGCGCGCAGGGATTATCTCAATATCCTGATCCTGTGACAATTGACACTGTGATCACATTCACTGTGGCTCATAGTTCGACAGTTCCTCCGTAGGGAAGCACCGCGTAAGCGCCGCGTGTTTCCATACGAAGGAACGCGCACGATTGCACGAATACTGCTTTAAGTTTAATCCAATTTGGAAACGTACGACTAGTTTTCTTACAGTTACATTTTCAACACGTGATGGCAGCTCTCTTATGGCTACACGTAACGAACGTTTGCAAAGTGAATCTGGATCATAAAAATACCAAAATATCAGGGACAAGGTACAACTGACAAATACAATTTAAGACAAAGTTTTCATCGGGTAAAATGAATTTACAAAATTCCAATGTTGATAATAAATATAATACAGGTCAAATAGAATTCCTAGCGTTGCAAATCGCAATGACTTGGAAACGCTGAATAGGAAACATTGTAATAAGTTATCAACATTAAGCAAAACATAACAATTGGAAATAGCCCATTGCCATTTTAAATTCACAGTTTTCTGATACAGCCCTTATCGACAGAATTAGCTGCACCAATAATAAATTTATCCGACTGTGTATTAACAACACAGGGTAACTTTCGTGTCCTTGAATTACTCTCATCAGATAGTTTCATAGAAATAAATGTCTCAAAAATATCCAACGATATTCTGAAGAGTTTTCCCTCTTCAAAAAAGTCTGGGAAGCCAATGCTTATGCCATGACAACTGCCCCTGACCTCTCCCTTAGCCACAGCTACCTTGAGACCACCCGCTGAGAAAATCATTACTTTCCGCTCCACTCGGCTGAGGATCACCTCGAACTTGAGAGTTGTGTTTGGCTGGATGAGTGTCTGCGAAGTGAGGGAGAAGAAGCCGAGTTGGCAGGTCTCGTCTGCCAGACTCTTCTCCACCTTGCTGGTATCCTCGCACCGCTTTAGCTGCCCCACCTTGTGGTCTGCCTGTCGGATGCCCCTCTGCTGGCCGTCTATCTTGAGCTGGGTGAGACACCCCGCAAAACCCCGGTGAGTGAGTAGGTCTGCGTGGTGAGGGGCTCTAGTGAGGAGGAGGGAGGAGGGGGACACGATGCAGGATACTGTCTGTGAGAGGAACAGACGACCTCCTTGGTAGCCCTGGATCGTCACTTCACCGTACTCCCTGGGAGCATGCGGTTTAATAAAGTGGGGGGAGTATTTAAAGAGTCTTACACTGGGTGGTTATCAGGGTGGCTTTAACTAGGAATACTCGACAACTAGACGTGTCCTGCTGAAACTCGAGAGACGAAAGTGCTTCAGAATCAGATAGCGTGTCAAGAGGGACTACTATTATGCTGACATGAGCAAATAAACCCGCAGCAACCTACATGTGGAGGTAGAGAGAAGCGAACTCTGTCCGGTCGAAGGAGGCCCTGGGATCGAAGTACTCGGTGTAGGACATGGTGCCTAGCTTGCTGTAGCACATGGAAGTGCTGTCCGGACACAGTGAGAAGAGGGGCATGGTGGTGGGCTGGTAACAGGTCACAGAGATAGTGCCTCGGGAGGTCGTCACGAACAGGTCCTCTTCCGAACCCTGGGGTGGGAGTCAGTTAGAGGTGGAAGAGTGAGTTAATGCTGTGATAGGATGGGTCATAGTCACGTGACACAAGCACGTGGTAAGTGCTTCCTATAAGTCAATGTCAGTGGATGATTGGCTACAATAGTCAATAGTCAAAGATTCTTACTACCATTGGACAAAGAAGGTGAATGTACGAAAGAAATAAGTAAGAATATTTCTGCTTACAATATGAATAAACTAACCCTGGTATCTGGACTGTCTGGTGTCAAAAGGTCGAGACACCAGGATTACATTTCATCTAAAATCGTATCCAGATAAATCTCACTATCAGTATGCTTTAGCCAGTACTCACTACTCATTTACTTACTCATTTACTTACTCATTTACTTTCTCATTTACTTACTCATTTACTTACTCATTTACTTACTCATTTACTTACTTTTGGCCCGATGGAGAGCAGTGTTCCGCCTTTCATGTCTGATTTGAAGGCTAAGCTGATGTTTTTAACTTCTCGGGGAAGGATGTAACGGGACCAGTCGTTCCTTCCAAAGCGAATGCTTTCAAATGTCTGGAGGGTTTAAAACTTTCAGGAAATCTTTTAGATTTTACGGAAGAGTAAATATTAACTTAACGGAAAAATAAATTCACTTGGAATTAATGCCGAAACATAACTGTATTATGGCATGTAAAATCAAGTTGACAGGACGGTCAACAATAAATTACAGCAGTAACTCACCAATACTTTGACTTTGATATTGTCAATCTTCTGCTGCACCCGCTGCATCGAAGATTCGAGATTCCTCTCCAAGGCTCTAAACTTCCTCTTTTTCAAGGTTAAATTATCAATATACTTTTCGATAAGCTCCAGTTTTTCTTCCACGACATTGTCATGGGTATTTTGTTTATTTGATATGATTTGTTTTTGTATCTTTGTTAATCTGTATCTATCTGCTTTATTGGCGTCAGCGACTTCTTTTAAACGATGGTTGCAAACTTGCATATCGCTTTTCAAACCTGAAAAAATATTCCAATGACACTTTCAAAAATTCAAATATACCAAGCAAATTTGACACATTAATAATTCAATAGTCAACTTACTTATTAACATATTTTATTAACATTGATTGAACGTATCACATTTCCCTCATAAAACTCACGGGTGACTTTCTGGGGCGCCTTGGTCCTGAGGAACCTAATCCTCCTGATGACCTTCCTGAAGTCTGTGTACTTGACACCGAGGTTCTGGAAGCTGGTGATGGTGTCAATGCTTGATATCACCTCCTGGACCCTCTCAATGTCTCTGATGGGCTGGGGTTGCGGGGGAATACGGAACACTTCGTACATGGACCGCACCAACTTCGCTCTGAGGAAATGATAACTATTATACAAGCAAATAAATATTAAAGCTATGATCGGGATATTGATTATTCAGGAAATTTATTAATAAGATTGAAACATAATATTTTGACTTTAATCCAAGCTGAAATCTAAAAAAATGGACTTAAATGAACATACGTGTTGGCACAGTTGGATTCGAGTGGCATGGGAAGGGTGATGGTAGAAGGTAGCTCAGTTACAGTGGATTGCAGCAAAGTAACTTCCTCCATCAATCCACTCAGGTTCTACGAAATGTGCAGTTTTGATAACTTCTCTGAGATATGTTCATATACTGAGTATGTTCATATCCTCAGTCCTCAGATACTGAGCAAAAGAATCAAGAAATCAAATAAAGCCCACAAATACAATGATAGCAAACCTGTAAAGGAGATCTGTCCATGGTTCTGTCAATCTGTTCCTCAATTCCACTCACTTTATCCTGCAAGTCGCTCTTCCAACCAGTAAAAGTATCCAGTACAAACCTAAACAAATGGAAGCAATAGTCACTAAATTTGTTACTAAATGAACGAAATAATTCAGATAATTCGTTAGACGATTTGAAAGTGTATGCTCTCAAAGGTAGTATTTTGATAACGCGTCTTGACTCTTGATCTAACCGGCCCAATAAAATTATTTAGATGTGCAAACAGTTGGATTACAATTGGATTGCATTCAATCTTGACTCGCTCACGATTGACAATATTACTCAATCTCATCGGATGGAACATGCGGATGGTATTTACCAGAGTTCGTGGAGCTTGTCTTTGGTGTCTGGGAGCAAGGAAGCCCCCAAGTCCTCCATCTGCATTTCAGCTAGAGTAGTTGAGAGGTACCGTACTCTAGATATCTGGGTGTCCAGACTCGTGGAGGTGGCTTTACACTGAAACAGGGAAATTAGCTGGATTAGATAAAAGAAAGAATAAGATAATCTCGGGGAAGGAGAAACTGGTGGTCGAGGGAAGCGAAACCACGCCAAACAACAAGAACTAGGAGAATTTCTTGCTTTTCTTCTCCACAATACCTATTCAGATTTGACACAGATTTATTCAGATTTGGCACATCAGACACACCCTGATTAATAAAACACACAGTTGTCTACCTGCTGCTTGAAGTCTCTAGCCCCCAGAGAGTGTCCTTGTGACCGGGCAGCCAGTTCGCTGCACTCGTCTCTAAACCCGCTGTTAGCTGTCACTTGCTCCTCCACAGAATTGTCGTGCAGACTCTTCACCTGTCGCATTTTCTGGGTTCTGTCACTATCACAATAACACATTTTCTGGGTTCTGTCACTATCACAATAACATATTATATCGAGGGAAGTATTACTTCTTTACTGTACAAGAAAGATGCGCCAAATGACAATTATACTCATCATCATTATTAGTCCCCGGATTGAGCTAAGTCCTGCAGAGACTGGTTTCTGAAAGTCAGAGATCCGGGATTTAGACCCACGCCAACACATAATGTTATAGACCGGGGGGACCAGGCATAGACTGTGATAGTGAATGTACCATTCACTGAAAGGTACCTTGTCATCAGCTCCCACCACATACTATTCTATAATCCTTGATCAGCTAACAGATCGCTTATAAATCTCAGGTGTGCTTTCTAGATTCAAAAGGCTCAAAAAATCTACCTATAAAGCTATCCGAGTGTATGACATAGATTTGAAATGAAGGATAATAGATAAACCAGTGGACTTTGGAATAACGCCCTTCCCGGCGACACAGTGTGATTCGCAAACCTAAATAAATCTAATATTTATTAAATACTAATCGGACGTTAGAATTAATTTACTTTCTGAACCTGTCACAACCTGGTATGCAAACAATGGCCTGCATATTTTCCACAAAACGCAGTCAGTACCTATATTAAGTATCACTTGATTTACCCATTAAGCCATTGTAAACAGGTAAAACAGCGTCCATCGAACGAGGGCCGGGAGGTACTTTGAGCAGCCTTCAATCGAGAGTCGAGCTCTCAAACTTGTCGCATCGAAAAGTTGAAATAAATTTATCATCAAAAGTATTATTATAGGGGTAAAACTTGGACTTTTATACGGTTCGTGTTTTGCGAAGGTAAGGAAAATCCAACAAATGCTCAAATTGGAAGAAAATAAGGTGAGGGGGTAAACCCTCAAAATCTGCCTAGTCTCACCTCCCTGGAGAGTGCTCTGAGTTGAGCCCGGGTAACATGGAGGTCTGCCAACTTGCCGGGGAGCTTGTTCCGGGTGTATTCGTACTGGTAGTACGCGTCTCTGAAGTACTCGTTCTTCAGGGAGATACCCTGGTCCAGACCCTCAGCTACCTTCATCAGCTTCCCAGTCGACTTAATGGACTTGACCAGCAACTTATCCGCCTGCAGAGGGGGGTAACAGGGGGTGAGACAAGCGCCTTAATCCGGAGATAATAAGTTAAATTGATAAAATAATATTGATTCGGGTTAATGAGTTGATGATGCTATTATGCATAAGCTACTGCTTGAATATATTGGAGTAGTCTCTCAGAAAAAATCAGAGAGAGAATAGGCGAGGACAGTCTGCTGCAAAAGAATTGATGGGAAGAAATAACAAAAGATTTGTTATTCATGATACTAAGTCTCACAAAAGTTGCCTACTACCAACCTGTCTGGGGAGGGATGTCTCCCTTTTAGAGGATGAGAAAAGCACTCTCCTGGTCTTCTTCACTGACTGTTCGTAGTCTATCAGCAGGGTGATCTTCTCCTTCATCTTCACCTGTGAAAGTGTTATCGTCAAAGTTACATTGCCAAATCTCAAGGATACCTTCAGTTACCATTATTCGGTTATAATCACCAAAATTCGGTTCTATCTACCATTGTTGGGTTCTACTCATCATGACTCGGTTCTTCTTACCATGATTCGGTTGGATTTGTTCTTCAGACTCCTGAGACGTTGAGTGGTCCTACTGATGAAGTAATCCTGAGAAACCGTGCTGATACCACTGAGAATGTCAGAGGAGACGGTCACTGATTGCAGCATCCGGCTTGTACATGTGCCACACTCTGGAAGAGCGAAAGCGATGTTAGCGATTTTGATTGGGAATTATTTTAGGAGTTCATACAGCCATACTTCTGCCTGCAAATCAGATTGTCTGATACAGGAAGCTACTGTGTACCTGAGCAAGCACCAGTGGTGGTGTTTCGGATGTAGCCAGTGTCACAGACAGAGCAATCTCGTGAGGTGTAGCCAGGTAGACAGGAACACTGCCCTGTCACACTGCAATGTGAGGAGTTGGATCCCATCTCACTGCACCCGCATCCTGGGCAGAGAAGGAGATTAGGAGGGGTCTAAAGGAAGAGAAGGGTAGGTGGTGGGGTTGTACGTAGAGGAGCAAAGGGGTGATAAGGGAGGGATCGGAGAGAGATTTAACCAATATAGGAGGAAATTAGATCAGGAATTCAGGAGGTAGGGGGTTATAAGGGTAGGTAGAATAGGAGTAATAAAAGGGACAAGCTAATCACTAACCAATACAGGGTTGCCCAGTTCGTCTCCAGTACCCAGAATCACACTTATCACACCGTCTCCCAGCATGCCCGCTCCTGCAGTAGCAGTTACCGGTCGTTCCGTTGCAGTGGAGGGAGTGCGATCCCACCACGTCACAGTTGCAGTTCTTACACGAGTCGTTCAGGAACCCGTACGTGTATGGCTGTAGGGGGTGAGGGAGAGGAGAGGAGGGGTGAGACAGGGGATGATAAAGAGGATACAATGTACATGGTAAGGGGAGGAGGGGTGAGAAGAGGAGAAATGGTGAGGAGGAGGAGGGGGTGAGACGAGGGGAAATGGTGAGGAGGAGGAGGGGGGGAGACGAGGGGAAACGGTGAGGGGGAGGATGGGTGAGGCGAGGGGAAACGGTGAGGGGGAGGAGGGGTGAGGCGAGGGGAAACGGTGAGGGGGAGGAGGGGTGAGGCGAGGGGAAACGATGAGGGGGAGGAGGGGGTGAGAAGAGGGAAAACGGTGAGATGGTATAACCATGGGGGTTGAGAAGGGGAACATGATGAGAGGGTAACCTTGAGGGTTGGAAGGGGTAGCTAAGAAAAGAAGAAAGGGGTGTGTGTGGCTGAAAAAGTAAGAAAGGGGTAGAGGTGGAAGCGAGGAGTGAGAAAAGCGTGTGGGAACGGTTGGAAAAGGAGTGTCAGACTCGGAAGTGCAGAAACTAGCTAGATGAAATCATGATCATGTTGGCGGAAATGTGGAAACATGGCACTGAAGAAAATCACGATAATATGTGATGCTGTGATTATTAACCGCCTAAAATATCAAAATATGAAGAACTGGATTAGGGTTGAATTTTACATGCTTCTTTGCCGATAGCCGCAGTCCCTTTGTCTCGTTTCGTGAAACTATGGGTGCAAAGTGAGCATGTATGATATGCAAATGATTGCAAGTTGTCAGTGACCGCACAGAACCCCACCCCTGACCCTTCCCTTTCCATGAAGGACACCACCCTCTCTAACTGTACCTACAAATTACATTCACATCCGGAATCGTGTGAGATTTCATTGCAGGTTCAAAGTCTGATCATTAGAATCACAGCAGTAAACTTCACACTGCGCACTGGGAGTTTTTAAAACTTTCAATGATCATTCACTCCGCAAGGTAGGAAAGTAAATCGAACTCACCCATAAAGCCATATTTTAACTAACACCCCATTACCTTCCCAATGTCAGTGACTTCATAGCGTTGTCATGAATTAAATGAAGTAGGAGTTCATGCTTACCTTCCCCTAATTTTGTCGGGCAATAGACTTCCCATAGCGTTGTCATGAACTCTAAATGAGTAAATTGTAAGTAGGAGTTCTACCCACCTTTACAGTACATTTAAATGAGACTACCCACCTTGTGTTTGGGCAATGAGACTCTACCCACATTGTAGAAGTTGCAGGGTACATTGTAAGGAGTAATGAGACTCTACCCACCTTGTAGTAGTTGCAGGGCACATTGTCAGCAGCAGAGGAAGACACGAGGGCTGGACACAACACAAGCAAGATGGTATTAAGTGCAATAACATGGGGGGGTGTTAATCGGGTGGAATAACGCGAGGGGGTTAATCGGGTGGAACAACACGAGGGGTTTAATGGGGTGGAACAACAAGAGGGGGTTAATCGGGTGGAATAACAAGAGGGGGTTAATCGGGTGGAACAACACGAGGGGTTTAATCGGGTGGAACAACACGAGACAAATGCAGCTGAACGAGGTTAATTTGATATCGACAATATAGGCCCGGAGAAAAACTTTGAAATTTTGAAATCCAAAATGATCCATGAATAAAAAAGGTACGAAGGCAAATGATATCTAATACATGAGATATTTTACGAGCAAGCGAAGTAAAATGATGATAAAAATTATAAAATTAAGTGGATACTATAACAGACTGTTACAGCAAAGCTCTAGGGCTCAGCTACGATTGCCTGGACATTGAGAAGGACTAGAAAAGGGGAAATTTGTTAAATTCCATTTCATAAATCCCATTGAAATTTAACTTTTAGTGGCCAACGTACATTCCACAAGACGTTTTTGCTTGCTACAAGGCCTGTTACATAATATGACGTCGACTCATATGTTTAAAACCTTCCTACAGTGAATACCAACCTTCATGCATCCTAAAAACCTTTCAACTATTCTACTTCCAGATTCCAGAACGAATATTACCAAGGTCTATCGTGTGTCAAGGGCCTACTACATCCAGAAGAAATGATTGGTAACCACTACAGAACGGATAAGATAACAATGAAATCTTATCGTTAATCTTCTTACAAAGCAAATCAAACACAATACGAAAACAGCATGAAAAACTTGCAAGGAAACATAAAAAGGACATTCTAATGTGATTTCACCTTTCAGTGAAGATTGCACTGGTTTCAGGATGATTAGATAAGCTGCATCATGTCATTAATTACCTAAGACAGGGTCATGCTGTACAGGGTCATATACAAGGCATATTTAATTAAGGCTGGTATATTATGGTATTAAAATCATCCGATTCATGATCTGATTAACATAATATTTCATCAGAAACTGCCCTCTTTTCGGCCTGAAAGGAACGTTTCCGAAAGTGGAAAGTATCAGCACGAACACGAAGTCATGCAAAGCCCAAAGACTTCCAATAAATAAGATAAAGACTTCCAATGAGACAAAGACTTCCCCTGGGATATAAGATTTCACAAGATTTACAAGAGGTTGGAACAAACAAACATAGCCGGGTGTACTCGACCAATAATTAGTTCCGCTTCATTACAACGCCGGTAAAATCGTTAGGGATTATCCTTAATTCAATAAGAAGAGTGCGGGAAGACAGAATATTAGTTTTTAAAATACATAATATCATGCGTAAATTTGGGAAATAAGGCTCGTGGCTGAAAAAGATAGACAAATTATGGTACGTCATACACACATACACACAAACATACAAGTTCAACCACACGCACAAAAGCACACACAAACCCACACATTTTACGACTAATGATAGTAAAGGATATAGCGGCACATAGCAGATAGCGAGACTTTGGAGAGAAAGAGACATCTACTGCAGCTACAGTATATTCATAGTTCAGACTGTGTGTGAATAGTAATGTGACGGTAACTGCACAATTTGACGGTTGTTCTACGCCATCCTGAGAGGGGTGAACGATGTCACGAGCCATTCCGAAATATGACATTTGAAATATGACGGGAATGTTTGGGAAGGGTTTATATAACAAAATTTAGTGAAGGAGTTGAGTACTTAGTCTAGTAGCATTATGATAATTTGTTCCCAGCAAATGGCACAGTAAAAGAATAGCGAGAGACTGGTATAAAACATTTTCTTGTGTTTGACAAATGAGTACCCTGCCTAACGGCTGGTGGAGGAGTAGGAGGAAAGAAAATATATCTCAGTTATAAAGAGACAAAATATGGAATTAGATCACATGATAGACTGCGGATTTCACAACTAAAAGTGAAAGATATGGGTGATATAAAGAGGAGGGGAGGTGTCAGAGGGAAATGTTACCAGGAAAAAATCCTAGTTGGCTGCCCCAACACATGGTGATCATCAATCAGACTAATATGCCCCTGAATTAGCGTGTATTGGGTGACGAGCGCATTACAATGCAGTGCAAATTAGGAACAATGGTTGAGGAATGAGGAACAAAGCCTGCTCTTATAGCCCCCTCCACCACCACACCCTGCCACCCAGCGCAGTCTCTACTCCGGACACTAACTTGTTAATTTGAACAACTACGGAAGAAGCACCAGCACTCCCCCCACCACGGGGTTTATATCAAATGACAAAGTCACAGAGTCTGCGAGTCAGGGGTTTATCGGATCTCACGAAGTCACCAAGTCTGGGTCGGGCTGGAGTCCGCCAGGGGTCGTTAGTTCATTTCATGGCAACCGCCCGGGTCCGTCGTCCGTTGAAATTAATAATAAATCGCATTTGTAAAAACAGCTGCACACTTAATAATTCCGAATATATAATATTAACTGGGATTTAGGAAGCCTAACAAAGCAAAGCGATGACCGCATGTAGCTATTTTTAGTGTACCGCGGGTAGGACAGGATTATAAATATGGTACCTAGAAAGAGGATTGCGTAGTCAGGAAAATACACGATGTAAGGGTAGGAGAAGGGCAAAGAGAAGTACACGAATACAGGGGAAGAGAGGAAGCTGTGAAAGAAGGAGCTGCAGAGCAGGAGGAAGCAGATTGAGGTGTAGATCATGACAAGTGGAGGGGTTGGTGCCGGCAGGTCGGTAGTACTCGGTATAGGGGGCTCCAGACAGGAAGTCTGGGAGGTGATCATCTCTGGAGGGAGATCAGGAGGAGGAGGAGGCTAGATACTATCACAGCATGTACACGCAGGTACACAAATAGTAGCACACTTGTGGGTGTAGTAAATGTACAGGATGGAGAATTTATCAGGGAGGTTTTAACAAATACTACTTAACATGCAACGCAATCCCCCAACCATATCCTACTCCTTTCTCTACCTCCCTCCTCCGAGGACGCAATAACAACAACATGCTATCATTTCGTAGCAACGGAGAAAGCGAGTTCGGGGTGTAATTATAAAGGAGCAAAAACAGCGTACCGCGTGACGCATCACGTGCCTTTAAATCAGAATCACGCCGTCAAGTTTGGCGTCACGTGACCCTTCAAAATTGACACTAAAAGGGTAACAGTTATTAGAATTTGATGACCGATGATGGATGATAATGTTACGAGAAGATGATCAATGATCCTGGTATGTGGTGATATGGCGAGTAAGCTTACAATATTTCAATCAAGTGGTTACAATTTTTGCTGATGATGCAACACATGCTCGGTTAATAAGAGCATGCAAGACGTAAAGGGTTTCAAAAATCAAATCATTGTTGAAACAAAAGATCCGTCAACCGGACTACGCAGGATAGAGTAATGAAGTTTCAGCTTAAAACGCCCAGAGAAAACCTAGAAATACCTCTCTAGAAACCTCGATGCCTATAAAATATCATTTATCAAATACTGCCTGTATGCTAAATGATAAGTTGAAGTGGTGAACTTATCAGACACGATGGAAGAGTGAATATATGTAAGCGATTAGACCATGTAAGAGCATACACCACACTCGACTGCTTTTAGATCGACAGAGTTTATTGCAATAAAGCACGGCTCACGCGAAAAGCTAATAAATCGAATTTATTGAATACTCACCTATTAGATCTAATAAAGCTACCATTTCTATGCGAAACAGGCGCACCAAATTATGGTGCTTGATAAAACTATTGAGTATTTCAATTTCAGAAAAAAAAACAAAAGAAATTCGAAAACAACCGCTTTTAGAAACTGTTGGAAAGTTGAGAGATGGCACCAAGAGGAAGGTGCCTGGTAGTGCAGATGACAGATGAGAGTGTAATAAAGTAGTAATAGCACGGGAGCGAAGGCGTCACACTTGACGGAGAGCCGGAGACTGGACGTGCTTGAGGTTTTACAGGAATCCATTAACGAACTGCTACAAATCGCATTACCAGCTGGTCGCTCACATATCAAAGGCAGGTTCAGAGTGATGTAACTACCATGCTTTAAAATGGTGCGGGAAGTGGCGTCAAAACGCATAAAGTCCAGTCCGCACAGCATTTAGTGAGAATGTTGGGGCGAGAGTGATGATTATATGGAGAGAAGAGAGGGAACAAGATCAGACTTAAAGTCCTCCTAGAGATGACATCACTTACTTATTAGTCCAATGTTGTGTTTTAATTCACATTTGTTACAATTTCCACTTGGAACTGCATATTTGCTTTGTCTAACAATCTAAAACCGAGACACAAGTCTTGGGAAATTCCGATATGTTCTGCTTTGTCAAAGCTCTGGACAGAAGACTGAGAAAAGGAGAGTTGAGACATGCTGTCATGATAGCGGGGCAGATAAGGCAAAACAACAGGGATGCTTCAGTTATAATCACAAAGTAGCAATGTGGTTTCTAACAATATAGGTATGGAGATTATAATACCAATCAATAAATTAAATGTCAAATTGTCAAGCATATCACCGTAAGATAGTGACCAATAATGGAAATGATGATTGAGTCATCGGCAAGGGATGGGCTCCTGAGGCGGATGGAGGAGTTAGGATGGTTTAATAGTGGTGCAAGAAGAAGAAGATGTAATATTTGGGATATTGTCCATTTGTCAACAGAGGGACAAATCATCTACTACTCCCTTCAGAGCAATTCATGACATGATGGACATATTCCAAAGGGCATGGACCATGATCATAGTCTTGAGTCGTAGACAATATAGAGCTGGAGGTACCTAAAATAGTGATCATGAGTGATCATCATGATGTAAAAGTTCAGCCATTTGGGTATTTGCGACAGATCACAGCAATTTGAATACTAACTAAAGCACGCAGCACTATATGTACTTTAGAGGCGTAAGACGAACACGCAGACAATATAGAACCCCATTTGCCTTTTTTAAATCCATCGACAGTTTATGGGGAGACATTTAATTTTCCCAGAAAAGGCGAAATCTTGAGCCGAGTGCTCTAAAGTACCATTTCAAAATAGTCCAAAAATCGTCAAAAAAATGGTTCTATTTCAAAAGAAAACCCTGTACAAATCGCACAACATATGGTAATAATAGAAAATGCCATTTCAAAACCAAAAAAAATAAGATTGTCAACAAAAATTTGATCAAACTTTCAGGATATTACGGGCAAGATATGACCAATACATTCCTGGTACCATTTCTGACCCTCAGAAATTGAGATATGACAGATAAACCGGTGTTTTGTTTTTAAAGTTACCGCTTAACAACTGGCTTTTCGGTCATAACTCCGCTTCTGGAGCTCAAAAATGAATCTAAACTTCAAAAGGATGTTGCTTTTATGAAGCAACTAAATATCCTGAAAGTTTCATCAAGTTTGCTCAAAAATCGGAGATATGCACATTTTGTATCGCAAAACAGCAAAGGTCGCGTAGATGTGTATTTAAATTGGTGTGTCATAACAAACACATGATATAAAGCGCGAGTAGAACACGACTCTACGCATATAGTACTACCCTTTAAATCGGTCAAAACTTGTCGTGAGACTACTATAACAATAGCGGGCGCGTACCAAATATCCTAATGAATTGATAGAAGTGCAGTGAGCCCGACACTTTTATAGTTCCACGCAGCAGAAGGTATGTCTCGGAATCTCCCTCCTTTTTAACGTGACTCGCAGGAGACTCGGCTGAGGAATTCTAAAAATGAAAAAGAGAAACGTTGATATTATTTAGGGGAACACACCAGCACTTTATCCCCAGCGACATGCGATAAAGACTCAAAAATTCAGCTCGTGTCACTGTGTTAGTAGTAGTCTCAACGATAAGTCCTCGCAAATACCCCCTGCTGGGGTGTTGTAAGAAATACCAACAGACTTTCTAAGGTTTGTACAAAAAATGATCCACGTAAATTAACACATAATAATATATATCATGGTAAAATAGGACAGACATAATCGAATTACGGGTATTAGCCTATAATAGAACTTAAAACGTTAATATCGAGCACATATATTATTATTTTATTTAATGATAATTTAGCGTAATTATGTCTTCACAGACAAAACGGGAGGAAATCAAATTAAAATCAAGGACAAATGCCTAATGTTCGGAGAGGGAGCGAGGGGGAATATTATATCTCAAATATAACATCATGATTTGATGTGGTAAAACAGGTATTAAAATGTGTGGTAATCTGAGTAAAGACAGCAGTTGTTAGGAGTGTGCGCAAGCCAAGGACAGGCCGAGACAGTCGACATTTTAACTTCTGTAGACAGAAGGTATGCGAGCCAGGGTGCACCTGGCATCGCTAACTAGTTTACTCTGCCAGGTGCAACTCTCTATAACAACCCGTCACAGATTGTTACAATTTGTAGGGGATTGCTACAATTCCTGATAATCGAGATGAAGTGAATCGGAGGATGTTTGCTGAACTGGTAGTGCCGAGTCAAGAACTGCGAGATATGGAACTACTGCTATAGCGTACGTATCATTAATCATCATATCCAATCTATACCGATACCCAAGTCCAGCGGTACACTCAGCCCCTATAAGTATGACCCAAATATGCTGCATAAACTTTGAACTACGCTACCCTTAAGACTTAAGATTAAAGCAGTGTACTTCTAAAACGCAGCAAAAACTTTAAACGGACTTCCATAAGCGTCACTAAAACAAAGCACAATGTTCGTGAAAATTTTATAAAACTTTATATGACAGCCACATATTTTATGCATTCGGAGTGAATTGAATGAAGACACTGTGACATCACTGACAAGTCAACTGTGACAGCCAATCGTTGACAGAGCTAAGTCGTTTGCAGTCGCTTTCGAAACATATTATTGTAAGGTGTAACAATAAAAGGGCGTCCCAATACTGGCTCAAAATAGGAAACTTCATGAGTAAATTCAATAAGAAGCGTAGTAGCGTATAATTATAAACGAGAATATAGGGCACCTCGGCTGAATTTCAGTAGCTTTTGAGAGAACATAGGGCACCTCAACAGAATTCCAGAATAGCTTTGATTTGATTCTCGAACAATTGCGCTTTGTTCTACGGAATCTGAAGTCTGAATGGAACATTCATACAAAGTTGAAGACAAAATCTTGCCCTACTTTTCAGGAATTATACGGCTTGAAAATAGCAAAAGAATAATTTTAACTATAAAACTGATGATGAAACATTCATTTGAAAAATATATATGGACAGCAGAATACCCAAAATAAGCTTTTCAAACTTTCTGCAGCCTTCCTAAGTTGGGAGGAGGCAGCAGCTCGCATTTATAATTTAACTCAGAATCCACCACCTGCAACACAGCTTCAGCGCAGGGCGGGGCGTTGAAACGTGCAGCGAAATAATAACGTAGAGTCCTGCAGTTCACCACTTATTTTATGAAATGCAATAAATAAACAAAAATTTCATGCAATTATCACGTCCTTTATTAAGTTCAGAGAGCAAATTAACTCACTTATAGGTGTATAATTAGGAGCTCGTACAACCTTTCAAATAATCCGTGCCCAAGTTCCGCAATTCAATTATGCACGAGTATGCAGATGATTATTCATTATTGAAATCTTTAATCAGATGAGGGGGATGTTTGAACTCAGCGATCTTTTGACACAAAAAATGGCAAAAAGTAAAGAGGAGCGCCACAACGCCTCAGTAAATACAAAATTTATATTTTCCGGAGAATAAAAGATATGACAAATTTTTTGACTAATCACTAAACTGCATTTCTGATGTAGTATTGTTATCAGTACAGGAAAGGTTCGGAAACAAGAAGGGCTGAAAAACTTTAGATTCTTCTTCTTCTCTTCGAAGATTCTCAAGGGGGTTCTTTTTTAGGCCCTTTGTTGTTTTGTTATCTTCATAAATGACATGTTTAATTGTATTTCAGATGGCACAAACATCACCCTCTATGCAGATGACACTAAGATCTCTGGAGGAAATATATCTCAGAAGATCATACACTTCAAAAGTGATATTAATAATCTAAATGATTGGTCTATAGCTAATAGAATGAAATTCCATCCTTCCAAATGTAAAGCACTATCTGTTTCTAACCAACGAAACATATTACATAATTTACCTTGTACGATATTCATATACAAACTTGGTAATGTATTTATTGATTACACTCAGTCACAGGTAGATTTAGGAGTCACTGTCACAACCAAACTTCACTGGACTGAACAATGATAAACTCACTAAGCGTGCAAGTTCAAAGCTTGCACTTCTCATGCGTACATGCCATTTCACATCTAACAAAGAGACAAAAAGGGCATTTTATCTCACTGTTATTCGATCAATCTTTGAACACTGTTCGGTTATTTGGCACCCTATCAGCAAAAATCAGTTACACAAATTTGAGTCTATCCAAAAGAAGGCCCATAAAATGGATAAATGGACAACCGACATTTGATCATTAGTGATGCCATATATGCTGAAAAACTTAAAGAATTAGATATCTTGCCTTTTAAATCAAATTTGCTCTGAATGATTTGTTATTGTTATTTCAAATTATCAATAGATTTGATCCGATTGATTTACCACCTTATTTTTCGATAACCAAGCCTCATGATGTGAGATTAACGAGAAAAACCTCTGCAATTATTGACAGTACTGATCAAACTCATCAAATGCAGCATAAAGCCGCACTGTGATAGCTTTAGAAATAGTTTCTTTTATAGGACCTCGATGCTCTGGAATAACATACCATGTGAAATAAGGCAAGATAAATCCTTTGCTGTATTTAAATGTAAACTACGTAGTTTTCTATTGTCCAGTGACCTAGAGTTGGCCTGATTAAAACTGATAAAACTGCAGGCATAAATATTTCCAATGATCCCAGGGAGTGTCTAGTCGTCAGTATCATCTTGGGTCACACTTTGTTTTCTAGTTCCCAAGTATGTATTTAAATGATATGATCGTACATTTCTTGTGATCTTGCAGCTGTTGCTAGAGTTTCCTCATAGATAAAGCTATATTTCTGATTAAAATCAAAGTCTCCATTTTAACTTTTTACATTATAACTTTTGTGGACTATGTAACTTAATCTTATATCGAATTAAGTGATGAAAGCTTCAAAAATAATGAGCAATGATTGTCTCAAATGCTTATTAAATTAAATAATTCTAATTTTATAAATATAATTTATTGACTTATCTCAAATGCTTATTAAATTAAATAATTCTAATTTTATGATTCTAATTTATTGACTTAATAACTTATTATTATCTAGATATCTTACAGTTTCTAATTGGGCAAATTGTAATTTGAATTTTTGCTTTCTAGTCATTACCTACCACACAGTATGAGCCTAAGTTATAAATTAGCCGATATTATTAACATATCATATATGTTTTGATTGATGGTTGTCAGGCCCTGCTCTTATTACGGTTTCATACTGTGTTGCAGGTTTAGCCTCAATTATGGGGGTTATTTTATAATATTTTATCAGATATTATCCCAGATGATATTGTAAGATAATTCTATTTAATTGAAATTTTGAAATAAAAAAAAAAATCTGTGAGGGAGAAGAGTTCTGCATGGAGGATGGTAGAAGAGTTAGGGGAGCACCTGAAGGTTCCGTCGAAGTACTAGCTGGTGCTCTCTGCAGGAAATTGAGGTTATCACTGGTGGCAAGGATGATCACCCTCCTTTCATCAGAAGCATTGTCGTAGAGGAGCATGTCCGCTTGTCTGAGGGTCTGGCAGTCTTCTGGTTAAAGCAGCAGGTCAGCAAGAGTGGGGGAGCTCTGGGGCGGGGGTTGAGTCTCCCTCTGGCCCGTTGAGCTGACTCCTTCAAGGTTTCTTCTGCAGAGAGAAGGGTATCGGCAGGGTGGGGTCCAGTCAAAGCACAGTAGATCCGGTGGTTGGCAGTGGTGGTTGTGGCAGTCATCTCCTTGATCTTGGAGCGGGCCTCAGCAGCATTGGGGTCAGCAGCATCAGCAGGGTGGAAGTGGGGTTTGCCAAGGGGAAAGCATCATTCAGGGTTTAGAGGCGTCCAGGACACTTGCATGCTGCTCCTCTTGTCACACCTCCACGCTTGTATCCCATCTGTCAAGGTTCAGCTACGATCCGGCGGATCACATGATGGCGCCCTGTGTCCTGAGTCCCTCAATGCCTTGGCAATGATCCAGCGTCTCAGCAATGATCAGTGTCTCATCATGTTTCACATGTTGTTTTTTTTTCTTGAATATGCTGTTTGTAAAATATGACGGGTAACGATAGTTACCCAATATTTACTTTTAAACCTTGTAAACCAGAGAGATTCACCGTTTAATTATAAGTGAAAAGCTTTAGGTAGTGTATATAAACTAAAGAGTCTCCCGACCTAGAGTCTACCATGTGGGGATCTCCCGACCCAGAGTTCACCCTGGTTTGCTGCCGCCGATCCAGAGTCCCCGACCTAGAGTCCGTTTCCCCACAGGATGTAGGTTATCAAAATCGATTAGGGTGAAATAAGTAATTGGAGCAGCGCGGTTATGGGAGAACCTATAATGCATGTTGTGAGATAGCACGAGATCCACCGCAGTGTGACGAGATACCATTATCACTCTCTGGATCTCATTATCACTCTCATTATCACTCTACCGCAGTGTGACGAGATACCATAATCACGTAAGAAATAATTATAAGTGAAAAGCTTTAGGTATAGTGTATATAAACCTGAGATGAATGCGGCAGCAGAAGGCTCTCCTGTCATACCCAAGTCTCCAGCCTCTTTTCAGCTTCTGTTGCTTTGGTACCAGCAACATCCCCTGGAAGAAATTTCATGAAAGAATAGAGTTGAAGGTGAACGAAATAAATTCATAAATTCATAAGTGAGATCCCTCCTATTCCATATGTTTACCCAAGATTTAGCTTTCGTTATTTTGGCTTCATAGTTCACTTCCATAATATCTGTTATAGACATATTATTCGCAAATTGTATTCCGAGTGCAACAAAACTACTTTGAATAAAATCTGGGTTGTAGTTTCTCAATCACCACCTCATCTGACACACATGTCAGCTTAGCCAGACGGACTGACCGCAAAATATCAGTGGAAATCATCAAACACTATCTTCTTTACTACTCATTTTAATACCATAACTGCTATATCATATTGCCATACTACTGTACTATTACATGTTTACATAGTACTACTCATCATTCTATATAAGTACACGATTATTCAAAGAACTAAAGAATCAATCAATTCAATTTACTCATCATTCTCGCAATACTCCACCGCGTACCTCGGATCATTCTCCGCTCCCTCGCACACTGCTCCACTGCTCCTCCACTCCTCCTTCGCTGCTTCGCGCGTGGGAAACCTACTTTTAAGGTGTATAAAAGATATTAAAAAAATAATAGCCGTCCGGACTCTGGCTACTCCACTAAGGGAGGGGGACCTCCCTACATCTTTCCTATTTAAAGTCCACGTTCTGACCGCATGTTAACCACGGAAAACCACCTCAACTCGCCACAAGGACGAGGAGCGCATGGCTATTTTAATTATTTATTTGAAATCGAAAAGTGCGTTATAAAATTGATACGTGCGTCATAAAATTGATACGTGCAAAATTTCGTGGAACGTGAAATTTTACGACGAAATTGGCTCCTCTCTCCCTCCCTCCACCCCTCCAAGTTTCTGTTGCGTAGGTATTCCGTCTGTAGAAGGTGTGTAGGTATTCCGTAGGTATTCTGTCAGAAGGTTGTCCGTAGGGCGTAGAGTAGGTATTCCGTCTGTAGAAGGTGTGAAGGTAGAAGGTATGTAGAGTAGACAATAGACATATTGCGAATGAGATACTTTGCTTGGACCCCCCTATATATACTAACATTGACGAGATACGTAACATGATGTGGACTGATAAAGTGCGGTTATGCGAGAACTTGTTGCATCATGTTTGGAGCAGCGCGGTTATGGGAGAACCTATAATGCATGTTGTGAGATAGCACGAGATCCACCGCAGTGTGACGAGATACCATTATCACTCTGGATCTCATTATCACTCTCATTATCACTCTACCGCAGTGTGACGAGATACCATAATCACGTAAGAAATAATTATAAGTGAAAAGCTTTAGGTATAGTGTATATAAACCTGAGATGAATGCGGCAGCAGAAGGCTCTCCTGTCATACCCAAGTCTCCAGCCTCTTTTCAGCTTCTGTTGCTTTGGTACCAGCAACATCCCCTGGAAGAAATTTCATGAAAGAATAGAGTTGAAGGTAACTAACTTGGTAACTTGGTAGAGTTTATCCGAGAGTCGAAAAGGTCATCAGAGGTCCGACCACCGCGCTGGTGAGTAGTCTACCAGAGAGTTTGACCAATTGCAGCTGTAGCCAGCGACCGGTGGGTTGTCCGGTATCAAAGCAACATAATTCGACAAATTGATTTTAAACGAATCAAATGTTTCAGCTGCTTTAACTGCGCCTGTGTCTATAGTGTTCCACAGTTTTGGTCCTTGGACTGCAAATGATCTGTCATATAGCGTCTGATTACTTACTGTGCTCTGACTTAGACAAAGAAGGTATGAGGGCTATTGTACCTTGCCTCGATGTCTCCTTGAATTCGATTCCACAGCAATTTGGTACAACTTTATGGAGAATCTTCCACATCATCAGAATGATGTACCTTTCTCTTCTGCGTTGCAGTGACATCAGCTTTAGCTTAGCTAGTCTTTCCCAATAGTTGAGATGACGTAGACCAACTACACGACTGGTGAAAGTTCTTTGTACCCCTTCTAAAAGCTGGATCTCAGTGACCTTGCTAGGGTTCCACAGGGGACAGCAGTACTCTAGTGTACTCCTCACCAGTGACTTATACATGGTAGTCATGACCATACTGTCTCGAGTTTTGAAGACACTGAAAACCCATGAAAGCGTGCTCCTAGCTTTTGACACGGTGGTTGCGATATGTCTAGACCAACTCAAATCACTTGATACCTGAACACCAAGATCTCTAACGTTCTCCACAGGGTAAAGAGATTCATCGTTTGAAACCTTGTAAGTCAAAGCTTCAGTGAAGAAGGGGAGTTCGAGGAATGAGCTTTTCCTGTTATGGAAGTGATTCAAGAGCTCAAATTTCTGCTCATGAAGTTCCATGTTATTTTCACGTGACCAGTTGAGAATTCTGTTCAAGTCTTCCTGAAGCAGCATACAGTCGTCATAGCAGCCAATCTGTTTGGAAACTCGAGTGTCGTCTGCAAAAAAGCTGACCCTGGATGCAAGCACGACACGCTCCAAATCATTTATAAACAAAATGAATAAGAGCGGCCCAAGGACACTTCCCTGAGGAACACCGCTGAGCACTTTGGCGATGACGGAGTGGACACCATTGAGAACCACCACTTGGTCACGGTCCGTGAGAAATGACTGGATCCACGTAATTAGCTTTACGTGAAAGCCATATCTCCTTAGCTTCTTGATGAGAATATCCAGATCCACTTTATCAAATGCTTTCGCATAATCGAGATATATTGAGTCTGTATCTTGACCCTGAGTAAATCCTTCGAATATGTCGTCAAAGTGGTCGAGCATTTGAGTCAGGCAGCTTCTGTTAGATCTGAAACCGTGTTGCTTATCTGTCAGTAGATTGTTCGATTGGAGCAGCGCGGTTATGGGAGAACCTATAATGCATGTTGTGAGATAGCACGAGATCCACCGCAGTGTGACGAGATACCATTATCACTCTCTGGATCTCATTATCACTCTCATTATCACTCTACCGCAGTGTGACGAGATACCATAATCACGTAAGAAATAATTATAAGTGAAAAGCTTTAGGTATAGTGTATATAAACCTGAGATGAATGCGGCAGCAGAAGGCTCTCCTGTCATACCCAAGTCTCAGCCTCTTTTCAGCTTCTGTTGCTTTGGTACCAGCAACATCCCCTGGAAGAAATTTCATGAAAGAATAGAGTTGAAGGTGAACGAAATAAATTCATAAATTCATAAGTGAGATCCCTCCTATTCCATATGTTTACCCAAGATTTAGCTTTCGTTATTTTGGCTTCATAGTTCACTTCCATAATATCTGTTATAGACATATTATTCGCAAATTGTATTCCGAGTGCAACAAAACTACTTTGAATAAAATCTGGGTTGTAGTTTCTCAATCACCACCTCATCTGACACACACATGTCAGCTTAGCCAGACGGACTGACCGCAAAATATCAGTGGAAATCATCAAACACTATCTTCTTTACTACTCATTTTAATACCATAACTGCTATATCATATTGCCATACTACTGTACTATTACATGTTTACATAGTACTACTCATCATTCTATATAAGTACACGATTATTCAAAGAACTAAAGAATCAATCAATTCAATTTACTCATCATTCTCGCAATACTCCACCGCGTACCTCGGATCATTCTCCGCTCCCTCGCACACTGCTCCACTGCTCCTCCACTCCTCCTTCGCTGCTTCGCGCGTGGGAAACCTACTTTTAAGGTGTATAAAAGATATTAAAAAAATAATAGCCGTCCGGACTCTGGCCACCTCCACTAAGGGAGGGGGACCTCCCTTACATCTTTCCTATTTAAAGTCCACGTTCTGACCGCATGTTAACCACGGAAAACCACCTCAACTCGCCACAAGGACGAGGAGCGCATGGCTATTTTAATTATTTATTTGAAATCGAAAAGTGCGTTATAAAATTGATACGTGCGTCATAAAATTGATACGTGCAAAATTTCGTGGAACGTGAAATTTTACGACGAAATTGGCTCTCTCTCTCCCTCCCTCCACCCTCCAAGTTTCTGTTGCGTAGGTATTCCGTCTGTAGAAGGTGTGTAGGTATTCCGTAGGTATTCTGTCAGAAGGTTGTCCGTAGGGCGTAGAGTAGGTATTCCGTCTGTAGAAGGTGTGAAGGTAGAAGGTATGTAGAGTAGACAATAGACATATTGCGAATGAGATACTTTGCTTGGACCCCCCTATATATACTAACATTGACGAGATACGTAACATGATGTGGACTGATAAAGTGCGGTTATGCGAGAACTTGTTGCATCATGTTTGGAGCAGCGCGGTTATGGGAGAACCTATAATGCATGTTGTGAGATAGCACGAGATCCACCGCAGTGTGACGAGATACCATTATCACTCTCTGGATCTCATTATCACTCTCATTATCACTCTACCGCAGTGTGACGAGATACCATAATCACGTAAGAAATAATTATAAGTGAAAAGCTTTAGGGTATAGTGTATATAAACCTGAGATGAATGCGGCAGCAGAAGGCTCTCCTGTCATACCCAAGTCTCCAGCCTCTTTTCAGCTTCTGTTGCTTTGGTACCAACATCCCTGGAAGAAATTTCATGAAAGAATAGAGTTGAAGGTAACTAACTTGGTAACTTGGTAGAGTTTATCCGAGAGTCGAAAAGGTCATCAGAGGTCCGACCACCGCGCTGGTGAGTAGTCTACCAGAGAGTTTGACCAATTGCAGCTGTAGCCAGCGACCGGTGGGTTGTCCGGTATCAAAGCAACATAATTCGACAAATTGATTTTAAACGAATCAAATGTTTCAGCTGCTTTAACTGCGCCCGGTATAGTGTTCCACAGTTTTGGTCCTTGGACTGCAAATGATCTGTCATATAGCGTCTGATTACTTACTGTGCTCGACTTAGACAAAGAAGGTATGAGGGCTATTGTACCCTTGCCTCGATGTCTCCTTGAATTCGATTCCACAGCAATTTGGTACAACTTTATGGAGAATCTTCCACATCATCAGAATGATGTACCTTTCTCTTCTGCGTTGCAGTGACATCAGCTTTAGCTTAGCTAGTCTTTCCCAATAGTTGAGATGACGTAGACCAACTACACGACTGGTGAAAGTTCTTTGTACCCCTTCTAAAAGCTGGATCTCAGTGACCTTGCTAGGGTTCCACAGGGGACAGCAGTACTCTAGTGTACTCCTCACCAGTGACTTATACATGGTAGTCATGACCATACTGTCTCGAGTTTTGAAGACACTGAAAACCCATGAAAGCGTGCTCTAGCTTTTGACA
Organism: Beroe forskalii; assembly: GCA_011033025.1. Lineage (NCBI taxonomy): Eukaryota > Metazoa > Ctenophora > Nuda > Beroida > Beroidae > Beroe > Beroe forskalii. Next base: position 61,791 of record WFMF01000164.1, on the reverse strand, counting down.
CGGTGGTTGCGATATGTCTAGACCAACTCAAATCACTTGATACCTGAACACCAAGATCTCTAACGTTCTCCACAGGGTAAAGAGATTCATCGTTTGAAACCTTGTAAGTCAAAAGCTTCAGTGAAGAAGGGAGTTCGAGGAATGAGCTTTTCCTGTTATGGAAGTGATTCAAGAGCTCAAATTTCTGCTCATGAAGTTCCATGTTATTTTCACGTGACCAGTTGAGAATTCTGTTCAAGTCTTCCTGAAGCAGCATACAGTCGTCATAGCAGCCAATCTGTTTGGAAACTCGAGTGTCGTCTGCAAAAAAGCTGACCCTGGATGCAAGCACGACACGCTCCAAATCATTTATAAACAAAATGAATAAGAGCGGCCCAAGGACACTTCCCTGAGGAACACCGCTGAGCACTTTGGCGATGACGGAGTGGACACCATTGAGAACCACCACTTGGTCACGGTCCGTGAGAAATGACTGGATCCACGTAATTAGCTTTTTACGTGAAAGCCATATCTCCTTAGCTTCTTGATGAGAATATCCAGATCCACTTTATCAAATGCTTTCGCATAATCGAGATATATTGAGTCTGTATCTTGACCCTGAGTAAATCCTTCGAATATGTCGTCAAAGTGGTCGAGCATTTGAGTCAGGCAGCTTCTGTTAGATCTGAAACCGTGTTGCTTATCTGTCAGTAGATTGTTCGTTCCAGATGGTGAATCATGTGTTTTCTGACTACTCTCGTAGACTTTACAACATGTGAAGTTAAGGTAACAGGTCTGTAGTTAGCAGCTTCACATCGGCTACCTTTCTTAAATAACGGAGTGATGAACCCTGTCTTGTAGAACTTTGGCACAACGCCAGATGACATGGACTCGACCACAGAAGATAGATTGGCAAACTGAGGCTTGTTGCCTAAAATATGAAAAAGAGAACAAAACGCTAGATACGAGTAGTAAGATGAGAAATAATAGAAAAGTGGTGGAATAGGTTTAAATTGGCTAAGGTATGGAGGTATGGAGAACAAAACGCTAGTTACGAGTAGTAAGATGAGAAATAATAGAAAATTGGTGGAATAGGATTAAATTGGCTAAGGTATGGAGAGATACGAAAACGAACACTTCTCTTATTCCTACTTATCGTTTGTTTCGAATTTCGCTCTCCGACTTTTAACAGTACCAGTAAGGCGACACCACCTCTCCACCTACCACCTTGTGGTTTGTGCGACTTGTGAACAACTATGACGAGTAAACTGGATTCCTGGTGGTACGAATGGAAGAGCTTTGTTCCAGATTTTCACGCTTGAGAAGTGGCGGAGTAAAACCGAAAGATATTGAAAAAAGTTCAACAAAGGGCCCATGTCAGAGTTGACATTTGATCTTTTCACCTGCCTTTATGAGGCCCAGAAATATCTCAAGAACCACAAGAAAGAAACAGAAAACATGAAAATGGAAAGACATCAAATTGATACTCTGAACTCTAGCATTGAAGAAGGAATGTCCTCCCAAACTACAATGATGAACAGCATCCTGGAAGAAGTCAAAGAAAATGGAAAGAAATTATTGGAACTCAAGGCAGACATTGAGAATCAGGCAAAAGTGTATGAAGAGGCTGAAAAGTTTCAACATATGCCGATATACTACAGAAGTCAGCAGAAACTTATAACAACGGAGTAAGCAATCAACCTGAAACATTGGCTAAGCAAATGGTTTCCGAGATGAAAGCGTCCAACAGAAGATGTAACCTCGTATTCTATGGTATACGAGGAATTCACGTTGATCTCGAGAATGATATCTTCGACTACAGAAGTGAACTTGACGGTGTACTGAAACAAATGGAGAATAGATTAGAGTTTTCCATAAAACCTAATTATGTGGAACTATTGAGGAAATCGAACGATTTCCATCATGATGACGAAATAGGACAAGACGTATCAACCTGTACACTACGAGTTCAGTTCCAGAGTGAGTTCATTGCAACCAAGGTGCTAGAAAGGTCGAAGCATCTGAAACGCTCTGAAGAGTACTCCAAAGTTTACATCGCACCGGATCGGACATTTGCTGAACGAAAAGCAAGAGCAGAACTCGTCGAAAAATTGAAGGAAAAGATCAAAAACGAACCATCTATTAAATGGGTCATTCGTAAGGGTGAGGTTGTTAGCAATGGTTCATTTGGACGACGTCGTCGTACTGCGTTGGTCAGTTCGAACTCAGACTCTAAATAGAAGTATGAGAGGTCCACTGATTTGTTTGTTTATCACCAAACTGAATAACAATCCACAGTATGATTTGGAATTGGGGTAGATTTAGAGTTTTTATGTAAGAGTTGAGTTGGCTAAGCTGCCAAAACATTATTATTATTATTATTATGATTAACTTAGTCAGTAATATGCCGCACACGTGTAATCGAATTGCTCCTATATAAAGAATGTCGTTGTATTTCGGATAGTAATCAAAGTGCGCGGCTCAATTCTGCCGACGCTCAGACGTGTTGAGCTAATATTTTTTTGAGAGGGTGAGTTTTTTTTACCAAATTTGCGGCCTTTAAAATTTTGGTGGGCGGAAGGGGAAAACGGTCGATTTTAGTATGAAGCTGGAAGAAGAGTATTAAATAATGATAAATGGAATTGAGGTAGATAATCAGTGCTAAAATATGAAAAAAGAGAACAAAACGCTAGATACGAGTAGTAAGATGAGAAATAATAGAAAAGTGGTGGAATAGGTTTAAATTGGCTAAGGTATGGAGGTATGGAGAGAACAAAACGCTAGTTACGAGTAGTAAGATGAGAAATAATAGAAAATTGGTGGAATAGGATTAAATTGGCTAAGGTATGGAGAGATACGAAAACGAACACGTATGATTAACTTAGTCAGCAGACTGTTAAATTAAACAGTCTGCTGACTGCTGCAAATTATCAAATTATCAATACCGAAGTGAATTTAGTGGCAAATTCAGATGCAAGAAACCCTAAAAATTTTCGCCTGCGGCGGGCAGAGGGCTGTTGTAAATTTGTGATCAAATTTTGTTGATAAATTGGTCTTAGACACAGCCACAGGTGTGAAAAAGTGAAGATTTTCTCATGCGGCGGACTGTTGTAATCAAATTAAGAAATACCGAATTGATTTTAGAGACAGATTCAGATGCAAAACCCAATAATTTTCTGGCAGGCAGATTCTGGCAGATATGGACCCGAAACACCGAAAATTTTCGCCTGCAGCGGGCTGTTGTGATTCATCATGTGGCTTAATTGGTCCTAGACAGTCTTCAATGTGAAACTTTCAAACATTTCGCCTGCGGTGCTCAGAAAGATCAGTTAGGACTTTGGACTACCATCTATATGTTGTCTTTTTGAAAGCAAAGCGAGCAGGCCACAGAAATCATAAAAATGGGTCTTAGAGGAAATTCAAAATTTTCTGGATGCGGGCACATGGGTACTTTTTGCGAGCGAAGCGAGCGGGCCACAGAAAACGGAAAAAGTGGATTTAGTGGGAAAATTTTGGGCCACTACCGGGAAGAAAAATGCTTTTGAAAGGTAAGCATGACGGCAATGTTACGTGTCAGTGTCATATGATTGTGTGTACTCTGTAGGTACTCGGAGGGCAAACTGAAGAAGGGCAAATTATTATTTATCTTAACAGAAAAGCAAATTTCATGGCTTAATTGGATTCGAAGTATAGGATCACCACCAAATAATAGCAGAAAATATTACATAAGTACATAATCTATCAGAGAGTTCTACCTCAACTTGAGAGATCTACCTGATGAAGTGCAGTATAAGTTCATGATGATGAGGAGTCTTGTTGGAGTCCTCCGATGTACCGCTTCTCTGAAGACTGAAGACTGAGGAGGACATCATACATATCCCGCTCAGTAGGTCAGCCACTGCTTGGTAACCATATACTAAAACCATATACTAAAACATGACTTGTTAGTTGTTAAGCTTTAAGACTTGGATAAGTGATCATAGCTACTGCCTCAACAGCAATTTTCAAAGCATTATAGTAACATGAATGCTGTACATTTTGAAGTGACGCTGCAGCAGTTTTAAGGGGGGGGGGGGAGGGGGGTTCAACCCAATTTTTTTGGAAACAAGTTTCTGAGATAATGGTTTACCCATAAGGACCACCCCTGGGGCCAACTTTTTGGCTGGGTTTGGTACCCCCAGACCCACTGGCGCTGCCGTGGCGCCGTGCCCAAAAATGGGCCCAGAATGGGCATATTTTTTCAAAAGCGATTTGGGCGGGATCTGAGGTGTGCAATCGATAGATAATGGTCCCCTGAGTTACCATAAAAAATTTGAAGTCGATATCTCAAAAAATGGCCGAGTTATGGCTGAAAACGTATGCCCATATATGGGCATACGCGCGTTAGTAAAGCCTATTTTGTCCCATAACTTGATCAAATATCAATATTTTTGAATGAAACCAAATTTATTCGATAAATAACGTTAAGTTACGTATTCTCTGCAAGTATGGGGTTGATTGCTGCTAAAATGGCGATTTGAGGTCCAAAAAACTTCTAAAAAACCACAAAATCGCCATTTTCTCGGTTTGCGGTTTTGCGATAATCGACTTTACAATTACATTTTTTTCAATGTCTCAGCCGTTTTTCAATATTTTTACATGAAAATTTCAGAATTGCTTCAAAAAAAGCCTCAGATCCCGCCCAAGTCCCTTTTGAAAAAATATGCCCATTTTTGGGCACGGCGCCACGGCGGCGCCAGTGGGTCTGGGGGTACCAAACCCAGCCAAAAAGTTGGCCCCAGGGGTGGTCCTTATGGGTCAACCATTATCTCAGAAACTTGTATCCAAAAAATTTGGGTTGAACCCCCCCCCGGCCCCCCTTAACCGTCGCGTTCTTTCTCATATCATGGGTTTTACAGTAAAATACGCCTTAGGGGCCATCCAGAAATGAGCTCATCAAAAATTGGCCTTTTTTGAACATACATACATACTACCTCATCACTACCACATCATTTGGGAAAGATAGGGGGCCCAAGATACATACATACCCCAACTTCATCTCATCATATTTTGAAGATTTAATTTTATGTTACGTAACTCATTCAATATTAAAAGCTGAGGTGACGTTACTAGTACTACTGCAATTTAAGTTAGATCATCTAACTTAGATGTTGTTAATGTTGAATTAAAGAGTCTTCTTCTAGCCCTGATTCAGTGTATCGGATATGGTCCAATTTTACAACGAATGGTTGATGTCAAAATTGGGAAAATTTTGCCTCTATGTGAATGTGATGAGCTCATCATTTTGCAAACCTACATACATACTACCTCATCACTACCTCATCATTTCCAAAACATACATACATACCCAAATGATGAGCTCATTTCTGGATGGCCCCTTATAACCGCCGCGGACCATCACAACCAAAACCTTTTTGGAATAAATATTTTATAGGTACAGGCGGAGGTTTTATTTGATTTAATAAACTCATAAGATCACAGCAGCAAGGTTGGAAAAAACATCCAGTATTTTTCTATTTCTAAGTCCGGCAATTTGATTAGATTATAAAACGTGCTGAACCTGTGCTTAAATTTCGGTTTTGCATTAATTGCACTGCCATTGCAATTGCATATTCATAACGACTTCAACATTCGTGTACTTGATTTATGTGATTTCAGATAAGTGGAGTAAAATCAGGAAATCTCAATTTAGACAGACTTAAATTTTAAATTGCTTAATTTGTTTATTTTACTTTCATCTTTTAAAGAAGAAAAAAACATTTATTATTAGCACCATAAGATAATGCTATAATTAAATTTGAATAATCTTCAAATTTGCAGCTTTTTGCAAAAATTTCTTTACCTCTGACGACCAGGGAGGAAGTGAAGAAGAATTGGTTTAATATAATAATTTTGCGTTCAGAGACGTTCGTTATCGAAACGGGGCACGTGAAACGGTCCTATAAAAATGTTGGTTTTCGTTTAAACAGTGCTTTTTAGCGGATCTCATTTTAGACAAACGTTAGTCGTGGCTCCTTTTCAAATTTTCATTCTTAGTTTTGCTCATAATAGTCAATTCTATTTTAATGAGTGCCAGATCTATAGAAGTCTAATCCTAAAGACTACTCCTCTAAAACCAATTGTCTGACATAACGCTCCCCCTTTTGAGAATGAGGTTTTGGCAGCTGTCTGCACTGGTGGTAGTTCTGTGTCTACACTCCACGACACAGAACGTCCTGTCTTGTCAAAGTGCCAAGAAGCTCTTCAAACACTGCGTAAACAATGGTGAGATTGTTTATCATTCACTTTCAAATATAATGGCAATTCTTATCACCGCTTTAATTTAACTGGGCCCATTTTAAACCGGCCTTTTTAAATTTTAACCAGTCCTTTGGACAAAGTTATCAAAGTAGTTTTTGTCCTTAAGACCCCTTCCCCCGCAGGCTACGTTCCCCAAGACGTGGTGGGATGTGTTGGCATGGTAGCTGTTGCCATGGCAACATCTCACCCTGTTACCATGTTGCCCTTAGTAACACTTCACCCCCCGCAGGCTACGTTCCTCAGGACGTGGTGGGATGTGTTGGCATGGTAGCTGTTGCCATGGTAACATCTCACCCCTGTTACCATGTTGCCCTTAGTAACACTTCACCCCCGCCTACGTTTATGTGGTGGGGTAGCTGTTGTCTCACCCTGTTACCACATGTTGCCCTTTAGTAACACCCCCCCCGCAGGCTACGTTCCCCAGGACGTGGTGGGATGTGTTGGCATGGTAGCTGTTGCCATGGTAACATCTCACCCTGTTACCATGTTGCCCTTAGTAACACTTCACCCCCGCAGGCTACGTTCCCAGGACGTGGTGGGATGTGTTGGCATGGTAGCTGTTGCCATGGTAACATCTCACCCTGTTACCATGTTGCCCTTAGTAACACTTCACCCCCCGCAGGCTACGTTCCCCAGGACGTGGTGGGATGTGTTGGCATGGTAGCTGTTGCCATGGTAACATCTCACCCTGTTACCATGTTGCCCATAGTAACACTTCACCCCCGCAGGCTACGTTCCCCAGGACGTGGTGGGATGTGTTGGCATGGTAGCTGTTGCCATGGTAACATCTCACCCTGTTACCATGTTGCCCTTAGTAACACTTCACCCCCGCAGGCTACGTTCCCCAGGACGTGGTGGGATGTGTTGGCATGGTAGCTGTTGCCATGGTAACATCTCACCCTGTTACCATGTTGCCCTTGGTAACACTTCACCCCCGCAGGCTACGTTCCCCAGGACGTGGTGTCACCCTGTTACCATGTTGCCCTTAGTAACACTTCACCCCCCGCAGGCTACGTTCCCCAGGACGTGGTGGGATGTGTTGGCATGGTAGCTGTTGCCATGGTAACATCTCACCCTGTTACCATGTTGCCCTTAGTAACACTTCACCCCCGCAGGCTACGTTCCCCAGGACGTGGTGGGATGTGTTGGCATGGTAGCTGTTGCCATGGTAACATCTCACCCTGTTACCATGTTGCCCTTAGTAACACTTCACCCCCCGCAGGCTACGTTCCCCAGGACGTGGTGGGATGTGTTGGCATGGTAGCTGTTGCCATGGTAACATCTCACCCTGTTACCATGTTGCCCTTAGTAACACTTCACCCCCCGCAGGCTACGTTCCCCAGGACGTGGTGGGATGTGTTGGCATGGTAGCTGTTGCCATGGTAACATCTCACCCTGTTACCATGTTGCCCATAGTAACACTTCACCCCCCCCGCAGGCTACGTTCCCCAGGACGTGGTGGGATGTGTTGGCATGGTAGCTGTTGCCATGGTAACATCTCACCCTGTTACCATGTTGCCCTTAGTAACACTTCACCCCCCGCAGGCTACGTTCCCCAGGACGTGGTGGGATGTGTTGGCATGGTAGCTGTTGCCATGGTAACATCTCACCCTGTTACCATGTTGCCCTTAGTAACACTTCACCCCCCGCAGGCTACGTTCCCCAGGACGTGGTGGGATGTGTTGGCATGGTAGCTGTTGCCATGGTAACATCTCACCCTGTTACCATGTTGCCCTTAGTAACACTTCACCCCCGCAGGCTACGTTCCCCAGGACGTGGTGGGATGTGTTGGCATGGTAGCTGTTGCCATGGTAACATCTCACCCTGTTACCATGTTGCCCTTAGTAACACTTCACCCCCCGCAGGCTACGTTCCCCAGGACGTGGTGGGATGTGTTGGCATGGTAGCTGTTGCCATGGTAACATCTCACCCTGTTACCATGTTGCCCTTAGTAACACTTCACCCCCCGCAGGCTACGTTCCTCAGGACGTGGTGGGATGTGTTGGCATGGTAGCTGTTGCCATGGTAACATCTCACCCTGTTACCATGTTGCCCCATAGTAACACCCTTCACCCCCGCAGGCTCACCCCTGCAGGTTCCCCAGGACGTGGTGGGGGGTGTTGGCATGGTAGCTGTTGCCATGGTAACATCTCACCCTGTTACCATGTTGCCCTTAGTAACACTTCACCCCCGCAGGCTACGTTCCACAGGACGTGGTGGGATGTGTTGCCATGGTAACATCTCACCCTGTTACCATGTTGCCCTTAGTAACACTTCACCCCCCGCAGGCTACGTTCCCCAGGACGTGGTGGGATGTGTTGGCATGGTAGCTGTTGCCATGGTAACATCTCACCCTGTTACCATGTTGCCCTTAGTAACACTTCACCCCCCCGCAGGCTACGTTCCCCAGGACGTGGTGGGATGTGTTGGCATGGTAGCTGTTGCCATGGTAAATATCTCACCCTGTTACCATGTTGCCCATAGTAACACTTCACCCCCGCAGGCTACGTTCCCCAGGACGTGGTGGGATGTGTTGGCATGGTAGCTGTTGCCATGGTAACATCTCACCCTGTTACCATGTTGCCCTTAGTAACACTTCACCCCCCGCAGGCTACGTTCCCCAGGACGTGGTGGGATGTGTTGGCATGGTAGCTGTTGCCATGGTAACATCTCACCCTGTTACCATGTTGCCCTTAGTAACACTTCACCCCCGCAGGCTACGTTCCCAGGACGTGGTGGGGATGTTGGCATGGTAGCTGTTGCCATGGTAACATCTCACCCTGTTACCATGTTGCCCTTAGTAACACTTCACCCCCGCAGGCTACGTTCCCCAGGACGTGGTGGGATGTGTTGGCATGGTAGCTGTTGCCATGGTAACATCTCACCCTGTTACCCATAGTAACACTTCACCCCCGCAGGCTACGTTCCCCAGGACGTGGTGGGATGTGTTGGCATGGTAGCTGTTGCCATGGTAACATCTCACCCTGTTACCATGTTGCCCTTAGTAACACTTCACCCCCCGCAGGCTACGTTCCCCAGGACGTGGTGGGATGTGTTGGCATGGTAGCTGTTGCCATGGTAACATCTCACCCTGTTACCATGTTACCCTTAGTAACACTTCACCTCCCGCAGGCTACGTTCCCCAGGACGTGGTGGGATGTGTTGGCATGGTAGTTGTTGCCATGGTAACATCTCACCCTGTTACCATATTGCCCATAGTAACACTTCACCCCCCGCAGGCTACGTTCCCCAGGACGTGGTGGGATGTGTTGCCATGGTAGCTGTTGCCATGGTAACATCTCACCCTGTTACCTACCCTTAGTAACACTTCACCTCCCGCAGGCTACGTTCCCCAAGACGTGGTGGGATGTGTTGGCATGGTAGCTGTTGTCATGGTAACATTTCACCCTGTTACCATGTTGCCCTTAGTAACACTTCACCCCCCGCAGGCTACGTTCCCCAGGACGTTGTGGGATGTGTTGGCATGGTAGCTGTTGCCATGGTAACATCTCACCCTGTTACCCATAGTAACACTTCACCCCCGCAGGCTACGTTCCTTAGGACGTGGTGGGATGTGTTGGCATGGTAGCTGTTGCCATGGTAACATCTCACCCTGTTACCATGTTGCCCTTAGTAACACTTCACCCCCGCAGGCTACGTTCCCCAGGACGTGGTGGGATGTGTTGGCATGGTAGCTGTTGCCATGGTAACATCTCACCCTGTTACCATGTTGCCCATAGTAACACTTCACCCCCCCGCAGGCTACGTTCCCCAAGACGTGGTGGGATGTTTTGGCATGGTAGCTGTTGCCATGGTAACATCTCACCCTGTTACCATGTTGCCCTTAGTAACACTTCACCCCCGCAGGCTACGTTCCCCAGGACGTGGTGGGATGTGTTGGCATGGTAGCTGTTGCCATGGTAACATCTCACCCTGTTACCATGTTGCCCTTAGTAACACTTCACCCCCCGCAGGCTACGTCCCCCAGGACGTGGTGGGATGTGTTGGCATGGTAGCTGTTGCCATGGTAACATCTCACCTTGTTACCATGTTGTCCATAGTAACACTTCACCCCCCGCAGGCTACGTTCCTCAGGACGTGGTGGGATGTTTTGGCATGGTAGCTGTTGCCATCGTAACATCTCACCCTGTTACCATGTTGCCCATAGTAACACTTCACCCCCCGCAGGCTACGTTCCTCAGGACGTGGTGGGATGTTTTGGCATGGTAGCTGTTGCCATGGTAACATCTCACCCTGTTACCATGTTACCCTTAGTAACACTTCACCCCCCGCAGGCTACGTTCTCCAAGACGTGGTGGGATGTTTTGGCATGGTAGCTGTTGCCATGGTAACATCTCACCCTGTTACCATGTTGCCCTTAGTAACACTTCACCCCCCGCAGGCTACGTTCCCCAGGACGTGGTGGGATGTGTTGGCATGGTAGCTGTTGCCATGGTAACATCTCACCCTGTTACCATGTTGCCCATAGTAACACTTCACCCCCGCAGGCTACGTTCCCCAGGACGTGGTGGGATGTGTTGGCATGGTAGCTGTTGCCATGGTAACATCTCACCCTGTTACCATGTTGCCCTTAGTAACACTTCACCCCCGCAGGCTACGTTCCCCAGGACGTGGTGGGATGTGTTGGCATGGTAGCTGTTGCCATGGTAACATCTCACCCTGTTACCATGTTGCCCTTAGTAACACTTCACCCCCGCAGGCTACGTTCCCCAGGACGTGGTGGGATGTGTTGGCATGGTAGCTGTTGCCATGGTAACATCTCACCCTGTTACCATGTTGCCCTTAGTAACACTTCACCCCCCGCAGGCTACGTTCCCCAGGACGTGGTGGGGTGTGTTGGCATGGTAGCTGTTGCCATGGTAACATCTCACCCTGTTACCATGTTGCCCTTAGTAACACTTCACCCCCCGCAGGCTACATTCCCCAAGACGTGGTGGGATGTGTTGGCATGGTAGCTGTTGCCATGGTAACATCTCACCCTGTTACCATGTTGCCCTTAGTAACACTTCACCCCCCGCAGGCTACGTTCCCCAGGACGTGGTGGGATGTGTTGGCATGGTAGCTGTTGCCATGGTAACATCTCACCCTGTTACCATGTTGCCCATAGTAACACTTCACCCCCCGCAGGCTACGTTCCCCAAGACGTGGTGGGATGTGAGCCCAGGACTGAGAGGGAGAGGTATGAGAGGGGGCGGTGTATGGAGGCTGAGAAGAAGGCGTACACTCACTGCGGCTACAGACACTGTCCTGAGTGGGAGCCCCAGAGAGAGGACACTAAAGTGGCGGTGGCTTCAGACCATGACGCCTGCACTAAGATAGGCATGAACACCATGGCTATGGGTGGCAGTTCGGTGGACGCCGCCATCTCAACTCTGCTGTGTCTGGGCGCAGTGCAGCCGCAGTCTAACGGCATAGGGGGAGGAGGCTTCATGCTGATACACAGTGGAGAGGAAAACACAGCCATCAACTTCAGGAACCAGGCTCCCCAGGCAGCTTACAAGGACATGTTCGTAGACAACCCCAGGGAATCTGTGTACGGGGGCAAGGCAGTGAGTGTCCCGGGAGAGATTGCTGGACACTTCCAAGCACATCAGAAGTACGGCAGACTGAACTGGGAGGAGCTATTCGCTCCTACTATCGCCATGCTGAGAGAAGGCATCAGAGTGACAGGGCACATGGAGCTGGCCCTCAAAGTGGTGAAGAACGAGCTGGTGAAGGACAAGGTGGCAAGGAGCATCTTCTTCAACAACCGGAACAACGCCAACTCTCATCTCAGAGAGGGCGACATGTTCAGGAACGAGAGGCTGGCAGACACCTACGAGGCCATCGCTAAGAAGGGACCTAATGCGTTCTACAAGAAGAATATAGCCAGCAACATCGTTAAGGCTTCAGTGAGTTGAATAGTACCTATAGGCTGTATTATTTGTAAAAATTATCAATATCGCTACTGCATGCAATGCAACTGCCATTATGCGCTGCACTGTCGACAAAATGCAAAGTTATAATGTCAAGGTTCCTAGTTTCCTAGAAACTCAGTACTGACACTGCCTATACCTAACGTGTCTCATCCCAGGACGCCCGGGATGGTATCCTGACGTTGGGAGACCTGAAGAAGTACCGAGTGAAGGTTGAGGACCCCATGAGTGTGGATTACCGGTCCCTGAACGTACTGACCACGCCCTCCCCCTCCTCTGGTCACGTGATATCCCTAATCCTCCAGCTCCTTGATAACTTCGACATCTCCCGCAACGACACCGCCTCCTACAACAAGATCTTGGAAGCGTTCAGGTTCGGCTACGCGATGAGGGGCTACACTGGGGACAAGGACTTTTCCAAACAGAGCCGGTGGGTGATTAGGAAGATTAAAGACGGCTCCTGGGCGCGGGATATCCTCTCCAAACACCTGAAGGAGAACAGACAGGGCCAGATCACCCCCTACTCCAGCCCTCAGGACTACATGGAGGGAGGACCCATCTACCAGACCCGCGACAACACCCACACGACCCACGTCTCAGTGGTGGGACCGGAGGGGGACGCTGTCTCCGTCATGTCCTCAGTCAACACTTACTTCGGCTCCTGTGTCATGACAGAGGACGGAATAGTGCTCAACAACGAGATGAACGACTTCTCCATCCCCGGAGTTATCAACGAGTTCGGATTCCCTGCAGCTCCTGAGAACTTCATAGCGCCCAGGAAGCGAGCTCAGTCCTCTGCCAGTCCTATGATAGCCCTGGACGAGGCGGGAGAGGTGGTGTTTGTGTCTGGTGCTGAGGGGGGCTCCCGGATAATCACCAGCACCACCCTCTCACTAATCAGGGCAGTGGATTGGGACATGGGGCTGGGAGACAACGCACATGCAGCCAGAGTACACGATCAGCTGAACAACGTGGTGAACTACGAGTCCTGGTTACCACGTCACATCGTGGAGGGTTTGGAGAGGATGGGGTACCAGATGGAGGCGTACCCTAAGGGGGAGGTACCCAGCTCAGTCAACACCATCTCCAGACTACACGGCTTCGAAGTAGAGGGGGACCCCAGGAAGGAGGGGAGCGGGAGGGTGCAACACCTCAGCGACATAGAGCGACATTGAGAGACATAGGAAGGAGATATTAGACAGTTTTAAGAGACGGTGTTTCACATTTAACAGCAGCAAAAGGGTTGAGATGGCAATGAATGTGGACTCCAGAGGTGTTTTTAATTCAAATTTCAATTGGAGGGTGCGTGAAGTTAAATATTCAGAATTTTATTTGGGATTGTCTTTTAAATTTGCAATGTAAATATTATAATTGACGTTTCAAGTTCGCTTGAAAGCATACCAATCTATCGTGTCCCTGTTTCGTATTCGTCGGAGTTTTCCAGTATCTCTATTTTATATCGCCATTCATTGGAATCATTAAACTCGTGATATTCGTAACACAAATTAACACAATATTAACAAACAGAATTAGCCCATTTGATAAAATTCTAAAAACTAGAAAATAATACAAAATTTTATCGGATTTAAGTTCACACGCCAGCATTACGTAAACAAGTGACTGGAAGTATTGTTCAAGTTCCACTCTAAGGGTAACCGGGCCGGACTCAGACGGGTTTCTTCGCGCTCACACTCTTCCAGTTCAGCTGAACTTTCTGCCTCGTCTTGAGAGGTTGAGTGTCCATGCAAAACCTGGGATAAGTGTGATCTAATAAAAAGTAACTGTTACAGTTGTTGTCACTGACAAGGAGATCTTATAAGCGGGTCCCAAGCGAACTTTGAAAAACCAAAATCATCTGGAAATGAGATTATTATGGTGCAATAACAGTTACTTGAGGTTTCGTTACCAAAATACAATGCTCCAACTACTCAGTAAACAATATTTGACAATCTCACCTCTTGAAAGCTTCCAGCTCCCTCTCAGATTCCTCCAGATAATCCATCTCCTGCGGTGGGAAAAACGTAATACTCATGGTGGGGGGTTGGAGAAACGTAATACTCATGGTGGAGGGGGGGAGAGAAACGTCATATTCATGGGGGGTTGGGGGTTTATGGGGTATGAGAAACGTCATACTCATGGGGTGGTTGGAGAAACGTCATACTCATGGGATTGGGGGGTTGGGGAAACGTAATATTCATGGGGGAAGCGTAATACGCATGGGGGGGGGGTGGAGAAACGTCATGCTCATTTTTGGGGGGGGTCGGAGAAACTTCATACTTATGGGGCGGGGGTTGGAGAAACGTGCTCATGGGGGGGGGGGAAGTTGGAGGAACGTCATACACATGAGGGGTGGAGAAAAGTCATATTTATTGGGGGGTTGGGGAAACGTCATACTTATGGGGGGGTTGGAGAAACTTCATATGCACGGGGAAGGGGTGGGGTTGGAGAAACGTAATACTCAAGGGGGGAGGGAGGAACATCAGGAATCAGGATGGTAGTATAAGTGGGACTTGGGAGAGGGGGTTGGAGAAATATCAGGATATTAATATCAGGAGGAATGCCAGGAGGGGGGTGAAGGGCTGGGGTTAGGGGTGGATTCCTGCCAGGTGTCAGGGTATTTATTCAATAGTAAGCTTATTAGAAAATCATCGGTCCAAGATGTCAGAAGTCATTGCCTTATTACAGGAAGATTGTGTAATCAGGTTATCATAGAACTATGGTTGCACATATTAAACGTGCATCAAATTGAAACCGGAAAAAAAACTTACATCGGCTTGGCACTTCGGAAGGAAGATGTCATCTGTAATGAGGAATAATCAGTTATGTGACAATTATCAGTCCTTCAATAGTGACAATTATTGAAAGCATTACTTGCAGTTATTAAAGATAAGAATGCTTCTCTAACTTACCCAGGCTCTCATTTCGCTTCTTCTTCTTCTTGAACTTCTTCTTCTTTCCCCCGGTCTCCTCCTCCTTAGGCTTGCTCATCACTGTCTTGTGCTCCGCAGGACGTTTTGCTGCAGGTTCGTCCCCTGACTTGTCCTCTTTCAGGGGCTGCTTCTTAGCGGAGGGGGGCGGCGCCCCCTCCTCCCCCTCCTTGTGGAGGGGTACCACCTCTATCCCCTTGTGAGATACCACCAGTTTAGTGGGGGTCCCCTTGAACTGCTTCAGGTTGGTAGGCAGTGTGAAGGGCTGGTCTGTTCCAGGACCCACTTGCTTGCTCCCGGACTTCTTCTTAGGACCGGGTGACTTCTGGGGCGCCGCCTTGGCGGCGTTACTCTGGTTCCGGTGCATCTCTACTTTGGAGAGGACGGCTTTCTTCAGCTCCGCCTGCTTTACACTTAACTTAGCGCTGTGGTTTGGGGGCGGGGGAGGCCCGTACGGCTGGTTGGGGGTGGCAGGGGCTTCGCCCCCCTTTGCTTTGGGGCGGTAGCACTCCATGACGTTTAGCTTGGGTTTCACCACCGGCTCGGGTTTGGGTCGCTCCTTCTTCAAAGTCTCCACGATGAGGGCTTCCCGGGACTTCTCCGAGTCTGTTTTGTCTTGAGGTGGGGCCGGCAGATCGGCTTCCTGAGGGGGAGGGAAGGGTATTGAGTGACAGATTGCAGAACAAGGGGAGTTAGTTAGAGATATATAGCATGACAGACTGGTAACAGAAATGAGGGGTAAGCGACAATACACAACAGCAAATCAAATACATTCTCAAATCAAACCCCCCATGCTTTACCTTGTCCATGTCCTTGAGGAAAGAGAATGCCGGCATGAGCCGCCCATTGGGCATGTTGTTCCGGTTTGAGCGGTCTGTCATCTCCTTGGGCATGTTCATGGCCTCGATGCCCTGTATCTGTCGCTTGTACATGGGGTGCTCCTCTATCCTGTGCCCACAGAGGAGCAAGGCTCGCTGCTCCTTGCTCAAACTCTCGTACTTGTCTAGGTGGAAGGAGAAGGTCGGGGGTTGCTCCCCCACAAGCGGGTCACACGCCCCCTCTGACGTGTTATCACGAGGACTGATCGCGGTTTTATCGTTCCCCGGTGACGGGGTAGACACCTTTGATTCGTCAGAACTCTTCCTGTTTTTGTTCTCACTGTTTGACCCCGAGTTAGCCCCGGGTGCGTTAGCCCCCTTGTCTGCTGATTCCCCTGAAGGGGGCGCAGCCCCGCAAATTGAACTGTTCTCCTTCTTACTCTCCTCGCCCCTATCCTTGGGCTTGCTCCGGCGCTTTCTGCGCTTCGTTTCCTTCCCGTCGTTACCCTCAATGAAAGAGACGAGTTCCTCCAAACTCCGATCGTCCCCGTTATTGGTAGGCTTAGCCTGCCCGTCCGGCACAGTCCTTCCCGGCGCCTCCGGCGGGGGCGGCTGCTCCACCTTCAGGTTGAAGTTGCTCTGGTGCTCCGCGCACAGCTCGCGCCGCGCTTTCTCCGGGTTCCGCTTGTACTCGAGCTTCTTGCGCAGCTTCTCCCGCAGTATCTCGTAGTTGTGCGAGTTCTGTGCGGAGCTGGGGTTGGGGTGGCCCACCAGCTCGCAGTAGCAGCACGCGCAGTACTTGGGTTTGTCGGAGTCCTTGGAGGAGACCGAGCTAGTGGAGAGACGGCGCTCTGAGGGGGCTCTCTCCTCACCATCGTCAATGGTCTGCGTGCTGCTGTCGCACCCTGAGGGAAAGAAGGGTGAAAAAGGAGGGAATGGGGGGTGCTAAAGAAGAGGGGTGAAAGAGGAGGAAATGGTTTGCGTGCTGCTGTCACACCCTGATCCTGAGGGAGTGAGGGAGAAGGGGGTGCTGTCACACCCTGAGGGAGAAGGGTGAAGGAGGAAATGGGGGTGCTGTGACACCCTGAGGGAAAGGGGTGAAGGAGGAATGGGGGTGCTGTGACACCCTGAGGAAGCAGGGGGTAAAGAGGAGGAAATGGTTTGCGTGCTGCTGTCACACCCTGATCCTGAGGGAGTGAGGGAGAAGGGGTGCTGTCACACCCCGAGGGAAAGGGGTGAAAGAAGAGCAAATGGGGGGGGGTGATGTAACACCCTGAGGGAGTAGGGGGGTAAAGAAGAGGAAATGGGGGGGGGTGATGTAACACCCTGAGGGAAAGGGGTGAAAGAAGAGGAAATGGGGGTGATGTAACACCCTGAGGGAGAAGGGTTAAGGAGGAGGAATGGGGGTGCTGTCACACCCTGAGGGAAAGGGGTGAAAGAAGAGGAAATGGGGGGTGATGTAACACCATGAGGGAGAAGAGTGAAGGAGGAAATGGGGGTGCTGTGACACCCTGAGGAAGTAGGGGGGTGAAAGAAGAGGAAATGGGGGGGGGGGTGATGTAACACCCTGACTCCTGAGGGAGAAGGGTAAAGGAGGAATGGGGGTGCTGTGACACCCTGAGGAAGTAGGGGGGTAAAGAGGAGGAAAGGGGGGGGGTGCTGTCACACCTTGACTCCTTTGTGAAAGGGGAAGGGGTGAAAGAATCACCCATCCATTGAAAGTGAGAAACAAGAATTACACGGGTGGAACACAGCTAGCCTCGCTCACCAGACTCCTTAATGTCGTAGAGGGTGGTGACCCAGTTCCGGGTCATGTCTAGGGGCGCTGTCTCGTCCACTGGTGGAGGCGGTGATTCCTCATCAGTCTCTTCATTCGCTGCTATGGAGTCCATGAGAGTGGTGCAAGCCGCGCAGTCGCACGCGCACGCGCCTTCCTCCTCTACCCGCGACGCTTTGATCTCAATGGAACCTGGAGTTACATGTGCAGTGATGGTGCATATTCTGAGGGCCAAAACTAGACACTTCAAGGTTCTGAGGGTCAAGTCAAAGCTAGAAACTTCAAGGTTCTGAGGGTCAAGTCAAAGCTAGACACTTCAAGGTTCTTTAAGGATTACCTTAGGAGGTCTATTTATATGGATCGAAATTGCGGTGTTTGAAATTTTGGTAGGTTGAAAATATGGGGATTTTTTTCAAAAATCCCCAAATTTCACCCACCAAATAAAATTGGGTGATTTTTCTAACTTTTGCTGACAAATGAAAGATTTTTGGGAAAACAATGGAAAATAGATTAATTCTAATATTACAAATCGAATTCTTGATCGTCTTCCTGAGCCTCTGCTTCATTAATTACTGTTCTAAATTTTTGAATTTCAATTGTTTTAACCATTTGACTTTGACTAAATTATCTGTAACTATCTGAAAACTCATCTCTGAAACGAAATTGTACTGTTTTAGTACAGATAGTTCAAGAAATTTCGAAAGCGGGTTGAATTAAATCGGGGAGTAAAATTGTGGCGGGCAAAATTTTGGTAGATTGAAAATATGGGGATTTTTTCGAAAAATCCCCAAATTACACCCTTTATAAATAGACCTCCTAAGGTAAGTCAAGGCTAGACACTTCAAAATATGTTTGGTACAAAAACTTATGACCCATAACTATGACATTGAAAAGCAACAGTTATTAAGACCTACTCAGTACTCGGTAACCTAGTATCGTTAACCTCACCGCCCAACTCACCGGACGCAAGTTTGTCCACTTTGACGCTCTTCAGAACCTCAGTTGTGGCTTTGAGCTGGGTTTTGGGGTAGGTTGGCGGGGCCGGGATGGTGTGTTTTATGAATAGTTTCTTGTGCCCGATCAAGGACTGCGGGAGAGTCTCTGACGGCTCCTCTTTCGTGCTGGGCTCAGAGTCGTCTTGGCTGAGGGAAGGTTTGATTACCTGCTCTAATCGAGCTGCAATCTCTACCCAAAAGTGGCTTCGTTTGAAACAATCGTTTTAACTAACTTGGTAACTTGGTAGAGTTTATCCGAGAGTCGAAAAGGTCATCAGAGGTCCGACCACCGCGCTGGTGAGTAGTCTACCAGAGAGTTTGACCAATTGCAGCTGTAGCCAGCGACCGGTGGGTTGTCCGGTATCAAAGCAACATAATTCGACAAATTGATTTTAAACGAATCAAATGTTTCAGCTGCTTTAACTGCGCCCGGTATAGTGTTCCACAGTTTTGGTCCTTGGACTGCAAATGATCTGTCATATAGCGTCTGATTACTTACTGTGCTCGACTTAGACAAAGAAGGTATGAGGGCTATTGTACCTTGCCTCGATGTCTCCTTGAATTCGATTCCACAGCAATTTGGTACAACTTTATGGAGAATCTTCCACATCATCAGAATGATGTACCTTTCTCTTCTGCGTTGCAGTGACATCAGCTTTAGCTTAGCTAGTCTTTCCCAATAGTTGAGATGACGTAGACCAACTACACGACTGGTGAAAGTTCTTTGTACCCCTTCTATAAGCTGGATCTCAGTGACCTTGCTAGGGTTCCACAGGGGACAGCAGTACTCTAGTGTACTCCTCACCAGTGACTTATACATGGTAGTCATGACCATACTGTCTCGAGTTTTGAAGACACTGAAAACCCATGATAGCGTGCTCCTAGCTTTTGACACGGTGGTTGCGATATGTCTAGACCAACTCAAATCACTTGATACCTGAACACCAAGATCTCTAACGTTCTCCACAGGGTAAAGAGATTCATCGTTTGAAACCTTGTAAGTCAAAGCTTCAGTGAAGAAGGGGAGTTCGAGGAATGAGCTTTTCCTGTTATGGAAGTGATTCAAGAGCTCAAATTTCTGCTCATGAAGTTCCATGTTATTTTCACGTGACCAGTTGAGAATTCTGTTCAAGTCTTCCTGAAGCAGCATACAGTCGTCATAGCAGCCAATCTGTTTGGAAACTCGAGTGTCGTCTGCAAAAAAGCTGACCCTGGATGCAAGCACAACACGCTCCAGATCATTTATAAACAGAATGAATAAGAGCGGCCCAAGGACACTTCCCTGAGGAACACCGCTGAGCACTTTGGCGATGACGGAGTGGACACCATTGAGAACCACCACTTGGTCACGGTCCGTGAGAAATGACTGGATCCACGTAATTAGCTTTTCGTGAAAGCCATATCTCCTTAGCTTCTTGATGAGAATATCCAGATCCACTTTATCAAATGCTTTCGCATAATCGAGATATATTGAGTCTGTATCTTGACCCTGAGTAAATCCTTCGAATATGTCGTCAAAGTGGTCGAGCATTTGAGTCAGGCAGCTTCTGTTAGATCTGAAACCGTGTTGCTTATCTGTCAGTAGATTGTTCGATTCCAGATGGTGAATCATGTGTTTTCTGACTACTCTCTCGTAGACTTTTACAACATGTGAAGTTAAGGTAACAGGTCTGTAGTTAGCAGCTTCACATCGGCTACCTTTCTTAAATAACGGAGTGATGAACCCTGTCTTATAGAACTTTGGCACAACGCCAGATGACATGGACTCCGACCACAGAAGATAGATTGGCAAACTGAGGCTTGTTGCACATTTCTTTAGGAGAATGGCCGGGATACCATCGGGTCCAGGGGCAGAGTCAAGCTTAATTTCAGCTATAGCTTCCTTTATGCTCTCCAGTGTTAGTTCCATTTCTGTATCACTACTGGTGAGTGGTGGTACAGTAAAGGAAGGAGCTGACTTTTCTGTACAGTTAGGATCACTGAAAACAGAACAAAACTGTTGCTGAAGAATGTTAGCCATCTCCTTTCTGTCAGTCACCAGTTCCTTGTCAGCATTCAAGAGAGTGTTGATACTGTGCTTAACTTTGGAGAAGGATTTAGCGTAGGGAGTAGAAAAACTTCGGGTTAGTCTTGATTCTTTCTACTGCTCGTCTTTCTCCTTGATCAAGGTGGTGGATGATAGCCTCCTTTATGTCGTAGGACACCAACCCGATCTCATCTTCAAGTTCCTTGATTCGGGCCGCGTCACCCGAGCACTTTGCTGCAGAGAGCCGACCTCTGAGCTTCGACTTTCTGCGTCTCAAGGAATTGTAGAGCTTAGGTCGACCAGTCGGCGGTCGTTTGCGAGGGACATTCTCCAGGCACATATCGAGTAGTTTTTGATTGAATTTAGCAGGAAATTCCTCGAATGAGCATGTTTCTCGCAATTCTGTCCAATCCACATCATCGAATAGCTCGTTGAGTAGGACAAAGTCAGCTTGGTTGAAATCCAGAGACCTGAAGTTCATTTCATCGAGATAAGCTGCCTGCGCATCGTCCATGGCACCGGGATTGAAGGACAGAAGAACATTCACCATTTCATGATCCGATAGCTCTGTAGATTCAGCTTTGACATCTGAAATAAGTCTGTCGTTATTACAGAGAACAAGGTCCAAGATGTTGCTCCCTCTGGTGGGTACTGTTACCATTTGACTGAGCAGGAATGTAGACATGAAGTTCAGCAGACACTGAGCTGAAAACTTCGACTCAGACGTTCCTCCGCTCAAGACATTTAGGGAGTCCCAGTCAATCTGAGGCAGGTTGAAGTCGCCTGTAATGAAAATGTCATAGTCAGTACTTGGGAGACTTTCAATAGTGCACTTCAGGTGCTCTATCAGGTTAGAGAAGCTTGAGAAGCTTGCATCAGGCGGTCTGTATACCACTGCCACCAATAGCTTTGCAGAAGGGTACACATTACAGACAGCCTGGCAGAAACCGTCATCGTAGCACTCCGACAAAGAGATGGGGAGCGAAGAAAGTGAGTAAAGTAGAACTCCGCCGCCGTTCCTTTTATCGCGGTCACTCCGAGATACACAGTAGCCTGGGATCTGCAGTTGAGCGTCACTGATGTAAGATTTCAGCCACGACTCCGTAATGGCAATAAACGGAAACATCTTCCCCGAGAGTCGATTCTCCTCAACATGCCCAATGAGGTCATTGAGCTTCCATCTGCCGACACTCTGCGCAGATGGGTTGAGGCTCCTAGCATTTAGTAGTAGGAGTGATGAGAGAAGGGGATGTGGTGGGGAGGAAGCCTGGACACTCCTAGCGGCATCATGGGAGGGGGTGGTGGGGCTTGGTAAGCCATGGGTGGTGGCTGGTAAGCCATAACTGGCGGAGGAGCTGGAACTGCACCTTGTTCCACTCTCTTCTCCAACGAGTCCAACTTGGCCGCCATCCCTACAACCAAGTCTCGCAACTCTAAAAAATCACTGGAATTAGAGTTGCTGCTGACATTCTTCTGCTTTGTGGCTCTTCCCTTTTCAGCTTGTGGGTTAGCTTTGGAGTCACTTCCTCGCTTCTTCCTGGCAGAACTGGGATGAAACTTGGAGCAGTCTTTTTTAGCACATGAACCATTCTGTACCACAGCTTTGCAGATTTCAGGATGGAAGTAGGGGCAGTTGTTTCCTTTCTTACACCCTTTGCTGTCAGAAGATCCCGCTGATCTGTACTTATAACAAATTCTGGGAGAATGAGAATAGGGACAGCTTCTACCCTCAATCATCTTCTTCCCGCTGATACCATGAGGGCAGTTCCATTTAAGGTACCTCTGACAAGCCGGAGTGTCTGTCTGAGACGAGCTGGGAGGATTCTCTGGTACTTGAGAAGAGGGGGTTTCTGCAGGGGTTCCATGCATCGGCAGAATATCCTGGGTGGATGATAGCCCACCCGACATAGTGGAGAGATCAGGCATACTGTCTGAACTGTGACTTTCAGACGGTAACACCCCTGAAGTGTGGCGTGATCTCTGTTTCCTGGGCTCTATCGGGTCAATAACACCATGGCATTCGTCACAGAGCCAAACAAATCCACCGGGTGCATCGAGTGCTGATAGAGTCTGATGAAGGGTTCTGTTCCTCTCGCACTGATGAGCCCCTCTGAAACACTTGAAGCAGTGAAACAAGGGCGCAGTCTCAGGCTCATGATCAATGACGTAGTCACAGCCGCAGTCACCACACTTCGCAGGCATCAGTGCCATCAATCCGAGATATATGCGAGTGACAAGAGTCGACTTAGTGAACAATTTGTAACCCTGATCGTCTGAGAGAGCAATGCCAAGGAACGTAGCACAACTTTCGAGCAACGCAACGTTGAACTGATTGAGACGCTGAATGTTACCTGAGCGATTAGTCTGAAAACAATCAAAGTTTGAAATAACTGGTCTTATAGAAATGTCAGCCTTATCTATCAGTTTTCCAATGATAACCTTAATGTTTTCACTGTCATTTTTGTGACAATTTTTTGTCAAATTCACCATTGTACAATGTATGCTGTATTGTAGTGTTATACTATACGCACAGCAATGCAGCAGCAGCTGATTATATATCGTTATCAAAAGTAGATAAGAGGGCTACCTAAATCGATACAAAATGCAAAATGGTATCATTTCATCGAACATCGATTGTAGAGAAGCAATCTAAACCTCTTCATAACTGTTTGTGAAGCGAAGAAGAATTTCCCTTTCAAAGAAGACGGTACGTTCTCTTCGCTGTTGTCAATTGGACTGTTCTCCTCATCTTTTATAACGTTCCTGAGGCGTATCTGGTGTCAGATGAACATTCTAAGATGGGTCCGAAATGATTGGGGATGATCAGGGATGGCCGTGATTTTAAAATGGAAACAGAAGTAGGCGGTTCACGGTCATCAACTCACTACATTGGGATATGATAATGACGTCATCCTATCCGCCTATGTAGTGCCAAGAAAACACGTACCGTTTGGTAGCAGTGCAGGAAAACACGTTCCGTTTGGCGCTCCTGTCTCTGTAGTGGAGCATGTGCTGCCGGCTGAGGAACTCCCACTCCTCGCAGTCCTTTTCTCTGCTGTTCACCTGAGGTTACATTGTCAGGGTGGCACCTGAGGTTACATTGTCAGGGTGGCACCTGAGGTTACATTGTCAGGGTGGCACCTGAGGTAACATTGTCAGGATGGCACCTGAGGTAACATTGTCAGGATGGCACCTGAGGTTACATTGTCAGGGTGCATCTTACCTAAGCTTAGGTAACATTGTCAGAGCCCTCGAGAGCTAGCATTGTGAGTGCGCATCTTAGGTACAATGAAACTTATCATCAACAGTACTGTTGTTTGCAGGCTGTGTTTTGGTATAATGAAAAACGTCTTAATCAACTGCAGGAGCCAAGGCTGTTGAGGGCCTCTACAAGGATGACCATCTTGGCGAAACCTCACTGGCTACCAATTTTAGGAGTTGTGAGGGCGTGTTGGTTGGTATTTGAGGATTGCCAGATCCCTAGGAGAGCCTTGGAACAGCAATCTATGAGTGCAGATCACTCGATTGAGAGCTTGATAAAGACGCACAAATTTACTGTTTTCACGTCAACATGTAATGGGGCCAACTTTCGATGCAAATTGTAGTGAAAGTACTGAAAAATTTCAAATCGATATGTTGACAAAACCAATAGCAAAAACGAACCTTTTCGCTGTTGACGAAGCTGGCCAGGGACACAATGGCCTTTATCCACTGCTGCTCTACTCGCACCATCTCCTCCTCGAATGCCTTGAGTCTGAAAAGGACGGCACTGAACAGGAAAAGGACGGCACTGAACAGGAAGAGGACGGTACTGACTAGGAAAAGGACGGTACTGACTAGGAAGAGGACGGTACTGAACAGGAAAAGGACGGTACGAAACAGGAAGAGGACAGTTTCAGCAAAGCACCGGACAAACAACAGGGCTCTAACAGGTCGCATGTTGTGCATTTGTGTGTATCAAGTGTCACTAATGCTCGTGCCACTCTCTGTTGCTCCGAACACATACACATGTATACACTTATACAGACACACATACATACAGACATGCATAGATACATACATACATACACACAGACATACATAGATTAGGGTGTAACAGAATTTCCCGACTTTAGCAACTCAATATGCCTGGGGCACTTTCATACAGCCTAGGGCATGAAAGCAAATCAAAATTTTTGGAAAAAATATTTTTGGGACTCGCCAGGAGGCAAAAACTTTTGCCTGTTAATCATAAAGGCAAATTGCCCAGGTACTATAACTTGGAAACTACTTGTCTATGTCTCTTTTAGTCGTGTTCATCGTTTTCTACAGGTAAGAAAATGGGGGTATAGGTCAAGAATAATGCTTCTATCTCATTCAGGGGCTGAGATATGGCCGATTTTCATATGCCCATATGGTAAATGACCATATATGGGCATACTTCAACAATATTAACTTTTTAAAAAGAGATAGCAACGAAATTTTGCTTTTTTTGTATACTAAGTCATACTCAAAGAACACGGTTTGGTGATCAGAATTGTTTTTAAGTCATCAGAAGTGGCCGAATGGCAATATATGGCAATTTTGATGACGTCACAATTGCCATATATTGCCATTCGGCCACTTCTGATGACTTAAAAACAATTCTGATCACCAAACCGTGTTCTTTGGGTATGACTTAGTATACAAAAAAGCAAAAATTTCGTTCGTATCTCTTTCGGTTAAAAAGTTATTAGGCGTTAGTTATGCCATCTATATGGTCATTTACCATATATGGAAAATCGGCCATATCTCAGCCCTGAATGAGATAGAAGCAAAATTCTTTGACCTATACCCCCATTTTCTTACCTGTAAAAAACGATGAACACGACGACAAGAGACATAGACAAGTACTTTCCAAGTTATAGTACCTAGGCAATTTGCCTTTATGATTAACAGGCAAAAAAGTTTTTGCCTCCTGGCGAGTTCCGAAAAATATTTTTTTCCAAAAATTTTTTGATTTTTGGTTTTCTTATGCCCTAGGCTGTATGAAATTAGCCCAGGCATTTTGAGTTGTCAAAGTCGGGAAATTCTGTTACACCCTAACATAGATACATACATACAGAGATACATTGCACATACATAGATGCATACACTGACAGATGCATACATAGACACACATTTATACAGACATACACACATACATATGCTCATAAACAGTCAGTGAAGGGAGGAGGGACAGACTCACGACAAGATGGTTATGAGTTGCACACACACCAGAATAACAACAAACACAATACCACCTCCCCAAATTCAAGTACAGTACAAAAACACATGCTCCATGGCCTTTGTACACCATACCCACCATTTTCTGTACATGATTTGCTACACACTCTAGCAATTACTAGTTACTATTTGAATTGTTCCGATGAATTCTGTATCAGATGTCAGGTAGCTGCTAACAATTCACTAAGGTAGAGTTACACAACTCTAGATGAGGAATAGACCTCTTGTAGTCACTATTTTACAATTGTAAGCTGTGGTAATAACGCTGTTACACAGCGCCTACTTTTCATGGGTGCCCTTATACTAGCATCGAGAGTTCGAGAGAACAGAATGGTGAATGTAGCTAAACCACAGCCACTTGGGGGTTATCTGGACTATGGATATAGGATACTTGGACATTGGAGAAGGCGACTTGGGAATTTAGAGAAAGGACCTTATTAAACCGCATTTAACTGATGATAAGAGACATATCAGAAGTGTGCTTTCTGCATGTGTATTGTGCAATGTGAAGTGTACATTGTACAATGTATGATGTGAAGTGTGTAAAGTGTAATGGCGTGCAATCATTGCATCTGATAGTTGTCACGACTTATATAATTGCAAATATCTGTTAACAATGCTCATACACTTCAATGCATAGAAGCATAAATACAAAACAGCTAAATCCGCAGAGCGCGCAACATGAATTGTCGTGCCAACCCTCTCACAGACCTTTTCACACCCTCCTACAGACCCTCCTACAGACCCTCCAACAGACCCTCCTACAGACCCTCCTACAGACCCTCCTACAGACCCTCCTACAGACCCTCCAACAGACCCTCCTACAGACCCCTCCTACAGACCCTCCTACAGACCCTCCTACAGACCCTCCTACAGACCCTCCTACAGACCCTCCTACAGACCCTCCAACAGACCCTCCTACAGACCCTCCTACAGACCCTCCAACAGACCCTCCTACAGACCCTCCTACAGACCCTCCTACAGACCCTCCTACAGACCCTCCAACAGACCCTCCTACAGACCCTCCTACAGACCCTCCAACAGACCCTCCTACAGACCCTCCAACGGACCCTCCTACGGACCCTCCTACACTCTACAGACCCTCCTTCAGACCCTCCTACAGACCCTCTGATAGACCTTTTCACTGACCCTCCAACAGACCCTCCTACAGACCCTCCTACAGACCCTCCAACAGACCCTCCTACAGACTCCCTACAGACCCTCCTACAGACCCTCTGATTGACCTTTTCACAGACCCTCCTACGAACCTGTAGAAGACGGAGCTGTAACTCTCGAACTTGGAGGCGGTGTTGTGCTGGAGGTCCCCGTACTTCAGCTGAATACACACTCCTGAAACAGGGCCTTGTGCTCCGGTTTAGATCGAATTACTGACAAATAGCCGATAATAATGCGAATAATCCGCACTGAAAAATAATGCAGCCCCCGGGTGGGAAATATCAATACCTCACGAGATAAATTCAATGGGGATCGAAATTTGGGAGTACGAAATTTTGGGGTACGAAGTTTTTGGGGTATCTTTGAGAATATGCTAACGTATGATGATAACGTTATATTGAGATTTCGTGGGGAACACAAAATACGGGGATTTTTTTTCTCGAAAAATCTCCAAATATCGTGATTTTTAAAAATGTCTCGTAAGGTTTATTTGTTTTTCTGGGCGCATACTAACCACTAACCATTTTATACGATCAAATTTGAGATAAAGTACCGTGATAAAAAGTTATTTATAAAATTGCTGATTATTGAAGGGATCACATCCTTGACCAAATATTTGCTTTTCATTGCTATAGAGCTGTTTGAAACCCATCAAATAAAATACCTGACTTATAACCTGAGTTGTCAGAACACATTGAAAGGCTAGTGTTTGTATACAGCTCTCCTAATGACAACTCATGATAGGCTGCAGATAATGACATAAGTAACCGCAGACTAAT
Organism: Beroe forskalii; assembly: GCA_011033025.1. Classification (NCBI taxonomy): domain Eukaryota; kingdom Metazoa; phylum Ctenophora; class Nuda; order Beroida; family Beroidae; genus Beroe; species Beroe forskalii. The sequence goes on along the minus strand of WFMF01000164.1, from coordinate 33,834 downwards.
GGCGCAATGGCCTAATGGTACAATAGCGAGGATCTGCTGTGCCAAGGACAAAGTGCGATTGGAGGACAAATCATAAGCTCTGAATCTATGGAAACTTTCCATAAAATAAGATTTTCTGATGAGAGTAGGAATGGCAGGGCATCGAACCCGGGATCTGTAGATCACAAGCCAGAATGAATACCATTACACCAACTCAATGTGGGTATATTTTCCCTAAAATTATAGTTTCTAGAGAAGAATCTAATTCAAAACATTTCCTCCTGAGATACATATATTACATTGAATACTGATAAGTGAGTGTACATTTAGACTACAGTGCACTGTATATACATTGTATATCCTGACAGAGTACACTATACATAGTACATCCTGTGAACACCATACAATGTATATATGTTGTGTACATGCTGTAATACATCCTGTGTACACTGTACATCCTGTAGTACATCCTGTAGTACATACTGTGTACACCCTGTAATACCTCCTGTGTACATCCTGTGTATATCCTGTAGTAACCCTGTGTACACCCTGTAATAAACCCTGACAAGTGACAAGAATACCTGGCAGACTCTTCTGTATGATCGGGTCCGAGTACACGACTTGGTGGAAGAGGTGCTGGTTGACTAGCAGCCAGGTGATTCCGAACTTGGCCATGTGCTCGTCTTCCAGCTCGTTGAGGAAGGACTGCAGAGTGATCGTGGCGCACAGCAACTGCGGTTAAATGCTGAGGTCAGGAGCCGTAACACGGCACTTGGCAGCGAAAATGTAAATCTATGTAACACAATTAACGATCAACGATTAACGGATACCCATCTTCACAACATGCCACACTACCCCTTCTCCCTCTCACTACCTTCCCTATCTCTCCCCTCTCCTCACTACCTGTTCGTACTCGTCGAGGAGGGTCTGTGCGAACTCCCTGGCGTGTTGGGGGATGCCTACTGAGGAGGGGTGACACAGCAGGTGCTCCAGGAGGTGGAACTTAACTTCCTCCACGTACTCACGACCCTGGGTTTCCAGCTGGTGGTAGAGCTGCTGGGGGCCTCGCTCACACAACCTGAGGAGGGAGTAGGAGGGGTTTAGAGGGGGTAGGAGGGGGGGGGTTTGGAAGGGGGTTAGGGGTGGGGGTTAGGGGGGTGGGGTAAGGGGGGAGGGGAGGGGGTTAGGAGGGGGGTTAGGGGGTGGGGGATAGGAGGGGTAGGGGGTCTCCAGCTGGTGGTAGAGCTGCTGGGGGCCTCGCTCACACAACCTGAGGAGGGGTTAGGAGGGGTTAGGGGGGGGGTGGGAGGGGGTGGGGAAGGGGTTAGGCGTGGTGGGGGCTGCTGGGGGCACAACCTGAGGAGGGGAGGGGTCTCCAGCTGGAGGAGGGCTGGTGGGGCCTAGGCTCACACAAGGGTTAAGATGGGGTAAGAGGAGGGGTTAGGAGGGGGTTAGGATGGGGTAAGAGGAGGGTGTGGGAGGGGTTAGGAGGGGTGGGGGTAGGAGGGGTAGGGGGTTAAGGGGTAAGAGGGGGTTAGGAGGGGGGGGTGGGGGAAGGAGGGGTCAGGAGAGGGTAGGGGTCTCCAGCTGGTGGGTAGAGGCTGCTGGGGGCCTCGCTCACACAACCTGAGGAGGGGGGTTAGGAGGGGTGGGGGTTAGGAGGGGTGGGGGTTAGGAGGGGTGGGGTAAGAGGAGGGTAGGGGTGGTAAGAGGAGGGGGTAGGTAGAGGTTAGGAGGGGGTAGGTAGAGGGTAGGCAGGGGGTTAAGATGGGGTAGGAAGATGGGAGGGGATGGTAGTAGAACTAACTTGTGAACAAGGGACTGCATCTTCTCTATGTCAAGTAACATGTGATCTATTGCCAGCTCAGTCCCTGCCTTTCTGTAGATGCACCGCACCGTATGTCTCAGCTCGACCCACATCAGCTGCAATGATACGTAGCATGGAGGAAGGTTACATCTACACAGCATGGATTCTAATGATGTGACAATGAATTGTGACACTTTCTGAGAGTAGACTGGAGCTTTCGATAGATAGATTCGACGAAGTTCATCACCACAAAAGGAAGGGTGTGTGTGTGAAAGAGGCGGGTGCATTAACTAACCATTATTATGGTTATTACCAACACATGTTAAAGTGAGCGTTAAAGCATTGAACAGAGAGAATGGGTAATTCACCCTGCTTACCTGGGCTGCCTGAGAGTCTATGTCAGATTTGTACGTGTTGGCCATCCCCTTAGTTTCTCCCAGGATGTCATAGATGTTTCCTAGCTTGAGGTCATTGCCCTGAAAACGCAGCTAGTTATTAGTGCCTTACATATTTCATTTGTATTAGCAGGCCTGGGGCAGGAGCAGGCCTCGGCGCCTAAAGCCAATAGGGCGCTCAACAGCCAATAGGAGGAGACCTCGGTGCCTTACAGCCAATAGGAGCAGGCCTCGGAACCTAACAGCCAATAGGAGGCGGCCTCGGCGCCTAACAGCCAATAGGAGCAGGCCTCGGCACCTAACAGCCAATAGGAGGCGGCCTCGGCGCCTAACAGCCAATAGGAGGAGACCTCGGTGCCTCACAGCCAATAGGAGGGAGCTAAACTCACCAGAAGTAGGTCTGTGCTGTCTATCTGTCTGCATTCGCAGCAAACCCAGAAAAACTTGCTGTCTGGATCATCATCTGGGGACATAGCACTGTGAGCTTCATGTATTTCACACTGACTTAAGCATTTTAATGAATATTATCATTTAATACACTAACGAAACCGTTGGGCAGTTGTTGGATTAGAAACACCCCCATTTCCCAGAGGTAAAGGTCTATCAGAGGTAAAGTGAGGAGTAAGCCAGGGTAAAGTGAGGGTAAGAAACATCAGAGGTAAACCAGCTTTGTAAAGTCATCAGGTAAAGTGAGAGTGTATCTAAGTGATGAGTAAGAAACATCCGATAAAGTGAGGAGTAAGAAACATTAGAGGTAAAGTGATTATAGTCAGAGGAAACATCAGAGGTAAAGTGAGGAGTAAGAAACATCAGAGGTAAAGTGAGGAGTAAGAAACATCAGATGTAAAGTGAGGAGTAAGAAACATCAGAGGTAAAGTGATGAGTAAGAAATATCAGATGTAAAGTGAGGAGTAAGAAACATTAGAGGTAAAGTGAGGAGTAAGAAACATCAGGTAAAGTAAAGAGTAAGAAACATCAGAGGTAAAGTGAGGAGTAAGAAACATCAGATGTAAAGTGAGGAGTAAGAAACATCCGAGGTAAAGTGGGGAGTAAGAAATATCAGAGGTAAAGTGAGGAGTAAGAAACATCAGAGGTAAAGTGAGGAGCAAGAAACATCTGAGGTAAGTGACAGGCAGCTTACTGTTTTTAGCTGATTTCGGCTGCAATCTCTGGCACAAGAGACATTTTCCGGGGGCCAAAGCGTTGCTGTCCTCCAAAACCTGCGGATAAAAGGGTGGTTGGAGAGCTCAAGCATGATACGGAATTAAAGTTAATTATATTGACACTGAAAATAATTTTAATAATATACACAATTAAATTATACTGCGCGTCTTTTGCGCGAAAGGGGAAAATATCAAATCGCAGAAATGTCTTCGCGCGTTACGCAAACACACACGAAAATGGCAAACTTTACTGTGACAGAAAATATTGCCACTGTCAATGATGAGTATGAAACACCAAGTTTCCACTAATTACATTTTCTTGCATTACATCACTGAGATTAGGAGATATCAAGCAGGAGTTGACAAGCTGCACACTGCCTCAGAAGTCAATACAACGATAAGACTCAGAACTCAGCTATATGAAACATAGGTGGGACCAGGGACCTGTTTGAAGAAACACAGGGTATCTGAGAGGTACAGTGAACCTCGTGTTTATCATAGCCCCAACAACACTGATTGCTCAGTTATTCAGGATAAAACCTGTTCTAAGTGTAAGGAGACTGGCAACGTGAACACTGAACATGTCAGGCAGCTGCAGTAAAGTCAGACACGGTAACTTGTAATGACTCAAACCATAGATACAGCCTTCGACTGCCCTGACAAGCTCCGGGCCTTCTTAGGGGGAAAACCCACTCAAACTTCTTACAGTGGGCAGCATTATATCCACCTAAAGTAAGGGGGTTGCTGCCCCCTCCTTACAGTGGGCAGCATTATATCCACTCAAAGTTAGGGGGTTGCTGCCCCCTCCTATTTACAGTGGACAGCATTATATCCGCCCAAAGTTAGGGGGTTGCTGCCCCCTCCTTCTTACTGTGGGCAGCATTATATCCACCCAAAGTCAGGGGGTTGCTGCCCCCTCCTTCTTACTGTGGGCAGCATTATATCCACCCAAAGTTAGGGGTTGCTGCCCCCCTCCTTCTTACTGTGGGCAACATTATATCCACCCAAAGTTAGGGGGTTGCTGCCCCCTCCTTACAGTGGGCAGCATTATATCCACTCAAAGTTAGGGGGTTGCTGCCCCCTCCTATTTACAGTGGACAGCATTATATCCGCCTAAAGTTAGGGGGTTGCTGCCCCCTCCTTCTTACAGTGGGCAGCATTATATCCACCCAAAGTTAGGGGGTTGCTGCTCCCTCCTTCTTACAGTGGGTAGCATTATACCCACCCAAAGTTAGGGGGTTGCTGCCCCCTCCTTCTTACAGTGGGCAGCATTATATCCTCCCAAAGTTAGGGGGTTGCTACCCTTCTTTCTTACAGTAGGCAGCATTATATCCACCTAAAGTTAGGGGGTTGCTACCCCTCCTTCTTACTGTGGGCAGCATTATATCCACCCAAAGTTAGGGGGTTGCTACCCCCTCCTTCTTACAGAGGGAAGCATTATATCCTCCCAAAGTTAGGGGGTTGCTACCCTTCTTTCTTACAGTAGGCAGCATTATATCCACCCAAAGTTAGGGGTTGCTGCCCCCTCCTTCTTACTGTGGGAAGCATTATATCCACCCAAAGTTAGGGGGTTGCTGCCCTCTCCTTCTTACAGTGGGCAGCATTATATCCACCCAAAGTTAGGGGGTTGCTGCCCCCTCTTTCTTACTGTGGGCAGCATTATACCCACCCAAAGTTAGGGGGTTGCTGCCCCTTCCTTTTAACAGTGGGCAGCGTTATATCCACCCAAAGTTAGGGGGTTGCTGCCCCCTCCTTCTTACTGTGGGCAGCATTATTTCCGCTTAAAGTTAGGGGGTTGCTGCCCCCTCCTTCTAACTGTGGGCAACATTATATCCACCTAAACTTAGGGGGTTGCTGCCCTCCTCCTTCTTACAGTGGGCGGCATTATATCCACCCAAAGTAATGGGGTTGCTACCCCCTCCTTCTTACAGTGGGCAGCATTATATCAACCCAAAGTTAGGGGGTTGCTACCCCCCTCCTTCTTACAGTGGGCAGCATTATATCAACCCAAAGTTAGGGGGTTGCTACCCCCTCTTTCTAACAGTGGGCAGCATTATATCCACCTAAAGTTAGGGGGTTGTTGCCCCCTCCTTCTTACAGTGGGCAGCATTATACCCACATAAAGTTAGGGGGTTGCTACCTCCTTCTTACAGTGGACAGCATTATATACACCCAAAGTAAGGGGGTTGCTGCCCTCTCCTTACAGTGAACAGCAGTATATCCACCCAAAGTTAGGGGGTTGCTGCCTCCTTCTTACAGTGGACAGCATTATATACACCCAAAGTAAGGGGGTTGCTGCCCCCTCCTTCTTACTGTGGGCAGCATTATATCCACCTAAAGTTAGGGGGTTGCTGCCTCCTTCTTACAGTGGACAGCATTATATACACCCAAAGTAAGGGGGTTGCTGCCCCCTCCTTCTTACTGTGGGCAGCATTATATCCACCTAAAGTTAGGGGTTGCTGCCCCCCCACTTCTCACAGTGGGCAGCATTATATCCACCCAAAGTTAGGGGGTTGCTGCCCTCCTCCTTCTTACTGTGTGCAGCATTATATCCACCCGAAGTTAGGGGGTTGCTGCCCCCTCCTTCTTACAGTGGGCAGCATTATATCCACCCAAAGTTAGGGGGTTGCTGCCCCTCCTTCTTACAGTGGGCAGCATTATATCCACCCAAAGTTAGGGGGTTGCTGCCCCCCTCCTTCTTACACTGGGCAGCATTATATCCACCCAAAGTTAGGGGGTTGCTGCCCTCCTCCTTCTTACTGTGTGCAGCATTATATCCACCCAAAGTTAGGGGGTTGCTACCCCCTCCTTCTTACAGTGGGCAGCATTATATCCACCAAAAGTTAGGGGGTTGCTGCCCCCTCCTTCTTACAGTGGGTAGCATTATATCCACCCAAAGTTAGGGGGTTGCTGCCCCCTCCTTCTTACAGTGGGCAGCATTATATCCACCCAAAGTTAGGGGTTGCTGCCTCCTTCTTACAGTGGGCAGCAGTATATCCACCTAAAGTTAGGGGGTTGCTGCCCCCTCCTTCTTACTGTGAGCAGCAGTATATCCACCCAAAGTTAGGGGGTTGCTGCCCCCTCCTTCTTACAGTTGGCAGCATTATATCCACCCAAAGTTAGGGGGTTGCTGCCCCTCCTTCTTACAGTGGGCAGCATTATATCCGCCTTAAGTTAGGGGGTTGCTGCCCCCTCCTTCTTACTGTGGGCAGCATTATATCCACCCAAAGTTAGGGGGTTGCTGCCCCCTCCTTCTTACAGTGGGCAGCATTATATCCACCCAAAGTTAGGGGTTGCTGCCCCCTCCTTCTTACAGTGGGCAGCATTATATCCACCCAAAGTTAGGGGGTTGCTGCCCCCTCCTTACAGTGGGCAGCATTATATCCACCCAAAGTTAGGGGGTTGCTGCCCCCTCCTTCTTACTGTGGGCAGCATTATACCCACCCAAAGTTAGGGGGTTGCTGCCCCCTCCTTCTTACAGTGGCAGCATTATATCCACCCAAAGTTAGGGGGTTGCTGCCCCCTCCTTCTTACAGTGGGCAGCATTATATCCACCAATGCAGAGTACTTGGAGAGAAACCAAGACTCAGATAGCCTGGCAACTGGGATATTTACAATCTGCAGGTCCCATAGCTGCTCTTACAAGTGACCTGTTACCAGTCTGACATAGACCAGGTCAAACTATAAACATTTCACTATGAATTTACTCAAGCAAATTCTCACCAATATGATAGAAACAGTTACAATGCATGTTTGGAACTGTAATTTTGCAGGGATGCATCTGACCGATGGCAGCCAAATTGTCCAACAGTGCCAGCCTGAAGGGCCGGACTGCTGGCTAGACACTCTAAGCCATACTACCAGCATGGAATATTAAAAGTGGTAGTGGAATCGTTTATTCCTTTCTCAAGTATTGAAAAACTCGTTTGCCAGCACCCACTATATAAATAAATCACTTACTGAGATGATTGGCCAATTAAACAATTAAACATACAATATACAGAGAATACGAAATTATATTAGAGATAAGCCATGATAAAGTCTGAACCACAAGATCTAAAGGAGGAAAAAATACTTACATCAGTATCACTTGAGACACTAAACTTTAGCTCCAAACTGGACATACTCAATAGAAAATATTGATTAGAAATGCAAAGCTTATTCAAGAGATTAAGTTTAAACAATATAAGTATATAACTGAAACGAGAGAGTTGAAATCAGAAGCTTTTGAAAATCCTTTGATTATTTTTGTCAGCTAAGAGTGAAGAATGTAGAGGTATTTATATATGAATGATTGAGTGGTGCCAAGGCAGGGTGAAGGGTGTCAGGTGGGTGGCAGCTGTGATGAGAAAATCAAGTAGACAACAATAAAAACAAGAATTGTGTCTGCATGCTCAATTCAGGCCTTCCTGTTAGTCTACACTATCAAAAGATGCAAGGAGCCCAAAAAATATTTTGGGGATAGCTCAGGAGGACCAGGATCATTTTAGCGCCTGGGCACTGATATGAGATCCTTTCATTTTGGCTTCTGAAGGTTGTAAAGACCTCTGTTCTACACCAGGGTACATCTCAACAACTTTTTCTCTTAGTTAATTGACCATTGACCAATGAGATTAAAATATTAATTAGGTAAATAAATGAATCTACTTTGGCAGAGCCAGCCTCTTATTGTAGGCAATAACTTGGGTAATTTTTGAGAAATTGCCAAAACTTTTTTTTTGCTTAAAATGATTGAAATTGAGTGAAAAGGATTGAAAAGGATATCGAAAACTCTACTAGGATCAAGGATACTTTTCCAGGATCAAGGAGTCCTTTCCAGGATCAAGGAGTCTCTCAGCATCAAGAAGAGTCTCCTATGATCAAGGAATTCACCCTGGGATGAAGAAGTGCAGCTTGGTTGAAGGAGTCTAACCCAAAATACAGGATTCTTCACAAGGCTCAAAAAATCTTTGCAGGGTCAAGGAGTGCATCCCAGGAAAGATGAGTGTACCCAGGACCAAGAAGAATACCCCAGTCCAGGATTGAGGAGACTCTTCTAGGATCAAGAAGTCTATCCTAAGAACAATGCCCAGTCCTAGAATCAATGGGTGTATCCTGAGATGAAGGAGTCTTTCAGATGAAGGAGTCTTTCCCAGGACTTAGGAAACTCTTCCAGGATCAAGGAGTCAGTCATAAAATCAAGAAATGCACCCTTGGATGAAGGGGTGCAGCCTCCTAGCCTACAAGATGAAGGAGTCTGTCACAAGATAGAGGAGTCTTTGCCAGGTTCAAGGATTCTATTCCAGGATCAAGGAGTACATCTCAGGAAGCTAGGATGGATAAGTGTATCCCAGGATCAAGGTGTCTCTTCCAGGGTCATGAAGTTTTTGACAGGATCAAGGAAACTCTTCTAGGATCAAGAATTTTAATTAATAAATCTACAGGAAACATGCTCCTTCTTGCGAGCACAATGAACTATATCAAAACAGTGCTAAACTGGTTACCAGAAATGCATGGACCAACAATATTAAAATTAAGTAATAAATTAAGGTTAAAAAGCATGCATAGAAACGGATGAAAACATCCAAAATAAAATCAGCGCTGACTGATAGTTAGAAACAAAAAGAGCTATAAAATTAAGGTTAAAAACACATGCTCAAAATGAGCAAAAGAGGATGAAAACATCCTAATGAAATACAGTAGAAAAAAGATAAAAACTAACATTCCCAAATTATACAGGATAGAAATAAGGTTAAAGTTAAAAATAATCCCAATTTATACAAAAACCAATGTCATTGAACATTTTGGACATAAAAAGTTCATATAAAGTCCATTAGTAGTTCAAGTATCTGATTCATCACTTCTAATCAAATAGTCATCCTTGAAAACTGACTCTTCACAGATAAGTTGAACGAGGCTGAAGAACTTCTTTCTTAGGCTCATGTCCTCACAGAAAATAACTTTGAGATGAAAATTTATTTCCATTTCCTTGAGAGTAGTCAAACTGTTTCTAAGGGCTTCTACTTCATCACTGTACATTTGACATTCGAATAGTTTGTGATATACTGAATCAGGTAGCTCAGAGCATTCCAGACACATGGGGACATGTTTTGATTTGTCATATTTGAGGACAGAGAATGCAAAATTTTGGAACATAAGACAACGCCCATGAATAAAATCCATTAAGTTAGTACTCTGAAAACGAGAATTAATCCTCAATACAAGAGGGTTCTCAAGTACTTTCCATGTATCAACAATACCTGCAAGTTCCTCTGGGCTGTTTTTTTGTTCAATACAATAAGGATCATGATTTATAAGTCCCTCTATATCTGCTTTCAACCTTTCATCCCAAAGGACACATAGATAAGTCTTCATCAGGGCTTCATTATACATGAAGTTATGGGGTGCTATTTCTGTCAAGCTTATCTCCCTGAGAGAAGATGGGAGTAAGTTGTCATTTGTTTTGGGCAGAGATTGAAATTTCCAATGTAGGAACAATTTTGTGGAATGAACCTGAGAAAAGAACTCATGTGAAGGAGTTTCTTCAATTTGCATGATTCTTGATGAGAGAGAATCTTGCTGTGATAGAGCTTTTAGAACAAATTTCACATTGATGATCTATAGAATGAGTTCAAGAGGTGGTAGACCCAGTAGAGCTTTTGCTAGTTGTTTAGGAGGATAAAATTGAGCTCCTAACATTTTCAGGGTAGTTCTTGCAAAGAAATCTTTATAAGTATCCATTCTTTTGTATAACCAAATCGGGGCAGCATACAAGAGCTTTGTAAGTACCACAGTCTTGAACAGAATGACCAGAGTAGCCATATTCAGTCCACGTTTTCTGGAACTATTATTTGATATTTTGAACCAACAGTTTCTAAGGGTCATGTTAGCATGTTGAATAAAACTTAAGTCCTCATCTAAAGTGACACCAAGAACTTTGCTTTTGGCTACATAACAGAGCTGTTTATCTCCAATATAAACTGGTGGAACAACACTTCTGTCAATGTCTGAATTTCTGTTTTTGAGAATAATGATCTCTGTCTTATTGGGATCACAGTTTACTACCAGTCTCCATTTTCTACACCAACCCTGAATGTAGTCACAAACTTTCTGCATATTCAACTGACACTCAGGAATAGAATCTCCAACCACTGACACACTCCCATCATCCGCATATTTGTAACATTCTGTAAAATTAGCTAAATCTGGTGGCAAGTTCTTGGATCCAAGAAGGTCTGCTATGTAAATTATAAACAGTAAAGGTGAAAGGACAGCACCTTGTGGCAAACCAATTAGTTCACATATTCTCTTTGGTCCTATATAACCATTAACTTTCAACTTGACAGATCTTGTTGAGAGGAAAGAATGGACTAAGCGAAGCAGTTTTCCTTTAATCCCGTAGTTGAAGAGTTTGAAGATAAGACATGGTATAGAAACACTATCGAAGGCCTTTTCAAAATCAATAAGAAGAATGAAGGCAGTCATTTTTCTGCGTTTGACCTCATGCAAAGATGAAAGCATTTTGTATAAATATCTGGTGGTATTCTTACCAGATAAAAAGCCTTCTTGTGCATCATCAATGATGTTTTCTAGCTTGCAGTGAACTTTGAGGCGCTGTTCTAAAATCCTTTCCAAGATTTTCCCAATGTAACTACTTATTGAGAGGGGACGATATGAACAAGGATCTAAATATGTCTTTTTACCTGTTTTTTTGATAAAAGTTACATAGGATTCAGTCCATGGCCAGACACCAGTATCCAAGGATAAGTTGAATATCTTTACAAGGAACTGGCAAGAATCAAAAGAAAGGTTCTTGAGCATCTTTGGATGTATCTTATCTCCATCTTGAGACTTACCAGTAGTCTTTTGAGATTTGATAGCAGTTGTCACATCTGTAACTGTTATATCTTCATTGAGATGTTCAATATCATTTTGTTCTTCTTTTACCCAGAAGTCTTCCCTCTTTAGTTGATTCAGCTGTCTGCTTATTTTTGAGAAGTGGTTCTCATCAAACTGCTTACCATTGAGATGCTTGCCACTGAAGAAAGTTTGGTAGAGAAGCTTTTCTTTTTTTGAATTATCAACATACAAAGAATTACTGTCATTGTCAAGGAGATTGCCAATGAAATTTTCATCATCAGATAGGAATATTCTACGATATTGTTTCCAGAACAGCAAACTTTCTTTGACATTCAACTTTTCTAGTTTTTTGTGAATCCACTCATTCTTCTCTTTGATGAGAGCTGTTTTGAATTCATCTTTAGCTTTGTCATATTGCACTTTGTTAGATGTGGTAAATTTGAACTGATACACATCTTTCGCTTCTCTCAGTTTATTTGAAAGTTCAGACAAATAATCACTCCAATATGGCTTGGAGTGTCTGCAAATCTGTTTTGATGGTACATACATGTCTGATGCCTCAAGAACTGTTCTCAAGAAGAACTGGTATAGCTGAACTGGATCAAGATATGTACCTTCCACCTCATTATTTGATAGAAAATCTTTTAGCTTGGTATCTACATGGGAGGACCAGCTAGACCAATCAGCACAATCAAAGTTAAAGACTTTCCTAGCACCCTCCAAGGCTTCTCCTAATTTTGAAGGGCACATAAAATGTTGTATCACTGGTAGGTGACCTCTTATAGGAGCCCCTGTGAAGAGCTCATGAACATCACTTTCATCTATCCATGAATCCCCCAGAGCTGCTACTGCACTCCCATAAGCCAGACATAAGTCAATCACACTACCACCAGCCACACCCTTGGAATTCAAGGAAACAAAAGTATTTCCTGGAGGAGCTGACACTGAACAGGAATTTTTCTGTACAAATTCTGCAAGAAGTTTACCTCTGGGGTTTTGTGTTTTATCACCCCATTGCTGACTTCTGGCGTTTATATCACCAAGAACAATCAAACCATTTATTCCTGTCTTTTGGCAGAATTTCCATGCATTTTGGATATTTTGTAATACTTTTGTAAGACCATCTGTTGATTTTGGATCAGGTGAGCAATAGCAAGAGCCAATAACCAAGGATTCATTACCAATTGTAGCTGTTGCATAAACAACTCCCACATTTTCATTTTCTAGAATCTGCATTCTCTGAGGGTGATAACAATTTGATATAGAGATAGACACCCCTCTGTCTGCCATGGAAGAGAAAGTAGACATGTTGGTAAATATATTCACATCTGGTTCTTTATTAGAACCTATTTCTTGTAGTGCTAATATATCAATGTTACGATCATGTATAAAATGTGAGAGAGCAGTTTCTGAGTGTGTGCTGAGGCCATTAAGGTTTAACTGACAAATAGGGACATGGTTATACTGATTACTGACCATGTTGAAGGCTTTGGAGGTAAGTGAGCTTTTCATTGTATTTGGGGCATGAGCTGTCAGTGGCAGAATGCTGTCTATTATCTTTGCAATTGGGGCATTTTAGCTGTTCTGTATCATTTTCTTGCTTGATTAGGCATTCACTAGGTTTGTGTGATTGTGAGCAATGTGGACATACCTGTTGCCTCTTGGGGCACCAAATAGCTGTGTGATCAAATCCATAGCATTTGTAACATTGAGTAACAGATGCCTTGGGCTCAAAAATCTTGATATCACAATAAACATTGTCAAGAAAGACTCCTCTGCGGATGGCTTCTTCTAATTGTCCTGAGTTGTTGAAATTGATCAGTACTGTGGGCCTCACAATACCTTGCCTATCCACAAAACGTCTCAGTTTGATGTCTGTCCACCCATATTGGTCACTGAACTCTTGAAGGATAGCTGACTCTGCCAATGAAATGTTCACATCACAAATCACCCCTCTTATATTTTTTCCTGTTCCCAATCGCGTTTTTGTGAATACAAAAAGGCATTGAGAAAAGGTTAGCAGAGATCGTGTTTCGTGGGGGTTGTGTGTATACTACCTTTACGCGTACTGTTAAATCTGAAATAGGTGGTGCTGCGCGCGCGCGACCAAACTTGGTCGTCGTCGTCGTCGTCGTATGCATGTCACATTTTGCTACACTCACTGCGCGCACATTGTACTCTATATGATTACACTCGCGCATCTGCTAGTACATTTAGCTCGTTGCCAAGGAAACCTCTCGAGTCCACTTCCTAAAACTCTCGCATTTATCATTTCTCCCGTGATTCCGCTGCATTACGTTTGATCGCCCAAACCATTTTGTAAGTTAGATCCAAGTTCAACGATGAGATACCGTGTGCTAATACTGCTTCTAATACTGGGCTGTTCAATGGACTTGGCACCTCCTGACAGCGGAATTACGGGAAACTACGATTTTAGCCACAGTTGCTACGATATTTTTGACTCCTTTCTTTCAATTTTGGATGTGTGTATTGGAATTGTTTCGTACAGTGTCAAGTCATTCATATTGTATTTCTGTCATGGTCTTGATATACATTTCCAGTTGATTTGTGAGATGCTAAATGGTTTTCTGAATGATATTTGTTCTGAGGAAATGATGCATTATTATCTAATTCTATCAGATATGTTGTGTAACTTGACTCAATACATTAACGAAAATATCACCATATGGTACTTGTTCTTTCATTCCAGTCCCAGGTTCCAGCACAGTGCTTACGGAGTTTCTAGGAGGCAGGTAGTGATCAGGGTGACTCGCGTAATACAACATCGCCACGCTAAGTTGTTACTCGCCCTGATCCTACCTGTCTGCTTGAACTCAGCAACACCGGCTGACGTCATCATGGAGTGGGATCTTCACTTCATGATGACGCTGTTCCAGGCACCAGGTAAGAGTGTTGTCAGGTCCCAGCCCATCCCACAAGTGCACGAGCTGATTATCGCTGTGGCTGACTTGGTGGAGTACGGTTTGGAGGTCCTCTACACCTGTGGCACTGACAAGAACATCCATCAAACATGCATTGTTTTCCTGGAAGGTGGGTATTACTATCATTTGACGGAAAAGTGACTCCTCCGGGCCGAAGGCCCGGAGGAGTCAGCCGTATGTTCCGTATCGAGCCGTCTGTTCAATTATTCACATAACAACTCCTCCGGGCCGAAGGCCCGGAGGAGTTGGCCATCTGTTTCGATAATCTATTGAAATAAATAGGCTGATCGGTCTCCTATTCCACTAACCATCCTGCTTTTGGAGTCTCCTTTTTAAACCAACCTCAATTATGATAACCTGCTTACAGGATTACACCATACGTTGGAAGGGATAGCTGCAACAATCATAGAGTTAGCAATTTGCTGCCCTAACAACATTCGATGGATATCATGTATCGCATATCGAGGTAGTTATTGCTCCTTTTATTCCTATCGAGTAATGCTCTCAGCAAAATGGTCATCACTTTATCTCAATTCAAGGTTATTACAATCATACAATTCTCTATTAAATTGATACATTTTATCACGAACTCAGCGACCTACTGGTTCCTCGATGTCGTAGAAGACGTGCTGGAATCTGTCTTCCGAAGCGGCAGCAACAGCAACATCATCCATGTGCTATGCCACTTCAGCGAAGGCCAAGGTATGACACGCCATTTAATTATTGAATGCGGCCCTTTCTTTGCCATGAACTCGAAGTATAAAGTATATACTGCCCTCATACCAACATTCAATGGATATCCTGTAATCGCATAGCGAGGTTTTTATTGTTCCTTCTACTAATATGTCGTAAAACTCACAGCGAAATGGCCTTCACTTGATCTCAATTCCATCTTATTTCAATCATCTAATTCTTAATTGCTCAATTAAAATGATACATTTCATCAGCGACCTACTGGTTCCTCGATGTCGTAGAAGACGTGCTGGAATCTATCTTCCGAAGCGGCAGCAACAGCAACATCATCTTTGCGCTACGTCACTTCAGTGAAGGTATGCGACAACATTGTTTCAATGCCAATCCGTTATTCAATGTGACATTTCTTTGCCAATAACTCGAACCACATCTCTTTAAAGTACTTAATTAGTATCTAATCATTATTGTTCGCCATGAATAATGAAGCTATTATATACAGGTATGCATCATTTCGTCAGCACAACATGGAACACTGTGTTACTGGAACCTACCACGGATTACATCAGCCGCCTGATACTCCAGAGCCTCCTCCTCTTGTGTGGAGACGTGGAGGAGAATCCAGGTCCCGTGGTCATGCCCTACCAGTACACGCATATCAAGGTTATTTTCTGCATGATTATCAAATTCATACGGATCATTTGTCCCACATTGATCTGAATTTAAAATAAAGTGAGTACGTTGGTCTAACCATTGTATTGAAAACGATATATACATGTTTTAGGCTCTCGTCATCGGAGACAGCATACTGAAGCACCTGTGCAGCCCTCTGAGACAGAACAACGTCCAGAGAACGGACTTCACAGACAGTTTCAAGGAGGTAGCATGTGAGTGTGTTGGTGGGGAGGGGATAAGCGCTATGACTCGCCGCGTACAGAAACATCGCGCAGACAGTTCCATCGCAGCCGTAGTCATATGCGTCGGTACAAACGATATCATGCGTTGTTATAACGGAGCACGTTTTCGCGAACTGTACTTTCAGTTGTTATCGGTTGCTTCTGAAAAATTTCCCTGTGCCGTCCTTTTCTGTTGCCACCTTCTTCCTCGTAATGATGCCCAAAGTTTGAACCACCGTCACAGAATCGATGACTACAACACAGCTATTGACAGCGTAGTAACCTCCTTTAAAGCTACCACTATCCCTGTATCTACATTCTTCAGATTGAAGCGCCATGTTACCCCTAAAGACCTATTACATCTAAACTTTGAAGGACTAGAACTAATGAGGAAGATCATAAAGGATTCAATAATTTACTTCTGGCAGAAGAATCACATCGAGGGATCTCTGTTTTCTCTTTTGGATGGACTTTCCTACTCTGAGGATGTTCTGCCTGATAATTTGAAGACATCTACCTGAAACTTTCGTAGCGGCATTTACAGTGGCGCATTCCATAAGTGGGTTGCTCCCCCCTCTACTGGGGCATTATATCACCCAAAGTTAGGGGGTTACGCCTCCTTCTTACAGTGGGCAGCATTATATCTACCCAAAGTTAGGGGTTGCTGCCCCTCCTCCTTCTTACAGTGGGCAGCATTATATCCACCCAAAAGTTAGGGGTTGCTGCCCCTCCTTCTTACAGTGGGCAGCATTATATCCACCAAAGTTAGAGGTTGCTGCCCCTCCTTCTTACAGTGTGCAGCATTATAGATATCCACCCAAAAGTTAGGGGTTGCCGCCCTCCTTCTTACAGTGGGCAGCATTATATCCACCCAAAGTTAGGGGGTTGCTGCCCCTCCTTCTTACAGTGGGCATATCCATCCACCAAGTTAGAGGTTGCTGCCCCCTCCTTCTTACAGTGGGCAGCATTATATCCACCCAAAGTTAGGGGGTTGCTGCCCCCTCCTTCTACAGGCAGCATTATATCCACCCAAAGTTAGGGGTTGCATTACAGTGGGCCCATTAATATCCACCAGTTAGGGGGTTGCTGCCCCTCCTTCTTACAGTGGGCAGCATTATATCCACCCAAAGTTAGGGGGGTTGCCCCTCCTTCTTACAGTGGGCAGCATTATATCCACCCAAAGTTAGGGGGTTGCTGCCCCCTCCTTCTTACAGTGGGCAGCATTATATCCACCCAAAGTTAGGGGTTGCTGCCCCTCCTTCTTACAGTGGGCAGCATTATATCCACCCAAAGTTAGGGGGTTGCTGCCCCTCCTTCTACCAGTGGGCAGCATTATATCCACCCAAAGTTAGGGGGTTGCTGCCCCTCCTTCTTACAGTGGGCCCCTCCTTCTACATTATATCCACCCAAAGTTAGGGGTGTTGCTGCCCCCCTCCTTCTTACCAGTGGGCAGCATTATATCCACCCAAAAGTTAGGGGGTTGCTGCCCCTCCTTCTTACAGTGCGGCCATATCCGACCCAAGTTAGGGGTTGCTGCCCCCTCCTTCTTACAGTGGGCAGCATTATATCCACCCAATGCCCCATCCTTCTTAGTTGGGGCATTATGCCCACCCCTCCTTCTTACTGTGGGCAGCATTATATCCACCCAAAGTTAGGGGTTGCTGCCCCTCCTTCTTACTGTGGGTATCCAGCATTATATCCATACAAATTATATCCAAAGGGGGTTGCTGCCCCCTCCTTCTTACAGTGGCAGCATTATATCCACCCAAAGTTAGGGGTTGCTGCCCCCTTCTTACAGTGGGCAGCATTATATCCATCCCAAAAGTAAGGGGTTGCTGCCCTTACCTTCTTACAGTGGCAGCATTATATCCACCCAAAGTTAAGGGGTTGCTCCCCCTCCATCTTACTGTGGGCAGCATTATACCCACCCAAAGTAAGGGGGTTGCTGCCCCCCTCCTTCTTACAGAGGGCAGCATTATATCCACCCAAAGTTAGGGGGTTGCTGCCCCCTCCTTCTTACAGTGGACAGCAGTATATCCATCCAAAGTTAGGGGGTTGCTGCCCCTTCCTTCTTACAGTGGGCAGCATTATATCCACCCTAAGTTAGGGGGTTGCTGCCTCCTCCTTCTTACAGTGGGCAGCATTATATCCATCCAAAGTAAGGGGGTTGCTGCCCCCTCCTTCTTACTGTGGGCAGCATTATATCCACCCAAAGTTAGGGGTTCTTACTGTGGACAGCATTATATCCACCAAAGTTAGGGGCTCTCCTTCTTACAGTGGGCAGCATTATATCCACCCAAAGTTGAGGGTTTGCCTTTGCTCCTCCTTCTTAGGGGCAGCATTATATCAGAGGGTTATGCCCCCTCCTTCTTACAGGGCAGCATTATATCCACCCTAAGTAGCATTATATCCACCTAAAGTTAGGGGGTTGCTACCTCCTCCTTCTTACAGTGGGTAGCATTATATCGATCCAAAGTTAGGGGGTTGCTACCCCCTCCTTCTTACAGTGGGCAGCATTGGGAGGTTGCCACCCCCTTCTTACAGTGGGTAGCATTATATCGATCCAAAGTTAGGGGGTTGCTGCCCCCTCCTTCTTACAATGGGCAGCATTATATCCACCCAAAGTTAGGGGTTGCTGCCCCTCCTTCTTACAGTAGGCAGCATTATATCCACCCAAAGTTAGGGGGTTGCTGCCCCCTCCTTCTTACAGTGGCAGCATTATATCCACCTAAAGTTAGGGGGTTGCTGCCCCCTCCTTCTTACAGTAGGCAGCAGTATATCCACCCAAAAGTCCGTCTTACCTCCTTCTTACAGTGGGTAGCATTATATCGATCCAAAGTTAGGGGGTTGCTACCCCCTCCTTCTTACAGTGGGCAGCATTATATCCACCAAAAGTTAGGAGGTTGCTACCCCCTCCTTCTTACAGTGGGTAGCATTATATCGATCCAAAGTTAGGGGGTTGCTGCCCCCTCCTTCTTACTGTGGGCAGCAGTATATCCACCCAAAGTGAGGGGGTTGCTGCCCCCTCCTTACAGTGGGCAGCATTATATCCAGCCAAAGTTAGGGGGTTGCTGCCCCCTCCTTCTTACTGTGGGCAGCATTATATCCACCCAAAGTTAGGGGGTTGCTGCCCCCTCCTTACAGTGGACAGCATTATATCCACCCAAAGTTAGGGGGTTGCTGCCCCCTCCTTACAGTGGACAGCATTATATCAATCCAAAGTTAGGAGGTTGCTACCCCCTCCTTCTTACAGTGGGCAGCATTATATCCACCCAAAGTTAGGGGGTTGCTGCCCCTCCTTCTTACAGTATGCAGCATTATATACACCCAAAGTTAGGGGGTTGCTGCCCTTCTTTCTTACAATGAGCAGCATTATACCCACCTAAAGTTAGAGGGTTGCTGCCCCATCCTTCTTACTGTGGGCAGCATTATATCCACCCAAAGTTAGGGGGTTGTTGCCCCTTTCTTCTTACTGTGGGCAGCATTATATCCACCCAAAGTTAGGGGTTGCTGCCCCTTTCTTCTTACTGTGGGTAGCATTATATCCACCTAAAGTTAGGGGGTTGCTGCCCCCTCCTTCTTACAGTGGGCAGCATTATATCCACCCAAAGTTAGGGGGTTGCTGCCCCCTCCTTCTTACAGTGGGCAGCAGTATATCCACCCAAAGTTAGGGGGTTGCTGCCCCCATCCTTCTTACAGTGGGCAGCATTATATCCACCCAAAGTTAGGGGGTTGCTGCCCCCATCCTTCTTACAGTGGGCAGCATTATATCCACCCAAAGTTAAGGGGTTGCTGCCCCCTCCTTCATACAGTGGGCAGCATTATATCCACCCAAAGTTAGGGGGTTGCTGCCCCTCCTTCTTACTGTGGGCAGCATTATATCCACCCAAAGTTAAGGGGTTGCTGCCCCCTCCTTCTTACAGTGGGCAGCATTATATCCACCCAAAGTTAGGGGGTTGCTGCCCCTCCTTCTTACTGTGGGCAGCATTATATCCACCTAAAGTTAGGGGGTTGCTGCCCCCTCCTTCTTACAGTGGGCAGCATTATATCCACCCAAAGTTAGGGGGTTGCTGCCCTCTCCTTCTTACTGTGGGCAGCATTATATCCACCCAAAGTTAGGGGGTTGCCCCTCCTTCTTACTGTGGACAGCATTATATCCACCCAAAGTTAGGGGGTTGCTGCCCCCTCCTTCTTACTGTGGGCAGTATTATATCCACCCAAATTTAGGGGGTCGCTCCCCCTTCCTTCTTACAGTGGACAGCATTATACCCACATAAAGTTAGGGGGTTGCCCCTCCTTCTTACTGTGGACAGCATTATATCCACCCAAAGTTAGGGGGTTGCTGCCCTCCTCCTTCTTACAGTGGACAGCATTATATCCACCCAAAGTTAGGGGGTTGCTGCCCCCTCCTTCTTACAGTGGGCAGCATTATATCCACCCAAAGTTAGGGGGTTGCTGCCCCTTCCTTCTTACTGAGGGCAGCATTATATCCACCCAAAGTTAGGGGGTTGCTGCCCCTCTTTCTTACAGTGGGCAGCATTATATCCGACCAAAGTTAGGGGGTTGCTGCCCCTCCTTCTTACAATGGGCAGCAGTATATCCATCCAAAGTTAGGGGGTTGCTACCCCCTCCTTCTTACAGTGGGCAGCATTATATCCACCCAAAGTTAGGGGGTTGCTGCCCCCTCCTTCTTACAGTGGGCAGCATTATATCCACCCAAATTTAGGGGGTCGCTCCCCCTTCCTTCTTACAGTGGACAGCATTATACCCACATAAAGTTAGGGGGTTGCTGCCCCCTCCTTCTTACAGTGGGCAGCATTATATCACCCAAAGTTAGGGGGTTGCTGCCCCCTCCTTCTTACAGTGGGTAGCATTATATCCACCCAAAGTTAGGGGGTTGCTGCCCCCCTCCTTCTTACTGTGTGCAGCATTATACCCATCCAAAGTAAGGGGGTTGCTGCCCCCCTCCTTCTTACAGTGGGCAGCATTATATACACCCAAAGTTATGGGTTGTTGCCCCCTCCTTCTTACAGTGGGTAGCATTACATCCACCTTAAGTTAGGGGGTTGCTGTCCCCTCCTTCGTACAGTGGGCAGTATTATATCCACTTAAAGTCAGGGGGTTGCTGCCCCCTCCTTCTTACAGTGGGCAGCATTATATCTACCCAAAGTTAGGGGGTTGCTGCCCCCTCCTTCTTACAGTGGGCAGCATTATATCCACCCAAAGTTAGGGGGTTGCTGCCCCCTCCTTCTTACAGTTGGCAGCATTATATCCACCCAAAGTTAGGGGGTTGCTGCCCCCTCCTTCTTACAGTGAGCAGCATTATACCCACCCAAAGTTAGGGGGTTGCTGCTCCCTCCTTCTTACAGTGGGCAGCATTATATACACCCAAAGTTAGGGGGTTGCTGCCCCTTCCTTCTTACTGTGGGCAGCATTATATCCACCCAAAGTTAGGGGGTTGCTGCCCCCTCCTTCTTACAGTTGGCAGCATTATATCCACCCAAAGTTAGGGGGTTGCTGCTCCTCCTTCTTACAGTGGGCAGCATTATATCCACCTAAAGTTAGGGGGTTTCTGTCCCCCCACCCCTCCTTGCAGTGGGCAGCATTATATCAACAATGCTGATATAATGCCTCCTGATATAAAAGGTAGTGGAATTGTTTCTCAATTATTGAAAAACTCGTTTGCCAGCGCCCACTATATAATAATACAGCGATTTGCAAAAATCACGATTTTCGAGTCGGGATTTCAACATGCTATCTTTGGTAGTTGATGACGAAAATTTGCACGGGTTATTCCACCACGTGATTTAGGAACCCTGAAAATTTTATTAAAATCGGCGAACCCGAAAATTATAATTAGAGTTATTGTCTTCTCTCGATACAACCACAGTTATTATACAAGGTGTACCACGAAATAGTGCACAAAAGTAAACGTTAATAACTCAGCTTCTGTTGATAATTTCTAGATAAAATTTTGGAAAGTCATAGATATAGGCTGAAAGTTTTTGCACAAAAAATTTGAAGTGTCCAGCTCAACAAATGTCCGAGTTATCAACAAAAAAACGGTTTTTCGGCCATATTTCAGTTTCTAAGAGTCAATAACTGGGCTTGTGTTTGGAGTTTTTTGATGAAACTTTGGAATGTCATAGGTATAGGCTATAAGTTTTCGCACCACAAAGTGTCTAGCTTAAAAAAATGTCCGAGTTATCAACGAAAAACCGGTTTTTTTCGGGCATTTCTCCGCTCCTGGGACTCAAAAATGTTAGCTACTCCTTGGACATATTGGTCAGATGTTGCCTGTAATATCCTGAAAGTTTCATCAGGATTGCTCAAAAAACCTAGGAGATATGCGAATTTTTGTGTCGCAAAAAGTGTACATGATAAAGCACAATTAAAGGGTACTTTATGTAAGCTTGCATAGTTTTACATGTCCAAATATAGAGATAAGCACCGTGTTTGTTTACATTTTATCTGCAGAGTGTGTTAAAGCTTGCGTATACACACTTTTTTTGCGATACAAAAATTCGCATATCTCCTAGGTTTTTTGAGCAATCCTAATGAAACTTTCAGGATATTACGGGCAACATCTGACCAATATGTCCAAGGAGTAGCTAAAATTTTTGAGTCCCAGGGGCGGAGATATGACCGGAAAACCGGTTTTTCGTTAATAACTAGGACATTTTTTGAGCTATACACTTCAAATTTGTAGTGCAGAAACTTTCAGCCTATATCTATGACTTCCAAAATTTCATGTAGAAACTCCCAACAAAAGCTGAGTTATCAACGTTTACTTTTGTCCACTATTTCGTGGTAAACCCGGTATATCACTTTGTGGGAGAACCAAAGTTAATATTGACAAAATTCTCAAAGTATCCTAAACTTTGGGATAGGGCCCGTGTAGTAGGCTTTAAGTAAATTTCAAAATCAGATCACCTTATTGCATAATTGGCACCAGAAACTTTGGCCTTGATTGTGTATTGTGAGGTAGGTAAAAATTTTCATTTCAAATCACTTAATTTAACGATTGGCCAATTAATTTAAACGAATTATTGCTTATATCATGTTTCATTAACATGAATCGACGCCATCGAAAACTTTGAATCATTATGATGATCCATGTTGAATGAGATTGGTGATGCAGAATTTTTTTACACCAAAAAGAATGATATGGTATGACAAAAGCAATTGGAAATTGTGTAGGTTCCACAGCACATGTAAATTTATGCGGTTAAAAGTGGTGATATGGACTTTAATCACAGCACTAGGAGGAATCATATTGTAATATCCAAAGTAAAATTAAGCTATTTTTTTATTGTCTACTAGGTGATTACATAATATGTGAACGATCCCTTATACGCATTATATATAGATAAACCATGATAAAATCTGGACCACAAGATCTAAAGGATGAAAAAAATACTTACATCAGTATCACTTGAGACACTAAACTTTAGCTCCAAACTGGACATACTGAATAAAAATTATTGATTAGAAATTCAAAGCTTATTCAAGAGATTGAAGTTTAAATGATATAAGTATATAACTGAAACGAGAGAGTTGAAGTCAAAAGCTTTCGAAAATCTTTTGATTATCGTTGTCGGCTGAGAGTGAAGAATGGAGAGGTGTTTAAATGTGAGTGATTGAGTGGTGTCAAGGCAGGGTGAAGGGTGTCAGTCCTGAGTCTGTAGGACAAGGTCGTAGTGCATATTTTGGACTTTTTGCTATAAAAATTCTTCTTGTGGTCCTACAGTAAGTTTGGTTAGAAGTTCGTTTTTGAGCCATGAAACAATTTTTTTGGAAAAGAATCAATAAAAATTCCTGACAAGTCCATGATTTTTTCATTTTTTTGTGATACAAAAAGGATGAGAATCATCACATTTGTCACCCAAAAACCATTAAAAAGTGCATCAGAAGCTCTGATTTGAAGATATTGAGCATAATTCAATTTTTGCTTCACTTGCAATGACATTTCCAATGTTCGATTATTATTTTCATCTAATGATATTAATTTTCGAATATGAAGTCACCTGTTCTAACATGATTATAAGACAATCCAGAAATTTATTGAATCTAAAAAAGTTTTTAAAAGCATGTGGACTGATAGATTGAATAAAAGCCATATTGTCAGCTTATGCCAATGTAAGGCTGACACAAATGAAATCATGCACTGTGCATTAAATTTCTTTCATCACTCACTGAAGTACTAGGCTTTCTTGCTCAGAAAATCAGGCTGCCTCATAAGACCATAGAACTGTTTTTGCTCATGACTACTGTACAAAAAGTTTGAGGAGGGCATAATATTTTCATTAGTAGCAAGTCCAGACAAGAATGAAAATCTATATAGCAGAGTTGTAAGAGCTTTATGAATGTGTATTTCAATACTAGGATACTAAGAACATCAGTCATGTCTTTATTATGTCTCCCCTTGACAATATTTTTTCCATAATCCATTAATAGCTTAAGTAGATACCTAGTTACTGAGGACGTTTGGCTGCAGAATGACAAAATGGCTGTGGCCAATTATTTTCATTGATCATTTATGCCCTGTTACTGGGTATTCCAACATAGCTATTTCTAGCAGATCTTTGCCTTGTTAAACAGCTTAAATCTTGGTATTGATCTGGGTTCAGTAATGTTTGTGATTGATAGTAGAATGGCTTCAGCCACTCAGGAGTACACTAACATCAATATTTTAGCCTGGTCACTTATGCAAAATTATGATGTAAATGCTGATAAATATCCGACACTTCTCACAGGCCTTCCTGTTGGTCTACACTATCAAAAAATGCAAGGAGCCCAAAAAATATTTTGGGCATAACTCAGGAGGACCAAGCCCATATTAGCCCCTGAGCACTGATATGAGATCCTTTTATTTTGGCTTCTGAAGGTTGTAGATACTTCTGTTCTACACCAGGGTACATCTCAACAACTTTTTCTCTAGGTCAATTGACCATTGACCAATCAGCTAATTGGGTAATTTTTGAAAAAAATGCCAAAACGTTCTTGGCTAAAAATGATTGAAATTGAATGAAAAGGATTGAAAAGAATATAGAAAACTCTACCAGGATCAAGGATAGTTTTTCAGGACAAAGAGTCTTTTCCAGGATCAAGGAGACTTTCTCAGCATCAAGAAGACTCTCCTAGGATCAAGGAATTCACCCTGGGATGAAAAAGTGCAGCCTGGTTGAAGGAGTCTGACCCAGGATACAGGATTCTTCCCAAGGCTCAAAAAATCTTTCCAGGGTCAAGGAGTGCATCCCAAAAAGATGAGTGTACCCAGGATCAAGAAGAATATCCCAGACCAGGATTGAGGAGAATCTTCAGAGATCAAGAAGTCAATCCTAAGAACAATGACTCAGTCATAGGATCATTGGGTGTATCCTGAGATGAAGGAGTCGTTCAGATGAAGGAGTCTTTCCCAGGACCAAGGAAACTTTTCCAGGATCAAGGAGTCAGTCATAGGATCAAGAAATGCACCCTGGGATGAAGGGGTGCAGCCTCCCAGCCCACAAGATGCAGGAGTCTGTCTTAAAATAGAGGAGTCTTTGCCAGGTTCAAGGATTTTTTTCCAGGATCAAGTAGTGCATCCCAGGAAGCCACAATAATAAAACAATAAAATTTAATAAAACAATAAAATTTATATTTTGTAGCACATTATACCAATAATTGACCATAAATTTCTCTTAATCTTAGAACAATCAAGGTTCAGATTAGATAATCAATAGGCATATTATGAACATAGTATAGTGATATAATAATTTAAAAAACAGAACATATAAAAAATATAAATTAGGTCAGGATATCCTAACAACTCAATTACCATTAATGAAAGCAAATTTCAACCTATGCAATTCAGATCAACTGAATACTTTTACCGCATCAAAAAATTCCAATCCATTCAAAAGTTACGAAGCAATGTATTCAAAACATTATTAAACAGAAATGAACGCGCCCACAATATGCAACCATTGCAACGCTTGTGCCTATATCCATACTGCACGCGCACGGCCTGAAATGTGTCCACAAAAGGACTAAAAACGTGACAGTCCACAAAAGGACGAAAAATGAATTTACAGAGGTTGCAAAATTATATTAGAGACTAGCAGGCCCATTGGGCCTGCTAATACACAGCTCACTTGGTGCTACTACGCAGCACCTCGTTCACAAAATTCAAATCAACTCAATACCCTTTACCGCATCAAACAATTCCAATCAGATCAAAAGTTACGGATCAACATATATTCAAAACAGCATTAAACAGGAATGAATGCGCATAATATGTAACCATAGCAACGCGCATGCCTAAAGGTGTCTACAAAAGGACAAAAAACGTGACAGACGTACAAAATAATAATAATAATAATAATAATAAAAAACGTGACGGACGTACAAATTAATAATAATAATTATAATATTACAGAGGTTGTGAAATTATATAAGAGACTAGCAGGCCCGTTGGGCCTGCTAATACGCAGCTCACTCAGCGCTGCTGCGCAGCACCTCGTTTGCAAATTTTCAAATCAACTTAATAGGTACATTTTGCCGCATCAAAAAATTCCAATCAGATCAAAAGTTACGGATCAACGTATTCAAAACAGCATTGAACAGAAATGAATGCGAATGGGCAATATTTAACCATAGCAACGTGCGCACCTATATCCATTCTTCACGTGGGTGCTCCAAAATGTGTCAACTGAAGGACAAAAGACGTTAATATGTACAAAATACATTGGTTGCGAAATTATATTAGAGATATAGTACAGTAACAGCAATTTCAAATAATATTTTATATTTTGAAAAACAATTATATCTTATCAACTACTTACTTAGTGAATTGGTTTCATAATCAATGAATACATAACCAGCCAATTACCATACTGCCAGATCATAGCAGCCAAACTGCCTTCCTTTTGGGAGGGCACCCTCTCATGCCCTCCTTTTGCCTTCCTCTTCAACCCTGCCCTCCTTTTACCTATCATCAAAATTTACCTATAAAATCACTGTCCCAGACTAGAAATTTTTTCAAAGTTTCAAATCTACTGTCTCAGACTGTTAACTCCTACCCCATCTAATAGCTTTTTCTATATAGGTAGCCTCGTATGGAATGTTGTCCGAGAACTCATCAAAATTTATGATTTCTCATTCAAAATAGGTCCTACTAAATCACAAATCAAAGAAAAAATTCTCAAAATCCAAAACGAAGGTGATCCATGTGATTGGCAGCATGGGACCTGGAACACTCTGCAGTATCATCAGTACTAAACTTTATCTCGAAGCCTCCATAAACTAAAAGACTATACCCTGTGCATGAAAAGTAGGTAGGAAAGATGATGTCATTATCATATCATGATGTAGTGAGTTGATGACGTCAAACCGCTTATTTCTCGTGCACTGCGTTTAATTTGAGAATTTGCAGCAGTTACTCATAATCAAGTTATCTGTAATCACAATGAAATGAAAACCCCATGCCCAGTCTCTTGTTACATTGAAACATTCAGCCAAATTCATAACATGTTTTGTTTGTTGACATAATAATTTGCCTATTTAATAAGTTGATATTATGTAACTTAATGAGTTTAACATTAAGTATGTTGAAAAAGTTTGAAACTCATCCATTTTAAGAAAATTGACTTCGCCTACATTATACAAAACACAATAAAATATTCTTATAATGATATACTAGAAACAAAAGATTATCCTAGCTTCAAGTGCTGGTACACTTAAAGGAAGCAATAAGCCTCCAGCCTTGCGACCTTGCGTTTCGCCAGCACTTTTAAGCCTACCCTCACTGGGTAGGAGGTCATCTAAAGGCGTGGGCTAAGTCAAAATCAAAGAAATTTTACCCCTGATCACTTTGTTAGAATTTTCTAATGTCCTAATGTTATACAATTCCCCTACACCCTGATATCAGAACCCTATCATCTGTATGCTCTAATGTTAGAGTTTCCCTATCACCCTGAAACCAGAATCCCTCTATTAGAATATTCTAATCTCATATTGATTTCAATATTACCCTGAAACCAGAATTTTTATCATATTTTGTATATATTCAGTATTTAGGTGTGTATAAAGAAATGCGAAATAAACTTTTGTTTTATTCTGAACTTTTGTTTTATTCTGATTGCATAATTCAGGTTACGACCAAAATAAGGTCACACAATTTCGAAAATTTACCTACAGTATAAAGCACTATCTGAGATCAATTTTGAAAATTTACCATAAAGCACTATCTCGGATCAATTTTGAAATTTAACCTCTCAAGCACTATCTCTTATCAATTCAACCATAACTCACCTACAATTTACCTATAACTCATTTAATTGACCTACAATCTTATATGTAATTTGGAGTTTCGCGTTTTTCCCCGTCTCTGTAATAATTTGTAGGCGTTTTCGTAACTTTGTGTGTCGTTTTCTGTAACTTTGTTGTCATTGTACTTTGCATTTTGTATCGATTTAGGTAGCTCTCTTATCTACTTTTGATAACGATATATTATCAGCTGCTGCTGCATTGCTGTGCGTATAGTATAACACTACAATACAGCATACATTGTACAATGGTGAATTTGACAAAAAATTGTCACAAAAATGACAGTGAAAACATTAAGGTTATCATTGGAAAACTGATAGATAAGGCTGACATTTCTATAAGACCAGTTATTTCAAACTTTGATTGTTTTCAGACTAATCACTCAGGTAACATTCAGCGTCTCAATCAGTTCAACGTTGCGTTGCTCGAAAGTTGTGCTACGTTCCTTGGCATTGCTCTCTCAGACGATCAGGGTTACAAATTGTTCACTAAGTCGACTCTTGTCACTCGCATATATCTCGGATTGATGGCACTGATGCCTGCGAAGTGTGGTGACTGCGGTTGTGACTACGTGATCGATTATAATCCTGAGATCGTGCCCTTGTTTCACTGCTTCAAGTGTTTCAGAGGGGCTCATCAGTGCGAGAGGAACAGAACCCTTCATCAGACTCTATCAGCACTCGATGCACCCGGCGGATTTGTTTGGCTCTGTGACGAATGCCATGGTGTTATTGACCCGATAGAGCCCAGGAAACAGAGATCACGCCACACTTCAGGGGCGTTACCGTCTGAAAGTCACAGTTCAGACAGTGCCTGATCTCTCCACTATGTCGGTGGGCTATCATCCACCCAGGATATTCTGCCGATGCATGGAACCCCCCTGCAGAAACCCCTCTTCTCAAGTACCAGAGAATCCTCCCCAGCTCGTCTCAGACAGACACTCCGGCTTGTCAGAGGTACCTTAAATGGAACTGCCCTCATGGTATCAGCGGGAAGAAGATGATTGAGGGTAGAAGCTGTCCCTATTCTCATTCTCCCAGAATTTGTTATAAGTACAGATCAGCGGGATCTTCTGACAGCAAAGGGTGTAAGAAAGGAAACAACTGCCCTTACTTCCATCCTGAAATCTGCAAAGCTGTGGTACAGAATGGTTCTTGTGCTAAAAAAACTGCTCCAAGTTTCATCCCAGTTCTGCCAGGAAGAAGCGAGGAAGTGACTCCAAAGCTAACCCACAAGCTGAAAAGGGAAGAGCCACAAAGCAGAAGGGTGCCAGCAGCAACTCTAATTCCAGTGATTTTTTAGAGTTGCGAGACTTGGTTGTAGGGATGGCGGCCAAGTTGGACTCGTTGGAGAAGAGAGTGGAACAAGGTGCAGTTCCAGCTCCTCCGCCAGTTATGGCTTACCAGCCACCACCCATGGCTTACCAAGCCCCACCACCCCTCCCATGATGCCGCTAGAGTGTCCAGGCTTCCTCCCACCACATCCCCTTCTCTCATCACTCCTACTACTAAATGCTAGGAGCCTCAACCCATCTCGCGCAGGAGTGTCGGCAGATGGGCTCTCAATGACCTTATTGGGCATGTTGAGGAGAATCGGCTCTCGGGGAAGATGTTTCCGTTTATTGCCATCACGGAGTCGTGGCTGAAATCTTACATCAGTGACGCTCAACTGCAGATCCCAGGCTACTGTGTATCTCGGAGTGACCGCGATAAAAGGAACGGCGGTGGAGTTCTACTTTACTCACTTTCTTCGCTCCCCATCTCTTTGTCGGAGTGCTACGATGATGGTTCCTGCCAGGCTGTCTGTAATGTGTACCCTTCTGCGAAGCTATTGGTGGCAGTGGTATACAGACCGCCTGATGCAAGCTTCTCCAGCTTCTCTAACCTGATAGAGCACCTGAAGTGCACTATTGAAAGTCTCCCAAGTACTGACTATGACATTTTCATTACAGGCGACTTCAACCTGCCTCAGATTGACTGGGACTCCCTAAATGTCTTGAGCGGAGGAACGTCTGAGTCGAAATTTTCAGCTCAGTGTCTGCTGAACTTCATGTCTACATTCCTGCTCAGTCAAATGGTAACAGTACCCACCAGAGGGAGCAACATCTTGGACCTTGTTCTCTGTAATAACGACAGACTTATTTCAGATGTCAAAGCTGAATCTACAGAGCTATCGGATCATGAAATGGTGAATGTTCTTCTGTCCTTCAATCCCGGTGCCATGGACGATGCGCAGGCAGCTTATCTCGATGAAATGAACTTCAGGTCTCTGGATTTCAACCAAGCTTTGACTTTGTCCTACTCAACGAGCTATTCGATGATGTGGATTGGACAGAATTGCGAGAAACATGCTCATTCGAGGAATTTCCTGCCAAATTCAATCAAAAACTACTGATATGTGCCTGGAGAATGTCCCTCGCAAACGACCGCCAACTGGTCGTCCTAAGCTCTACAATTCCTTGAGACGCAGAAAGTCGAAGCTCAGAGGTCGGCTCTCTGCATGCAAAGTGCCGCGCCCGAATCAAAGGAACTTGAAGATGAGATCGGGTTGGTGTCCCTACGACGCGCAAAGGAGGCTATCATCCACCACCTTGATCAAGGAGAAAGACGAGCAGTAGAAAGAATCAAGACAGTTTTCTAGTTTCCCTCGCTAAATCCTTCTCCAAAAGTTAAGCACAGTACTCAATACTCTTGAATGCTGACAAAGGAACTGGTGACTGACAGAAAAGGAGATGGCTAACATTCTTCAGCAACAGTTTTGTTCTGTTTTCAGTGATCCTAACTGTACAGAAAAAGTCGCTCCTTCCTTTACTGTACCACCACTCACCAGTAGTGATACAGAAATGGAACTAACACTGGAGAGCATAAAAGGCTTATAGCTGAAGTGCTTGACTCTGCCCCTGGACCCGATGGTATCCCGGCCATTCTCTAAAAAAGAAATGTGCAACGAGCCTCAGTTGCCAATCTATCTTCTGTGGTCGGAGTCCATGTCATCTGGCGTTGTGCCAAAGTTCTACAAGACAGGGGTTCATCACTCGTTATTTAAGAAAGGTAGCCGATGTGAAGCTGCCTAACTACAGACCTGTTACCTTAACTTCACATGTTGTAAAAGTCTATGAGAGAGTAGTCAGAAAAACACATGATTCACCATCTGGAATCGAACAATCTACTGACAGATAAGCAACACGGTTTCAGATCTAACAGAAGCTGCCTGACTCAAATGCTTGACCACTTTGACGACATATTCAGCTGATTTACTCAGGGTCTAGATACAGACTCAATATATCTCGATTATGCGAAAAGCATTTGATAAAGTGGATCTGGATATTTTCTCATCAAGAAGCTAGGAGATATGGCTTTCACGAAAAGCTAATTACGTGGATCCAGTCATTTCTCACGGACCGTGACCAAGTGGTGGGTTCTCAATGGTGTCCAGTGTCCACTCCGTCATCGCCAAAGTGCTCAGCTTGGTGTTCCTCAGGAAGTGTCCTTGGGCCGCTCTTATTTTATTCTGTTTATAAATGATTTGGAGCGTGTTGTGCTTGCATCCAGGTCAGCTTTTGCAGACGAAATCGGTTTCCCAAACAGATTGGCTGCTATGACGACTGTATGCTGCTTCCAGGAAGACTTGAACAGGGGTTTCAACTGGTCCCCTGAAAATAACCTGGGAACTTCATGAGCAGAAATTTAGCTCTTGAATCACTTCCCTAAAAAAGCTCATTCCCCCCGAACTCCCCCCTTTTTCACCCGAAACTTTTTACACAAGGTTCCCAAAAATGAATCTCTTTACCCTGTGGAGGCGTTTGAGATCTTGGGAGGGATCAAGTTTTATTTGGGTTTGGGCCGAATATCCCCCGTGTCCCAAAAACTGGGGCACGCTATCGGGTTTTTCAGTTTTTCAAAAACTTTTAAAGTATTTATGCAATGTTAAATATTTGGGGAAAAGACTGCTGGGTCCCCGTGGAACCTAAAAGGTACATCCCCTTTTGAAGGGGTTTTCAAAATTTTTAAGTTGTATTTTGTTCCTTTTGGGGAAACAGAATTAAAAGGGACCCCGAGGAAAAGGTTATTCTGATGATGTGGAAGATTCTCCATAAAGTTGTACCAAATTGCTGTGGGAATCGAATTCAAGACATCGAGGCAGGTACAATAGCCTCATGCCTTCTTGTCTAAGTCGAGGCACAGTAAGTAATCAGACGCTATATGACAGATCATTTGCAGTCCAAGGACCAAAACTTGTGGAACACTATACCGGGCACCAGTTAAAGCAGCTGAAACATTTGATTAAGTTTAAAAATCAATTTGTCGAATTATGTTGCTTTGACCCCGGACAACCCACCGGTCGCTGGCTACAGCTGCAATTGGTCAAACTCTCTGGTAGACTACTCACCAGCGCGGTGGTCGGACCTCTGATGACCTTTTTGACTCTCGGATAAACTCTACCAAGTTACCAAGTTAGTTACTTTTGCATGCCCACGTGCAGTTTTGTAAGAATTGCGCGCGTTGCTATGGCAACATGTGCAACTAAGATTTGCGCATACGATCATTTCTGTGTAATG
The DNA here is from genome assembly GCA_011033025.1 of Beroe forskalii. Classification (NCBI taxonomy): domain Eukaryota; kingdom Metazoa; phylum Ctenophora; class Nuda; order Beroida; family Beroidae; genus Beroe; species Beroe forskalii. The sequence continues at coordinate 1,256 of WFMF01000164.1, read as the reverse complement.
GCTTTTCAATTGCATTGTTGTTCATAACTTTTGAACTGATTGTAATTTTTTGATGCGGTAAAAGCAACGGAGAAATTAAAAAGTCTTGAAACAATGACGAATCACTAAATCAGGCATGGGACTCAATTTTTGGTACGGGGAAATGTTGGGGTCAAAAATTTTCCCCGCGCTTTATTTCGGATCATTTGATAGAAATTCTTCTTTTGTTGTGGCATTAGAAGTTTGAAACGGGAAGCCCCAAGTTAATTGACCCTCGGACAAATAAATAATTTTAAATTATTTTTCAAAGAGCGTGTTTATGCTGTCTTTTTTCCCACCTAAATTTTGAGCCCAAGAAAATATCAAACAATGCAAAGGGGGAAAAAAAAGGTGCCGTTTATGGAAACCCTTTTTTTGCACGGGAGTTATGACGCATGCAGTGATTTTTTTTACAATTCTTTTTTAAAAGCTGTTTGCAAATTTTTTAAAAATTTTACGTTTTAAATTTAAATTCAAGATCCCGAGATGGAGAATGGGAATTTGGGAAAGATATTTCGATGGATTGTTTCATAAAACTGTGGCAAAAATCGGTGGATGCTGATTGGTTTTGCTGGGGTGATAATAAGATAATAGTAGCAACTGTGGTTTCTGCAAATCTAAGGTTTACAAAGTGTACCAATTCAGTGAATATAGGTGAAGCATATACAAAAACAGCTTTCCTCAGACCAATGTGAACAAACGAAATTGCCTGACAACAAAAGGAGAATCAGCCAGAATTAACAACTTTGCAATCAAAACGGAACAAAAGTCACAGGTTAAAGGCACACACGACTGGTCTTCAACTATGCTTCTCTCTGCTCCTTCATAAAATTTTAAACTCATAACTAACATTTGGATCCGATTGAATTTCAGAGATACTAAAAAGCAGAACTATGAAACCACCCCAGCAAGTTTGAAACAAGCGAACCATCCTTTTTCTAACCAACCCAAAAACCTTCCGGAAACAAGTCGAAACAAGAAACGAGCCGAAACAAATGGAAACAGCCCGAAACAAGGAACAAGTTTAAACAACCTTTAAACAGTTTATCAACCGAAACAACCTTGAAAGTCAAAGAAGTTTTTGTTTTCCACTTGTTTCGGCTTGTTTCGCCTGTTTCAGCTTCGTTTCGGCTGTTTCAAGCCGTTCCAGTTTTTTAGTAAAATTTTGGCTTGATTCGGGGTTGTTTCGGGGTTTTTTCGTGTTTTTTTGGGGGGGGGGGGCCAAAAAAAAAAAATGC